>JAHTLZ010000074.1:19331772-19352736 GCA_023846285.1 Phrynocephalus versicolor | reverse complement strand
TTTCTTAATTTTTATACATCACGTAGCTTTATAGCCTAGCCCTAGGCATTTATTTCCACCCATTCCCAGCTCACTGGCTTATCTTGAAGAACCTAAATCGTGCTGGTAGTCCAGCTAAAGTAAAGATGCTGAATTAAATGCTGAATGATAAGTCTACATTAATTTTCCAAAAATGATGTTCAGTCATACTCAGGAACAATGAAAAACAGTTGGGCAAATTTAAAAAGCCAAAAGAAAGAAAAAGTAACTTATAAAGCAGGCAATCAAGCAAATTATAATGAGTCAACCTTTATGTAAATCACATTGAGTTTATGGGTCTTTTCTAGCTGGGGCTACCAACTGAACTCAGGCCAGTATGTTTGGTCTCTTGTCAGATAACAGAATACGTTTGACTGTGTGTGTCCACTGGCTCTCCTCTTGCCCCTGGCATGGTAGTTTTGGGACCATCAGATCACTTACAGCTGGGAATGGAGCACCAACATTGCAACCCATGAGCCTTTTTGCTGCACAAGCCCTGGAAATAGTAGCGCAAAGCCTGGGGGAGCGGGGAGATTCCCTACCCCTGAAATCTCAAGGAAGGAGATGCTCTTAAACTGGCAGCCTCAGCTTGGAGGCAAGTGGCATGTTGCCCTTGACACTGGTGGAGGACACTGTTCTGTCATAAGTGTCAGAGTCAGCTGACAGGTTGGTCTATACCTGGATAGGGTGCTATCCTGTCCTTCACGACACAGAGACAAAGTTATTGATTTTGTCCTAATCCCCTTTTGTGAACTGTCCCTAGATTCTTTTGGTGACTAATGTATTGTGGCCCCATAAATGTGCTCACCCCATAGTCTGCTCTAATGATCTATCCTTAGCATTCAAGCTCACCTGAACCCACTTCCCCCATTTTAATGCTGAAGCTGAGAAGGTACATTCTTCTTTCAATCTGCTGAAGGACATGGCCTGATTAGACAGCTAGCTATATGAAGGGAGCATCATCTGTCATGTCACCTTTGCCGCTGGCCCAAGAGGATAATGACAGTGCTGTGAACCGTCCAGCTTATTTTGCTGGTCCTAAAGGTCTAGCGATGAAGTCTCAAGCTGGATTTAAAAACCAAGTTAGAATCAAAAACACGGACATCTACTTTCCAAAAACTGATCACAAAGTTTGTAATAGCATAGCTTACAGAAGACAGGGCTATAAGGAAGTCTTTTCTAACTGGGTGATGAGAGAGAGAGAGAGAGAGAGATCCCACCTATTGGTGGCTCCCAGCCTTGGGCCTTGGGTAGCCTCAATGTCCTTGGACGGTGATTCCCAGAGGACTTCACCACCAGCTGTGCTGGCTAAGGCCTCTGGGAATTGCAGTCCATGAACACAAGCTTGGGAACCACTGTCCTACCTGAATGAGAACATAGGCTGGAATTGTTTGATTCCTTATCCTTATCCATGATTCAGAAGCCTTTTCCTGAAAAGTCACATGTTATATTCCAGATGGGAACCTTCAAAGATTCATCTCCCTGGTGTTTACTAGCCAATCATTCATGATGATTATTTTGAGGTAGTTGTTGTTATTTTTTTTTAAATATGGGCAGTTCTAGTCAAACATTTCCAAATGAAGTGTGAAAGCATAAATGTGATCTAAAAATCCACAGGACAGTGAGTGTGCTATTGTGTAACCTTGCAACTTTTATTTATTTTTGAAAAAAGCAATCTCTTACCCTTCATGTGAGGAAAAAAAACTCATGCAGAGAGCACCTCCTGTATGTCTTGATTGTAACTGTCCATGTTTAGAGCACAATACAGAATAACTTCTCAGAGGGCTTCTCTACTGCTCTCCTCCTTGAGCATTAAAGTCATTCATGGCTCAAGACCATAGCAGACTGAACAGTGAAAAGCAGTAATAGTTCCGTGTGTCAGTGTTCCATGACTTTCATTTGAAACTCATTCAAGCTCCTGTCCATATCAGATTTCTCTCTCTCTATGGAAATTCAGAAAACATTCTGTGCACATTCATCTGATGTTGTGCATTTTGTCTCCTGCATTTGGAAATACGTACATTTTCCTCTCACTAGCCAGAGCACGTATTTTGCTTTTGACTGCTTTGAGCCAGTCACACTGCCTGACCTCTTTCATGGCTTTCTTGTCCACAATAATGTGGGGAAGGGGTGTCTATGCCACATAGAACTCACTGGAGGAAACCTGGGACATAAATGTAATAGCAAACAAACAAATTAAATACAGCTAATGTTTCTGTAAAAAATATTCTGTGTGCTTCTATTGTATGTCATTCAGTTGCAAAGGGAATTGAGCTGGATATTTGAAATTTGTATTATTTCCAATAGCAAATTGCTTTGGGGTCTTCTTCTCTTTTTGGTTCTAGGATGTTTGAACTGGACATAAACATTATTAGAAGCCAGTTTCTCCTCCATTTTTGGTATGTACTGGCTGCTTTTGGAGAGCTTGCTTTCAATCTTAAAATTCTATGTTCCCCAAATATAGTGTATTACTGTTCTTTTCTTCATAGTTCGCTAGTTATACACTTCACATCAGACTCAAGAGAAACACCAGTTTGCCATATACAAACAATGAGGAAGTGTTATAATATCCCTCTTTAGTTCTCACTTTATTAACTGGTCAATGATCTAGGGCACTCCAGCACATAAATAATTGAGATCTATCTCTGCTATTTTCTCAGTCTACTTATTTGATTTTTCCTGAAATGTCAGCCTTCTGCTGTAAGAATTTGCCGCATTTTAAATCTGGTAATGGAATGCTACTGCTTGACCCAGCTCAGGACAGCCAGGCAGAATTGCACAAGACTTTTTCTCCTCAGAAAATCTATGGAAGTTCCTAAAATTTAACCTGGTAGAATATGCAGGTAAGGCACAGATGGTTTGTTCTGAGTGACAACAGGGGTGACTTAGCATGATTTTGATTTGTATGGTGTTTTCTTAATCAACTTAAGTACACCGTGACTCTTACAGCCACTTTTTAAAGTGATCCTTTCCATGTCTGCCTGATTTAAGAAAAGAAACTGAAAATATGTATGTAGCCTCACAAAATGATGCATTAACAGAAGAGGATACACATTTCTCTTATTCTGAGAGAACACAGGCAATGACTCAACAACCACGTGACTTGAGTCAGCTAAAATTAAAAGACTACATATTGTGAGGTTTTTAAGAAATGTCAACAAGCCCAGAGTACACTTAAAAATGGTTGAGACAAAGTCTTTAATAAAGTCTAACATGGAAATCTGATGGAGCTGTTCACAAGTAAGTCTGAGAGAAATGTGAGGGGATCGGCACGAAATGGAAAAATAATGTTTTGGGTTTTTTTGTTTCACGCTCACCCCCATTTTGCTTTGTTTCAATTCTTATGAATTTTTTAAAACAATTTTGTACAAAACAAAATGAAACAAAACAAAACTGCTCCCCCGAGTCCTAGAGGCACCTGATTTGGTGCCCAGGACTCCGGGAGCCATTTTTAAGGGCTCCAGCCATTGACAGCTCAGCAGCAGCCCTCAGAAAACAGTGCGGAGGGAAGTTCTGGCGATCATGCTGTCCTCCACACCATTCACGTAGGCAGTGAGAAATCTAGTTTTTACCCAAAAAACTGCCTACCTGACCTTTTTCTGAGGGCTCCTGCTGACCTGTCAGTCTCCTGGTACTGACTGGGCCAGGTTTAAAGGGCTCTAGCCATTGACAGCTCAGCAGGAGTCTGAAAACAATGAAATGAAACAGTTTGTTTCATTGGAAAAACAACCATTTTGTTTAGTCTATATAATGAAATGCTACTTCCTCATTTTGTTTTGTTTCATTTTGTTACAAAACAACATGAAATGATGAAAGAGCGTTTCATATTTCATTTCCTGCCTATCCCTAGACATGTGTAACTAGCAATCGGCAGTGGCAACAAAAAACTGAAATGAAAATAGAAGATCAGAGGATGGAAGACTGAGAGAGATGAACAAGAATACGCCAATATATATTCTTGCCCGAAAGGGAAAGCAGGAATTTTTGTGATTTGTAAGAACTCCTGGATCGGTAGCAACCCTGCATGGCAAATTAAAATTGTGTTTCTTTCTCTTCAGGTTCTTTCTCAAGTGGTTTTTTTTTTTTTTTTTGTTTTTACTTTCCAAGTATGTGAACTGTACAATAAAATACAATCTTTATTTATGGTCACAGACCCAACCAATAAAATAGAAAGCTTGAGTAGTTTAATATGCTCACTTCTATAAAAATTGCATACAAAGAGGACATGATTCAATGTTTCAATTTGATATTACAAGGGCACAATCGGTTTTCATAAGGGATGCCAGAGTAACGCCGATCTAAAATTGTGTACTGGCCCTTTTGTTAAACATGAAAAGGAAAGTCTCTTTGGGGTTGTTTCATCTCAGTTTTCTCATTTATGCTGACTGGCTCTCCAAAAGCCCTATAGAATTCTTACAAACTACTCCATAAAGTACAGAGGACAGGCAACAGACAACCAATCTGTTCCCAAAAACTGCAGCAATATGCGGGCAGGCGGAGGGGGAATCATGTTCACACCTATGCATGCTTTAATTCATATCAAAAGCCTATGGCAGTGCCCAACCTCAGTACACTAACTATTAGAGGCACATAAAGATGTTCCTGCAGTCAAGATAAACCCTTTTTTGCAGCCTAGCAGATGGCTATGTGCATCCATTAGCAGTTAGGGCTGCCATTAAGAATATGTTTCGTGAGACAATGTTCATTAGAGATGGGCACGACTAAAAAAAATGGTTTTTCATTTTTTGTTTTTCGTTGAGGGGTCCGTTTCATTTCGTTTCTGTTTCCGTTTTGTTTTTTGGAAAATTTTCGTTTTCGTTTTCGTTGCGTAATGAAAATGAAAAACAGAAACAGAAACGAAAAATTTCTGTTTCGTTAGCATTCTTTTCAGTTCAATGTACTTGCCGCAACGAAAACGAAAAACACAGCAAAGTTTTTCATTTCGTTTCCGGTTTCGTTTTGTGTTTTGGAAAATTTTCATTTTTGTTTTCGTTGCGTAACGAAAACGAAAAACGGAAACAGAAACGAAAATTTCACTGAGTCGTGCCCATGTCTAATGTTCATATTTGTTTCATTTCAGGTATTTTGAGAAATGTGTCTCTGGTTTTTAACATTTTGTGTACTTTTTCTGTACGGTTCTTTCAGTTTACAACTATTTTTTCGTGTGAACGGATTACTTCATTTTAAATGAAAAAGAAAGCTTATATGTTTTCCATTTGGGCTTCCCCATTTCTGTTTTCTGGCTCACCAAAAGCCCTTCAAAACTACTCTAAAAAGTGGAGCTATGCAGGCACTCCTGCAGATGCCCCTCACTACCAGTCCTGCATACAGAACAAAAAAGGATGTTACTCACCTAACCAAACAATTAATTAATCAACAAAGAAACAACAATTAGAAAAAAGAAAAAAGAATAGTATTAGTTCAGTGGCAGTGCCACCCATGCAGTATAACAAACCCTCTGGGCCTTGACAGCACAATAGAAAAGGGGCAATGAAGCAGCCAGACAGTCCTAAAATATCCATCTAAACATACACTTTTAACAAAAGAAATTAACGGATTAGAGAGACTGGAGTTCTGACCCCCTCACATGTATCACAGAGCTCCTCAGTTGGCCCGAGGCCAGTTACCATGTTTTTTCCATCTATAAGACACCTCCATGTATAAGACAACCCACACTTTTTAAAAGCCCAAATTACAGTTTCACAACTGCATGGTTCTCTCCTTGAATTACTTCTGTGTATAAGACCCTCAATTTTTGGTCTAACAATTTTAGACAAAAATATAGTCTTATACATGGGGAAATGTTGTACTTCCTTTCTCCTCACATCATACTTCACAGGATGGTTGTGAGGACAATCTGGGAGGAAGACAGCCATGTTCACTATAAATGAGTTTATTTACAGGATATAAATGTAACTAATAATTACTAAATAATGGTGTCAAGTTTGACCTTGGGATAGCGTTTGGGCCTATGTTGATCTGCACATTCCGTAGCCCAAGTGAGGATTTGAACCTTGGCCTCCCCTTCCCCAAACTTTGTATTCTATTTGTTGCTTTTCGGTTGAATAAGCAAGGGCAGTCCTGAGACAGATGCATTTGTAAGCTGCGCATTAATGCAGCGAACGATTCTCATTTTAATCAAAATGTAGATTTGGACTGCCTCCCAACATTAAAGAGTCTGAAACAGGGGCCTATTGAAGAGAATTCAGTACAGTACTCCATTATTGCTTCTGTGCTGAGTATTCTTGGCAATGAAAGCACTTCCTCAGAAGCATCTGGTTCCAGCTACTATTGGGTGCAGGATAATAATAGGCTAAGCAGACCCAATAATTTTTAGCAGACTACAGCACTGTGCTGGGTAGAAGAGTGCAGGCGGCTGGTGCAGCGCTCATTGACAGGCAAAAAGTAATCCTGGAAGCCCTTCTGGGGAAGGCAAACTTCTTTTCAACAGAGATCAGGGCTGTCAAAGGCAGCAGCCTTAGCATCATTTCCTGGGTTCCAGAGGATTCAGTGGGAGGATGTTTAGGGCTGGGCTGTTACTTAAAGTGGGAACTGGCAGAGTGGTTTTTCATATCTGTTTTAATGTCAGGGTTTTCACAAGGGAGGCCATGTTGGAAGAACTGCCTAAAGCCTCACAGCTATTTCTATTTATAGTCTAGGGGTCAGGTTCAGAGCGATGCCACTAATAAGAGATGGGATCAATTCAACTGCAGGTCAATAGCCACGCTGATTCAGAACACAGGCACTCAATGGGCCACAGCAGGTCCAAAGAAACCAGGCTGACATGGAAGGTAGGCGACAACATAGGCAGGACCTGAAGGAAAGGCTTGTGTTCCAAGGAAGCAAAGATCAGACACAGATACTGGAACAGAGAGAAGGTCTATCTTCTGGTGACACCAGCAGATACCCTGGGAAGTAACAGCATATCACAGTTGCTGACTGGAAGCATTGCTGACCAAGATAGGCTGAGAGGGATGACAAAGATGCCCTTGGCTCTCTAAGTTGTTGAGAACTAGGAAATGCAGTATCTAGATAGCAATGAAAGGATCCTCATATCCCCCTCCCTCAAGTAATGTGTAATTAAATTGCATTACTAATGTAATATAAGCTGCCTTGACAAGCATGGACTCTCAAAATTAACTGAAATTGTTTATTTCTACTAAGGCAAAACATCATTGCTTTTGCAGTATATTTGTAAATTTCAAAAGTTGCTACTATCATGTCAAAGGTGTGCCATCCATCACATGATTCAAGTGCTCATTTCTCCTGCGATTGGCTTTTGCTTTGTTACAGGTGTTTAGGGAGTGAAGAGGTGAACAGGATAGGGAGCATGTTCAGTATCACAGCTTCTAGTGTTCAATATATTTTGTTTTAAAGGAACTGTTCAAATTTATTTTGAGAGCCAATGTAGAAAGCATTACTCTAATAAGTACCTGTACTAGCAGTAACTAACTTTTACTACTACAGGTTAGTTGGAGGCAGTAAAAAAAACAAAAACAAAAAACTGGGCATCCCTCTCTCAGATCTGTTTTGATTTGGATTCCTCCATTGAGCAGGGAGTTGGACTCAGTAGCCTTACTGACCCTTCAAACACAATTGTTCTATGATTCTATGATTTGCAGGCATTTTGCTTGTAACTGGCTGAATTTAAAAGTAATTTATCCAGCTGTAAGATTTCTGTCTTTGAAAACAGCAATGGAGGCCCATGGCCAGCTCCTGGAGCAACCAGGGTAAATTGAGGAAGAAAACTCAGTCCTAAATCGAAGGAATGGGACCTGTTGAACTTGCATGGAATATAGTAGCAGGAAATCTTCTTTACATAACCTCCATTCTCCTAATGGTGATAATGCCCTTAGGTGGCAAAATAAATAGATTTACTAAATTTGGGCATCGGGAACTCCAGGAATGCATCCTCCAACTCTCCCTGCTGCATAACTATGGGAATGGGTGAGAGAAATAGGGATTTAGAAACTGTCAAAATCTTGCCCACGTTGCTGAGATTGCCATGGCCTCCACGTGTTGGATTAGATTACAAAACCAGCTTATTGTTTTCTCATTCTTTTTGGAAAACAAACAATACTTCCCAAGTTTATTTGGAACTGTTCATTTTAGGAACACAGCCTCTTTGTTCATTTCAAGAAGTTTGGAACCAGTGTTTGTACAGTGGAACCTTGACTTACGTCATTAATCCGTTCCAGTGGTCTAGACTTAAGTCAAACATGACTTAAGTCAAACAAACGTTTCCCATAGAAAGTAATGGGAAAGCAGATTAATCCGTTTCAGATGATGAAAAAGACCCCCGAAAACAGCAATTTAACAGAAATTTGACTGGGATAGGAGATTCCTTCTGGGGATGTAAATGAAATGTCTCTTCAAAGAGAGGAGAAGGCAGTGGAATTATAGTCCACAAGTTATATGCCTCCACTTTTTAATGTTCATAGCAACAATGTGTAACATTTAAGTTTTACTGATTTTTAACCTGACGTTCCAAGTTCTGAAGAACTCTATGCTTAGCATTAGAGTCCCACAACTGTACAGCTCCCCAACTAAAATGCTTCCATTGTGGACCAGACTTCTGCAGCCAGATTTTTTACAAGACTGAGCCGACTGTCTAACCAGCGAGGCCAGCCCCGAGCTCCCAGCCCTTCTTCTCCTCCGGCAGCAGCGGCGGCTTCGGTGAGGTCGAGGACCAGCTCCAGGTGCTCTGAGCTGGCCTCGCCGAAGCCGCTGCTGTCAGAGGAGGGGAAGAAGGCAGGAGCAGTTGGGAGGCGGCAAGTCAAATATGATGCAAGTCAAGCAGTATGTAAGTCAAGGTTCCACTGTATTATAGGTAGAAAAATATATCTAAGTTTTGGTCTAGCTCAGTATTATCTTCTGTGATGGACAGAAGGTCTCCAGAACCTGGGGTCCTAGTCAATGTGCCCTCTAATTTTCAGCCCCACTGCCTAATAATAATAATAATAATAATAATAATAATAATAATAATAATAATAATAATAATAATAATAATATTGCTTCTGCACAGTGTCTCTACCAAAAATATGAGAGAACACTGGGTTTGTATCATAAGACTGTGTGCACAAGTGATTGTTAGGGTTCTGCACAGCAACTCCCCCCCCCTTTTGAATGTTTCAGGAGTCTGTTTTGTTTTGTTTTCAATTTTGTGCTTTTAGTGTGTGCCAGTCATTTTGTTTAACATGAAAGAAAAAAAACTTATTTAGGTTGACTATGTTTCCAATTTCCCGATCATATTTCCTGGTACTCATCCAAATAAAGCCCTACAAAACTCTTAAAACTACTCCAAAAATAGCAGAGAGGCAGGAAAACAGAGAATCAATTTATCACAAAAGCAGGCAACAATACACAGAAAGAAAAAATATCATGGTAAAAAACTACAAAATATGCACCTTTCACAGAACAGAAGCGCAATAAATCAACCAAATACAAATTTAAAAGATTAATCAAACAGGGAAAGCACTCCAAACACACATACAGGCATTTTGGAGAACAACAACAAGACAAACAACACACCACCAAATACTCATTACACAAACATACATGCCACCAAAATGAGACTCTTGTTTAGATTGGCTTTCCCCCGATTACTAACTACCACTACTGCTGATCAAGTGATAACCTAACTCTGGCTCTGTTTAATCTTATTTCTTGTCTTACCTTCATGTTATATTTTTACTTTAATATGTCTTCACTTGTTAATCATTTATTTAATTGAAGTTTTAATATGTTTATTATTACCCTGTAAATTGTTATGCGTAAATTTTGTAAACCACTCTGAGTGGCCTCCAGGCCAGATGGAACTGTATGTAAGTCAAATCAATCAATCAATCCCCCTATTACCTGATTCCTCCTCTTTTTTCTTCTTTGAGTCTGGCAGCAATAAGAACAAAAAATGTAAGAAAGGAGTGAACCAAAGAAAAGAAAAGCAAAATAAAAATGACCAAAATAACCAAAGAGAGGGAGAATTCCTGAAACAATCAAGCAAAGAAGACACTGGGTCCCAGGTGCTTCTATAGATTCAAAATTCCCCCTCCCTGGACAATCTGCTTGGCTGTTGGCAGCCCTTGGTCAAAACACCAGATCTTTGCAATAATTCTTCTTATCCTATTGAACGTAAAATCTGTTAGGGCAGTGGTGGTGAACCTTCGGCACTCCAGATATTTTGGACCACCACTCCCACAGTCCTTTGTCACTGGCAATTTTAGGCTCAGAATTCTGGGAGTGGTGGTCCAAAACATCTGGAGTGCTGAAGGTTCACCACCACTGTGTTAAGTGATTTGAAATACAAAAGGTGGAAGTAAGATTGGAGTGACAGGCAAAAGATGGAATAGAGATTGAAAATAATAATATACAAAAACTGGAGAACTGGAAGGGACCCTGTGGATCACTGAGTCCAGTGCCTCTCAGGGAGGTGCAGTGAGGAACTGAACTCCCAACCTCTGAAACAGGAAAACTCAAAAGAACATGAAACTTTTGTGTATGCCTCTTTCATTAAAATGAAACATTCACATTTTGGAACATGTTTCCAGAATCAGTTAAACACCACATAAACATGTCAGATTACAAAGTGTAATGCTTAAATAATAGTGGCATATCTTTGGAGAGAGTAATGGTCTGTAATACAGAAACATTAAACAAGCGAAATACCCCATCAAAGGAATAGTAGTATTAAATTATAAAGAGTAGCAAAAACAGGCCAGAGCGTGGAAATTATGTTAAAATTAACACCATAATTACTATTTTTAAGTGGTAAAAGCCAGTTTCCTTCTAAATGTATTAAGAACGGTGGCACTAATAACTTTCTTTCACGCTGGATAATATTTATTTGCTATTAGACAACATTAATTTGCAGAGATCATGGAAGTTTTAGAACCATTTCTAGTGGGTTTTGCAAAAAATATAAAAAAAATGAATATTGACAGTGAAGTATAAGTGACATATTTATAACTTGTTATTCAAAACTAGGCATGAGCATGAAATGGACAAAATTGTGTTTTGTTTTGTTTCCCCTGTGTTTTGTTTCATTTTAAAATGAATTTTTGTAAAAAAAAAATTGTTACCAAATTAAACCAGAACAAAAAAAATTATTTATCTGTAAAATGGCTCCCCTGGGTCCTAGAGGCAACAAATTAGCTTCCGTGGACTCTCCCCTTTAAGCCCTCCACATTTGGAGAGGCTTGGGTTCAGGGGGCTGAGTTATTTAACTCCAAAGGGGGGGGTACCCCCAGAAAATTTTTTAGAAAAAATATTTCTAATTGCAATGTTATGTACTTGAAAATAGTGATCCCAGGAAGCTAGCATGGAAATTACGGTGGAGCTTCCTCAAGGTCTTCAATTTAAACACCCCCAATTTGGAAAGCTTTGGGGTTCAGGGGACCAAGTTATTCAACTCCAAAGGGGGTCTCCATGGGAATCCATTTTAAAGTGCTGGTATTTTGGGGGGGGGTGCTATATAAGAGGCCACCTGGTTTCATTTTTTTGTCATCTTTGGGGGATGCTGCTAGCTCACTGTTTTACTGTTGGCTAGCTTCACTTACTGTTCTAACTGTTCTGACTGAGTGCTCAAAAACTCTTCTTTGCTCCTGCTTAGTGTGTTGTGTAATTGGACAAAGAGAGATTGGTTATTAGTTTGTTGTGTGTGTGTGTAGAAGAGAGCCTCTCTCTCTCTCTCTGTGTGTGTGTGTGTGTGTGTGTGTGTGTGTGTGCGCGCACACACACACACACACACACATACACATGCGCTCAGAGAGAAGGCACAGCACAGCACAGCTTCTTTACTTAGGAGTAGGGGAAGGATTTTGGGCAGGGTTTTTTTAATTCTTTTTCCTCCTCCTCCTGCCCCCTTAAACTAAATTACATTCTTTCCCACCCCACACACATTGTTATTCCCACCACACACCAGTACCAGTTCCCCCATTCTTCATACCACCCATGTTTGTTTTTGGTTTTGTACATCAGTGTACTATTGTTGTACACCAAAATAAAAATACAAAAATGAAGAAGGGAACTCCTATAAAATCAAGAGAACCCTTTTCTCTGCAGGAGAAAGCAGCAGGCCCACCCAACAGTGCCACAACCCAGGCCACTTAGCCTGAGGCTAGGGCAGTCACACAGCAGCATTATCTTTGTGGACCAAGTCCTGAACCACTCCTGTATTTAGAAGAGCCACAGGAGTTGGTATCAGGAGATGAGCAGCAACAGCTGGAGGAGAACGACGACGATGACAAGGGAAGCATGCCCTCTCTCTTTTCTCCTTCCTCAACTGTCAGCACCCCCAGTCATCCCAGGGTGGCAGTAGGATTGGGACTGGGAGCCAGGGCTAGACAGCTGCAGGCAGCAGCAGCTGCAAGCAGTCACAGGCCTCAGGGCTCCTTGTGAGAGCATTTCTCATGCAATGAGAAAGACCCGAGGCTGGCGACTTGCAGTGACCCCAGACACCGATCCTCAACTGCCCTGATGACTCACTTGCAGAGGCACCACCCCAGGCTGCTGCAGTCCCCCCAAATTGGCAGGAAGAGGGGAGCAGTGGACAGGCAGCTGAAGGCTCAACCAGACAAAAGAGCTGCTGGCACCACCATTGAAGGAGCTAGCCACTGAGGCAAGTCATCTGTGGCTAAAAGTCATTTTAAACATTGCATGCCGCTTCTCATGACCCCCCTCTGCATCACAGGGGAGTGGCACACGATGTTTAAAATGACTTTTAGCCACTGACCGAAGCAATTGCATCAGTGGCTAAAAGTCATTTTAAACATCACACACCACTTCCCCAGCTCACAAAGGAAGAGCTCCCAGGCCCTGCTGCATTTCCCACCCTAGACTTATACTCGAGTCAATATGTTTCCCCAGTTTTGGGGCGTTAAATTAGGGGCCTTGACTTATACTCGGGTTGACTTATACTCGAGTATATATGGGTATGTATGTAGCAGTGAGGCACATAGAGAATACGACATGCTCCAAGGAAGGAATATCCAAGGAAGGAATATTGGAGGAAGTATACATGAATGCAAGATCAAGGAAGATTAATGGTAGTGGGGCATCCTACCTTTATGGACTGCATACTGGATGGAAATACAAATGCATCTTAGATTCGAGAAGAAGAAAAGAGAAATGTTACTGATTGTAATTACAACAAGGGACTAAATCTCTCAGGGAGCACATATTTCCTCTGCAAAATTGAAAACATTTTTTAAAAAAAAAAATCAGAATCAGTCTACAATCAGAATGTGGCCATGTTGGTTTATCGACATATGGATTCAGATCAAAGAGGGTACAAATATTCTTGAGTCACTGTCATTTTCTTTAGGGTGGCCACTTACACATCAACAAATACGAGGAACTGATTGGAGGAAGAGAAGGAGAAAGGGAATAGATTTTTGCATCAATATTGAATGTGTTTCAAATGTGCTTCATGCATATCTTGAACGGGTGTCTGGAATCCTGTTGTGTAACTTACCCTATTTCCCCATGTATAAGACGCTCCCGTTTCTAAGACAACACCTACTTTTCCAACCCAAAATTAGATCTGCAACCTATGAGTCTCTCCTTGGCTAACCTCTGTGTATAAGATGACCCTCAATTTCTAGTCTAATAATTTTTGACAAAACTATAGGGTGATGATGTCGCTAGTAGGGGGACAATAATTTTAAAATGCTTACTTCCATCCCATGGTTTTTCCTGCTTCCACGTAATCTCTTTCATTGTGTGGAAGCCATGGGAGCTGCAGAATGGAAGGGAAAACTCTGAAATTACAAAAATAATAAAAAATAAAAAATAAAAAATAAGAAAACTCTCATTAGCTATGTAATCCACCCACCATCCTTTTCTTTTCTTTTCTTTTCTTTCTTTCTTTTTTTCTTTTTGGTGGTAACTGATGACTTCCTATTTTCATACTACAGAAAGCTGATCTCTTGCCTTTACAGTTTCTTCCTGGACTTCTGGTGTAACCACTGCAGTTGCCACCAGAACATGATGTGAGCCCTCCATGGCTCCCAGAGATTCAGAGTGGCATGTTGGTTACCTCTGGAAACTTCAAGGGACAAGTGAATCAGGGGAGCTAAATCCTACTTGTCTCCCATCTTGCTTCTTCACAATTCATTTCTCCTACCACTTGGATGGCGGAGCAGAGTTGTGGAGAAAAGATACTGCAAGAGGAAGGAAGGGAGGGAGAACCTGGGAGGGAGGGTTGGGAAGCGACATGGTACAGCTCTTCTCTTCCAAGCACATATTTTGCTGGAAGGATTTGAGATTAGCACATTCTGCTCTAAATGTAAAAGAGTTGATAATATGAATAAGCAAATAGAGCAGCCCCATCACATCTAGTTTGACTCAAAGCCCACTTTCACACAGTGCACTAAGAGTCACTTTTGAATCTCTCTCACACTGGGGAAGTGGGTTGTTGTGTGGACCTGCCGGTCAGTTATTACTGTAGAATAGATACCAAATTTCTCATTATTTAGGTCCAAACGTATTTAGACATCACATCTGAAAAATGCCCCAGTGACACATTTATGCAGTGGAAAGTTTTAAAGACCAATGCTATGCTCCTTTTTCAAAAATAGTATCAAGCTACTGCAATGACAGAAGATTGAGGAATCAATACTATCTGAGGGTACTTATTTGTCTCTGTTTGAAAGAATCTCACAAGCACTAAAAGTCACTGAATATCAGCTATTAAGCTCCGCCAACTGTCTACTGTCTGATAACAAATACTCACAACAAATACTATTGGTTGTCCAGCAAAGACAGATAGATAACCAGCACATTATCAGAAGAATATTTAACCAGGCAGAAAACATATTGAATACTGGAATGTGCAAAGAAAAAAATTCATAATTGCATGGTGTCAAGTAAATTCTGACTCATGGTGACCCTTTCCAGGGCTTTCTAGGTAGAAAATACTCAGAAGTAGTTTACCATTCCCTTTTTCTGAGGGATATTAAATTTACTGTCTATGCTTATGTGTGAGGAACAGGCCCTGCAAAAAGGGGGGGGGGTGAGGGAGAGAGAGAAACCTCTACTTTCTAAGAAGGAATTATTTTACCCCATTAAAGATTATTTTTTTAAAATCCAAATGTAGCAGGGAGGTGAAATCACATGTCACCTAGCTATTATAGAAGGAGAGTGTGACTTGAAAAAAGGTTGGAACAACTGATGTAAACCCTTCCGTGTTTTGTCTGCCTATTAGAGATGGGCACGACTCAGAAAAATTGTTCGTTTTCGTTTTCGTTTTCGTCTAGGGGTCCGTTTCGGCTCGTTTCCGTTTTTGTGAGCTAATTTTCAAAATTTTTCATTTTCGTTTCGTTGCGTAACGAAAATGACAAACGAAAACGAAAATGAAATTTTTTTTGTTTCTGCCCATTTAGCTCCATTAAGTGCTTTTCCAGTAACGAAAAACGAAAATTGGCTCGAAATTAGTCATTTCGTTTCCGTTTTCGTTCCAGTTTTGAGCCGTTTTTCATTTTTCGTTTCATTACGTAACGGAAACGGAAAACGGAAACGGAAACGAAAATTCCGCTAAGTCGTGCCCATCTCTACTGCCTATGTGGGGAGAGGCAACATCAGTATTTTCCCCTCATCCCTAAGGCGGCAAAAATGTTCTCATACCACCAATAAGAGTTCTCTTGTTGATGGGATTTTTTATGTGTACAAATTACTCTATGCAATACTATGCAACAGCATAAAATTATGGTGGCTGCTACTTTATTTAAAACAGTGTTTCCTTGCAGCCATACCAGCCACGTGGCCATGGACTCGCACAACACTGGCTCTTCCGGCTTGAATACAGAGATGAGCACCGCCCCTAGAGTCGGACACGAGTAGCACGCATGTGCGGGGGGAACCTTTACCTTTTTTTACTTTATTCTATAGATTTAAACAATTAGAATTACTGATAGTTCTCTGTATCTTTTTGGATGGTCCCCACAGCACATGATAATTGATAATAAGTTGCACTGCTATTGCTTTCTGGGTAACAACCATAGCTCCCAAATTGAATGTCACAAGCATGAAATTGGAACTTTCATACTGTGATGCAGGTCTTGTCCCATGGGGTTTGGGATAGTAGCAGATGGGATATATGAAGATTTATGCTGGCATTTAATTCTGGAACAGCACTGCAATAGCAGAAGAAAGAACAGAAACTGTTAAATGGTGCTCTGACATTTCCTTACTGCTGGCTGAAATTAGGCATAGAAATCAGTCTTTCACACACTGGATGCACTGTTAATATGCTTGTATTTCCATAGCTCCCATTTCAGACTGATTCAGAATGCCAGTGAAAGAAGCTTGCCCATCATGCAGGGCATGAGTAAAGTGGATAGAGGGAAACTCTTCTCCCTCTCACAAAATACCAGAACTAGGGGACATCCACTCAAATTGAGGACTGGGAGAGTAAGAACAGACAAAAGAAAATATTTTTTCACCCAGCGTGTTGTTAGTCTATGGACCTCCCTGCCACAGAATGTGCTGATGGCATCTGGCCTGGATGCCTTCAAAAAGGGATTGGACAGATTCCTGGAGGAAAAGTCCATCATGGGTTACAAACCATGATGGAGATGTGTAATTCCCCAGGCTTAAAACCAGGGTACTTCAAAGGCCAGATGCAGGGGAGTGCTATCAGGAGACAGATATCTAGTCTCATGCGCTCCCAAACGCATCTGGTGGGGCCACTGTGAGATACAGGAAGCTGGACTAGATGGGCCTTTGGCCTGATCCAGCATGGCTCTTCTTATGTTCTTATGTTCTTATGATGTGCCAATTTTCTGTAAGATAAAACACACGCAGAAGCAATGAAGCAATGCATGCAGCATCCATCTGTATTATGTATAGTTTATTTCCTCATCGGGGCCAATTTTCAGTGTTTTGTTCCTTCTTGCTCACCACCATTCTTGTTTTCTTGCATCGTTTTCTCTCTGCATGCCATGATCAGATTGCCTCTCAGTATCTGCAAAAATGTATTCTCTTTTTGAATTTTATTACATTGTTGGTCCCCATTATTCTCCCTTCATTTATTTTGTTTGCTTCCTAGCACAGAAGGGCTGCCCAGAACCTGCCTAGGGTGAATGTACAAAGCCTTCTCCAAGCCAAAAACTCACATGAGAGCAAGCAAAATAAGACTCCTGATGAACTATGTCCAAGATCCATCATTGTACCTCATGGGGAGATCTTACCTTATCATTATCAAGCAAAATCCTTGAAAGACTGATAAGGTCAAATCAAGCAATCACTAAGGTCCATTATATTCATTGTAGCTGACTCCAAGGAAAGATCCATTGTTGTTATTCAGGGCGTTTATACACGACCCCTAAACTCCACTGCAAATGGCTCCCAGCTCCGGAGCTTTAAAATGTTTCCCCACCAGCTCCAGAGCTAACAGAAAATTAAGTGCCACCCCGCCCACCTAAGCACGACCCAGCACACCTTTCAAGTACCTGCTCTGGGAGAGTGAAAAATTTTGATGCGGAGAGTGCCGGGCTCTCCTCGCTTTTTGTTGTTGTTGTTTTGCCTCCCGCCCCTTTAAGAGGAACCAGGAAGTGACCGGGGCTCGGAGCAACTTCCACCGGCACCGGAGGTAAGGCTTTATTCTTTTGTCCCTTTTTAAGGCTTTTTTCCCCTCCCTCCCCTCACGCAGACAGAAGCAAGGAAGTGCGGAGGGGGTGGGAACGCAGGGAGAGCGATAAACCCTCAAGATCTCTGGTCCGAATTTAAGGGACCAGCGGATCTTAGGGGTTGTGTAAAAAGGCCCTCAGTCGTTGAGTTATATCCGACTCTGTGTGACACCATGGACCAGAGTTTGCCAGGCCTTCCTATCCTCCACTGCCTCCCGGAGTTTGGTCAAATCCATATTGGTTGCATCAATGACACCGTCCAACCATCTCATTCTCTGCCATCCCCTTTTCCTTTTGCCTTCAATCTTTCCCAACATCAGGGACTTTTCCAAGGACTCCTCTCTTCTCATGAGGTGGCCAAAGTACTGGAGCCTCAGCTTCAAAATCTGTCCTTCCAGTGAACGTTCAGGGTTGATTTCTTTCAGGAAGGATAGGTTTAATCTCTCTTCCAACACCACAGCTCAAAAGCATTGATTCTATGGTGATCAGCCTTCCATGGGTCCTGCAGTTGATTCTAGATGCTGGAGAGATGCCTCTTATAACCACCCCATTTGGCTAAATTAAATATAAATAGTTTGGAACTGGAGGCTACCTACATGTTACCTCAATCCCAAATTTCTGCCCTTCAGTGCAGAATAGTTCTCTACAAACTATTACCATATGGAGCCCATCCAGCTTGGAACACAAGTATGTGAGGCGCAAGGTGTGGGAACCTTTAAATTGTTGCTATCCACTTATTTCTTTATTTAGATCTCGAGTTGCCATGCCTTTGACTTTCATTTGCAATCCTGCAGTTATACTTCTTCGCCCCAACTTTTTCCTAGGGGCAATTGCAATGGGAGAGGTTTTTCCGTCACTATTGCAGTTGGGGAGAGAAGGCTTAAATCTGCCCTTCCTTGTGCGTTGTCTTCCTAAGGATAATATTGTCTGCTGTTACATTTTTAGAATACCCACGATATAGTGCTAATCAAATTGGTAGTGTAACATTAGTAAGCCACTGGACTTGGTCACTGTTTCCTCTAGGTATTTTCCGTGGTGAGGAAAATTATAATTTGTTTCCTTACATGAAAGCTTTGTCCCAGATTGGAGCAGAAGAAATGTACAGCATCTCATCATGAAGATTTGATACCAGCTTTCATCGGGTCACTTGCATAACTGGAAGCATTTTTGTGGCCCTGCCACAAAATATACAACTGATCAAAATAAAACTAGGCATTATTACTGTGGTTGGCACTCTATGCTCTTAAATTCAAAACTTTCAAGTCATTTATGTATTTTGCCTACATGAACGTAGCAGTATAGCTGTCATGGCTCTGCCCTACTGAATCTGGAGATCTATAGTCCAGGAAGGGAAATAGAATTGTCAGCTCTAGTTCAGAGGA
The DNA here is from genome assembly GCA_023846285.1 of Phrynocephalus versicolor. NCBI lineage: Eukaryota > Metazoa > Chordata > Lepidosauria > Squamata > Agamidae > Phrynocephalus > Phrynocephalus versicolor. The sequence goes on along the minus strand of JAHTLZ010000074.1, from coordinate 19,333,712 downwards.
ATGCACTTGGGTTCACTAGCAAATAATTCTAATTACCTCACCAAACTACACATCCCAGGTTTTCTTAAAGGGGGCCATCTTAGTTGCAGTGTTCTCAAAGTAATATACTTATGCAGATATGTTCTGATACAGAGAAAGAGAACAAAGATGGGGAGATGGGGAGAGACACATTAGGACAGTACCAACCAGTGTTGGTGACATGATGTATATACCAATGCTGGAAACATTTAAGAGAAAATTGGACAATTATCTATCAGATGTGCTCTGATTTGGATCCCTGCCTTTAGCAGGGGGTTGTACTTAATAGCCTTATAGACTCCATATATGCCCACTTTAGTTATTATATGATTCTATTAACAGCAGTTGTAGCAGCAGGCCAGTGAAGAATAGACCCATTCCAAAATGACGTTCTTTCAGCGGTAGCACCAAATCACCAATACCTAAAGAGCAGACATTGCAATTCTCGAGGCTCTTTTAAGGATTCAGACTTCTTGCCTCACCCCAAATATGTTCTCAAAATCCTAATTGGAAGCTCACAGCTTTCATCATAGGACTAGCAACACTGCTGGAATATCAGTGAGGCAATTTTGCATACAAGGGTCAAATGAGGGTATTCTGGATGGGAAGAATAAATTAGTTTGTCTCTCTTTTGGAATCCCAAATTTTCTTATTTCAAAAGCTCTCTATCACAAAGCCATAAAGGACTCTAAAAACTAAAGAAAGATGTTTAGTCTGGTTCCCCATTTGGGACAACTGTGAAAGTCCTGCCCCTAATGTATTATGTGCAACATAAACTGATATGCTGCTGCCAGTGTTGACGTCAGAACCACATGTCAGTCCATGCAGCTTCTGTATAAGGACATAGGAAGAGACACCGTCTTCTTGACCATTGCCTCAGGCAGTAAAACCAAGGACACCCTAGCCCAGTGGTGGTGAACCTTCGGTGCTCCAGATGTCTTTCTGGAAGCAGGCAAAGACCTTCCTCTTCAGGCAAGCTTTCCCTGAATGACAGACTACTTATTTATTTATTTTTTATTTTAGAATATTTTTACCCCACCTTTCTCCTTGGAAAAAGACCCAAAGTGGCTAACAGTAATGAGGGATAATATACAGCCCAGTACATTTAAGACATGTTCAAGTATTTGAGAACAAGGAATTGAGGGACATCATACAGCATTAATAGACAACATTACATTAAAGCAGCGAGGTTATAAGTAGTTATAAACACAAAGTCTACGTGAACCTATAGATTCATATAAAATACACATGGTAGTCCATCATTCAGGGAAAGCTTGCCTGCAGAGAAAGGTCTTTACCTGTTTCTGGAAGGACAACAGAGATGAGGCAGTCCTGGCCTCTAGTGGGAGGGAGTTCCAGGTTCTGGGCTCATTAGTTGAGAAGGCCCTTTCATGGGTTCCCATGAGACGTACCTGTAAGGGTGGCAGGATGGAGAGAAGGGTCTCTCCTGATGACCTTAGCCCCCGAGTCAGTTCATAATGTGAGATTTCATCTTTGAGGTAGCTATGACCCAGGTCATACAGTGCTTTGTAGGTCAGGGTCAGCACCTTGAATTGTGGTTGATAGATGATTGGCAGCCAGTGGAGATGTTTTAATAGGGGTGTAATGTGCGATTACCATACATGATTGTGTTAACTGATTTCATAAGAACACTACTGTTTTCCATGTTAATTTCCACCCATAATGGATTTTTTTTATTTTTGTGTTCTCTTTGTAGCTTTAATTTTACCTTTTAATGTTCTAAGATGCCTCTTCTAATTCTCTGTTCTTAACTTGAATATGTTTTTAAATGTTCTGGGCTGTATATTGTCTCTCATTATTTTAAGCCACCTTGGATCCTTTTGCAAGGAGAATGGTGGGGTTACAATATTCAAAAATAAATAAATAAATAAATAAATAAATAAATAAATAAATAAATAAAT
>JAHTLZ010000074.1:19319099-19331762 GCA_023846285.1 Phrynocephalus versicolor | reverse complement strand
AATAAATAAATAAATAAATAAATAAATAAATAAATAAATAAATAAATGTTTTGGGCCACAACTCCCAGAATCCAAAGCCTGTGTTGCTAATGACAAAGAACAGTGGGAGTTATGGTCCAAAACATCTGGAATGCTGAACGTTCACCACCACTGTGCTAGCCAGTGTGTATGATGAACATATTGTACATACAGTATATGTTATATATTTATTTATGGAGCTTTCACAAATGGAAATAAATATCTACAAGACACTATGTAATCATTCAGTTTTTCAAAATAGGCAGGGGGCAGTTGTGTGGAAGATATATTAATGTATGTGTGTCAGAACTACAGAAAAAGAGAAATATTTTAGCACTTCCAAAATGAATGATTTTTCTTCATGCTTTTGCTGTTTGAACTCTAAGCAGATTGGTGAGTGTCAGAGAGACAGCAGCAGATATGGGAAGGATGAAGGAAAGGTTCCCAGGAGAGTCAGAGAGAAGACAGAGGACACTCATTGTTCAATGTGTGCATGGCTGTGAAGAATGTGTATATTTGCCAGGAAACAACAACAACATAGGCCAAAATGACCAGTACCTATACCTTATCCTGGCAACATCAACAGAAGTCATAAAGGCCAGGCTTTCTACCTTAGACAGGCAACATCAACAGAGGTCACAATGGCCAGTCTCTCTACCTTAGCCTGGCAACATCAAAAGAGGTCACCAGTCTCCTTATATCAGCCTGGCAAAATATAAAGAGGTCAACATTTCAAGTCACTCTACCTTAGACTGGCAAAATCAACAGAGGTCACAATTACCAGTCTCTCTGCCATAGCCTGAAAATAGGAACAGAGGTCACAATGGCCAGCCAGTCAACCTTAGCCTAACAACATCAACAGAGGTCAGTATAGCCAGTCTGTATACCTTATTCAGGTAACATCAACATAGTCTCAATGGACAGTCTCTTTACCTTAACCTAGAAATACAGGTATAAACAGGGATCACAATGGGCAGTCTCTCTATCATTGCCAGGCCACAACAACAGAAGTCACAATGGCCAGTCCATCTACCTTAGCCTGACAACATCAACAGAGGTCACAATGTCCAGAGCCTCTGCCTTAGCCTGGCAATATCTACATAGATCATTATGGCCTGTCCTTCTATCTCACTCGGTGATCAACAACCGAGGTCACAATGACTTGTCCCGATTTGCAGGACCAGAAAAATCAACAGAGGTCACAAGGGCCAGTCCCTCTACCTTAGCCTGGCAACATTAACAGAGGACACAAGGGCCAGTCACTCTAAATTAACCTGGCAACATCAAAAGAGGTCACAATGACCAATCTTGGAAACATCAACAGATCTCACAGTGGCAAGCCCCTCAGCTTTAGACTTGAAAAATAAACAGAGGTCACAATGGCCAGTCTCTCTACCCTAGTCTGGCAAGATCAACAGAGCTTAGAGATGGGCACGAATCCAAAAATGGCATTTCGTTTGTCCTTTGTTGTTTGGAGGGTCCGTTTCGGTTTGTTTCCGTTTTTCACAAATTTTTGCAAAAAATTCATTTTTGTTTTCGTTCGTTTCTTACCATTTTGTTACCATTTATTTCAATTTTTGTGATTTTTTTTAGGATTTTAAGCAATTCACTCATATTGCTGTAACGGAAACGAAACACACGACAAAATTTCCAGTGTTTCTGTTCGTTTTGTTTCATTTTAGAGACAAAATTCATTTGTCGTTTCGTTACGTAATGAAACAAAAAACAAAAACGGAAATGAAAAATTGTTTGTTTCGTGCCCATCTCTAACAGAGATCACAATGCCTAGTCTCTATACCTTAGCCTGGAAATATGAACAGGGGTCACATTGGCTAGTCCCTGGCAACATCAACACAGGTCACAATTGCCAATCATTATACCATAGCTTGGCAACATTAAAAGAGGTCACAATGGCCAATCCTTCCACTTTAACCTGGCAACATTCACAGGGATCACAATGGCCAGTCCCTCTATGTTACTATGGCAACATCAACACAGCGCACTATGGACAGTCTCTGTACCTCAGCCTGGATATACATGTAAGAAAGCTAGAATACTTAGAAATAGATAAAAATATTGATATTATTGGCATAACTGAAACCTGGTGGACAGATGATAACCAATGGGATACATCTATCCCAGGCTATGAACTGTACAGGAAGGACAGGAAGGGGCAAACGGGAGGTGGTCTAGCCTTGTGTGTCAAAGAAGTGATAAAATCATTCAAATTGGAATTTCCAGGTGATTTGGAGTCACCATTAGAAACTCTGTGGTTAAGAATATTGGGTCAGCTTTAATACCATTAGCTCCCCTTGCTCATAGGACATTCATGGTGCCTGATTATTGTTGCCCATAGTCCCATTCCTGTGAACCCTAGTGGACCCTTCTCAATGTGTGTTGGAAACATTTACAGAAATTAAGGAGCTTGAAAGAGTGTAGTATTTAACATCCTGCTAGGAGGCATACACCCTGCATCTTTCCAAGATGTTCTGGCCCAGTAGCTCACAGTTCAGAATGCCTGGAATCAGCTCAGACAACAAACTGTCACTGCTTTATTCTCAGTTTGCTCCTCCAACCACCCCCATCCCCAAAATATAAATTCCCTGGATTCATTTTTAAAGCTGTGTTTTAATTGCCTTTGAAAAAATGTGGGCATGCATTATTTAGCGTGCTGCCCTGGGAGCCTGAACCAGGTGCAAAGCACTGTAGATTATGACAGAACCGCTCTTCACCGTGCTCTTACATGCTTTCTTTTGAATAAGCATTTCCTTGAAACTTGGATGCATCATGAGATGAAACAGCATTGTCTCATGTGATAAACCCAAGAGGGGATTGTTGCATTGCTCAAAATTCTTTATAGGTTTGCCTTTTGAATTCTGCTTCTTCACAAGGGAGCTGCTGCAATTAGGAGAAAAATTCCGGTAAGTAGTATCATGGACTAAAAAGACACCAATGAAAGAAGAAACCAGCTTACTTTTGTTATTCTCCTAAAAGAACAATTCTATATTAGAGGGCATTATTACACGAGAAAAGAAGTATCAATATTATACAATGAGACTGAATTAACACTATGCACTGTGTAGTGAGGGATAATCTAAACTAGCTTTATGCAACTTGGTCCCCCGTAGACAAACTGGGTTAAAACTTAGAAAATGTGGATGGGCACAAAATACCAAAATGGTGGTTCATTTTGTTTTAATTTCTCCCCCGTTTCGTTTCATTTATTACAAAATAATTTTTTTAAATAAAAATATTTTGTATTTTATTTTGTTTCATTTTGCATTTTTATTTATTTATTTTACACTGTTGGGGCTGTGGTCACATTTTTTTCTCCCACCGAACAGCTGGCCCTTGGGAGGCCAGTGGGCTCTTTTTTTTCTTTTTACCCTAGCACTGGCCAGCTAGCCCGTGGGCCAGATCCACACGTTTCTTAATTTTTTAATTTTTTTTTACTCTTATGCCAACCAGCTGGCCCGTGGGCCTGGTCACCACTTTTTTATATTTTTTAATTCTTCCTTTTAAAATATCCAACCGACCAGCTGGTCTGTGAGCCGTTGGCAGATTTTTAAAAAATTAATCTCCCGCCAACCAGCTGGCCCATGGCCCAGGTCGGGTGCATTTTTTATTTTTTACTTTTTTTATCTCCTGCCAACCAGCTGACCTGTGGTTTTTTGAAAAAAAATCTGTAGTGGTGAATAGAGATGGGCACGACTTAGCGGAATTCCCGTTTCCATTTCCGTTACTCGGTTCCGTTACAGAACGGAAACGGTAACGGGAATTACTCCGCCAGAACTCGAACTCGAACCGACTAAAGAATAATTGGGTCTGATTTGTCATGGTCGTTCCTGGCATCGCAGCGATCCCGTGATGCCAAGCGGCACAGAAAAAAAGTTTTTAAAAGTTAAAAAAAAACCCGATTCCCGGCCATTCCGGCCAAAAAAGCAGGCGGAAATATGCCTGCCTCTGAGAGTGCACCTACCAGAGGGGTGGTTTCTGGGGGCGGCGGCCTCCCCCCTCTCCTCCTGTCCTTCTGTCCTGTGCTGCTCTGTGGGACTCGCCGCCGCAGGCTCGCACCAGCAACAGCGGGGGGGAGTCTCGCCGCCGGCCGCCGCAAGAGCGGAAGCGGCACAGAAAAAAAGTTTTAAACTCCCCCCCCCATTCCCGGCCAAAAAAAAAAGCAGGCGGAAAGCCTGTGCATGTGCAGTAGTGCACCTACCAGATGGGTGGTTTCTGGGGGGGGGGTCCCGGCCTCCCCCCCTCTCCTGTCCTGGGCAGCCGGACTCGAGTCACCACGCCATGCCATGCGGTGCGGGCGGGGGATCCAAAATGGGGCGGCGACCGCAATATTTTTTTTGAAATCGTAGAGTGGTCCAAAAACACACAGACACAAGCACCACAGAAACATGCGAAAATTGCTATGCTGCTGCCAGAATTTTTACAGTAGCAGTGGTGGTTTTTCTTGCAACAAAATGTCTCCTCCGGCTCCCTGGCCCTGTCCATTGATTTTATTTTATTTTATTTTATTTACACCTGCGCAATGATGGGCTGGCCAAGTGGCCATGTGGGAGTGGACCATGCAAATTTTTGGAGCCATCCCACCAATCGCATGGCCACTTGGCCACTGAGACTTCTGGGATGTGCCAAAAAGCCCACTAAACCCTGCCCTAGCCCCCTATCCCTAACCCTAATCCTTGATTCCTTACCCATACGCCACAGTACACTGTCCTCTTAGTGGGTCAGAGAGGCACCCAGAGGTGCACCCCAATACTCACCCTAACCTCACCAGTAACTAGCCTAACCCTAGCCCTTGCGCTAACCCTGTTGCCTAAGCCAGATCTGTACTTGCATTGCACTACACGCAAGTACAACTCCCTTCTTAGTGAGACACAGCAGGTGCAGAGTCTGCCAGTCCGCCACTTGTGGCTCTGGCTGACTCCTCCTGCAGCAGCAGTGCCATGCAAACCATGCCCTCGAGTGCTGCTTGTGTCTCACTGTCACCGACTGTTGCAGGGAAGGCACCCCAAAAAGAGGGGTGCCTCTGCCAGTCTGCTGTGTCTCTGCGTGCAACTTGGTATGCATATCCATATGGCTATGCATGCCCTTTTGCAGCAGCAGGTGAGGAGAGGAGACCCCCCATGCCATGAGGGGTCTCCAGGAGCCTGCTTTCCCTTCCTAGCAGGTGAGGAGAGGAGGCACCCACCCCCCAAAAAAGAGGTGCCTCCAGGAGCCTGCTTCCACTACAGCGGGCCAGAGGAGGCACCCACCCCAGAGAGGTGCCTCCAGGAGCCCGCTCCCCCCAAACCAGTTTAACGACAGATGAAAAACGAAAAACGAAACGACTATTTTTTGCGAAGTTTCACGAAAAACGGAAATGAGCCGACACGGGCCGCCTCCAACACACGACAACTCGAAAACGTCATTTTCCCTAGTCGTGCCCATCTCTAGTGGTGAACTGTTTTACAGAGGGAATGAAATGGTTCATGTTGACAACAAAATTACTATTTTGTTTCAACTGTAACAAAATGCTGCTTCATAATTTCATTTCATTTCATTTCATTTCGTTATGTAATGAAATGACAAAACAACATTTCATTTTTGTTTTGTGCCCATCCCTATTAGAAAAGTGTTACCTTGCAATAGCGGAAATCCTGTTACTTAATATAGTAAGTTGCACTACAGTAGGCCCACTGAATAGCTGCAAACCATTTTGCAGACCGCTAAAGAGAGTCTGAAAAGCCGTTTCTGCCTAATAGCTGTTGTACTTCTATCAAGGCTGGTAAGCAAATGACTGGTTCTGTTGGCTGTACAGAATGACAAAGGGGGCAGTGATGGAGACTGTCTGGTTGAGTCTGACTAGTAGTTCAATGACAGAGTGACAAATTTATCACCATAAATATGAACTGAATTATTTGTCTGACACTGTTATGTTACAGGTCGATTCTCAGTGGCAGAAGAGCTTAAGTAAAATATTTCACTTCCTCTGAGAACTTTGCAACGTGATCACTCCAAAAGATGAAGGGCTTGTCGAAATGCAGCATCCTTTGTGCTGCTTGCTGCCTCATGGTCCTGGATGATCATGGATCTTGCCAGAATTCCTGTGCTCATTCATTTCTAAAAGCCTGTCTTCTCTTCTCATCACTTCTCTTGAAGAAATCAGCATCCTTAAGGAATGGATCAAACCAATCTCAAAAAAATTGAAGAATTTTTTAAAAAACGGATTCTCTGTGCTATATTATGTGGAGTGTGTGTGTGTGTATGTGTGTGTGTGTAAAAATACATATGTGTATTTTTAATTTATTAGTAGTAACATTAAAACTTTCAGTATGATCACTCTTCAGTAGCAGTTTATGCCATTCCTAATCTGCTCTGTAAATCACGTATTGTATCTTTCAACTGATTTTTTTCAGAACATAAAGTAGATTAGCATTCATGTTCAAAGCATATGCCCATCACTTCCCCACTGCCAGATCCCTGCCTTGGTGCAAAGTGAAACAAACAGCCCTCCCGCGGGCCGGAGGCAGTTGTAAAACACCTGGGAAGCCAGGGTTCTTGTCACTCTTTCTCACCATTGGCGGTGCCAATTTGATATTTGCACCATCTGGAGAGTGGAGAGAAATCATCAGTGCACAATTGGGTAGGTAGAGGAAAACAAATGCTTTTGCTGGTAGAACTCTAAACAGATTGGTGAGTGTCAGAAAGACAGCAGCAGATATGGGAAGGATGAAGGAAAGGTTCCCAGGAGAGTCAGAGAGAAGATAGGGGACACTCATTGTGCAATGTGTGCATGGCTGTGAAGAATGTACATGCTAGTGGAAATAAAGAAAACAACATTTGTTTCTGAGCATGTACAGAAACCATTTCATTCTCAGCCATTAGCTGGTCCAACCATAATTCATCCAAGATAGACAGTTCAGGACATCAATGCCCCTGAACTCTCTTTGGAGTCAGCTGCTTTAAACAAAAGAAAACTAAAGGAGGAGGAGTTGAGAGCTCTCATTACTTGGAAGGGCGGGCAGGCAGGCAGGCAGGCTGCGATTCAATTTCCTCCGAATCACTTGCTTCTGGATTTTTCCAACCCATTAAGGAAAGTGAAGAAATTCTTCCTTACTTTTGGGAGCTTGTGGGTGAGAAAATGAGGAGCTACTTTCTGATCAGCCCTAAACTAAACTCCATGGGGAAGAGATTAATTCCAGGTTGTTCACTTAACACTTGTGGCAACTTTTGAATTACCGTGATGACTCTTCAGTTGTGAAATACAAAAGGTTCAACCCAGAAGCATTCACAGTGTTTATTACTAAAGTTTCATTATATCTTGAATACTAACTGAGCCTTTCCAGATAAGTGTTTCCAATATAGAGCATCTCCACATCCCTTCACAAGCCTCCCGTTCCATAAAGAAACATGCATATGTCTGGTGAACAACAAAGCAGCTTGAATTAGTTGCCGTGGCATCCTTCATGCTTCTGTTAAACAAATGGGATGATTCTACTAGGCAGCTTGGCAATTATACCACCATTATCTAAAGGTTATTGCCAAACAGTGCAACACTTCGCAGTGACTCAGATGCTTTCAGGCCATTGTGTAGGTCATATTTTCTCAGGCCAGTCTTGACAGGCTGGGAATGGTCTAGGACATATCGCTGCCTGAGGCAAAGGACAAGGACTTTTTTGCATATGGGTAGCTGAATTTTTCTTCTGCTCTGGCAACACGACAGCAGGCTGTACCATGTCTGACAGCAGCAGAGAGGAGAGTGGAAAGCAGGTCATGTCAGCACGCACATCTCTCTCCTTCCAACAGCACACTGGCGCTGGAGTAATCCCCTGCCTGTGACCAAAGGAAAGGAAGTCCTGCATTGGACATCCATCTTCTGTTGACATCTTTCGGAACTGAAAAGGCCCCTGTTGGATCAGACCAAGCTGTGCTGAATCCATTATTTTGTTACCATGGTGGTCAGCCTGATCCCTATCAGAAGGTTGCAAGAAACATGATGACTGCAATACCACTCTCCAACTCATCTTATCCAATAAATAATGTTCAAAGACATCTTCATGGTACACTGGTTAAACTGAATTTCTCGCAGTTAAGATTCTACTCATGACTTGGATCATAATAGGCTCTGTTAGTTGTCTCAAGGCAGACTCAGCCTTCCATCCTTCCAAGGTCAGTAAATTGAATATGCAGCTTGCTGGGTGGGGGAGTGATGTGTAGACTGCATAATTAAACTGTAAATCATCTAGAGTGTGTTTTAAGTATTATGGGGTGATATATAAGCATCACATTTTGTTTGGAATGTGGCAGATATTATTAAGAGGACTACTAGCTATTTATAAACTTATTTTTCAAGAATGGGTCTCATGATGTGGTGACTCTAGCCAGTGAATTGTTATATTTATTTATTTATTTATTTATTTTATTCACTTTATATACCGCCCATCTAGCCAAAGGCCACTCTGGGAGGTTCACAACATAAAACAAACTGTTACAATATAAAATGTATAAATACATAACATGTAAAATACAATAGGAACATAATACAAAACTAGAAATGCAAATAAAAACATAGTACATCAGCACTCTTCATAAAGTCTAAACTGAATAAGATGGGCTAAGGGCAGAGAAAATAAGTGGAACAGCGAAACAGTTAATAACCAGGGAAAACAGATTTAAACAACCATGTCTTCAAACATTTTTGAAGTTCCGGAATGTGGGGGCATGGCAGCTCTCCAAGGGAAGTTTGTTCCAAGTGTAGGGGCCACCACTGAGAAAGCCAAATTCCTTGTTGTTGTCTTGCGGGCTTCCTTTGGTGTTGGAACCCTCAGATGACCTGCCTGTGATGAATGAGTGACATGGACATAGGAGCTGTTTTGACAGATAGGAAGGTCCTAACCGTTTAGGGCTTTGTATGTTAGCATTAAAACCTTGAAGTCAATGCAATAACGAATTGGCAGCCTGTGCAGTATGGCCAGAGTTGGGGTGATATGTTCAAATCTTTTGGTGCCAGAAACTAATCTGGCCACAGTATTCTGAACCAGCTGGAGCCTCCGCATTAATTTCCAAGACAGCCTCACATAAAGAGCATTACAATAGTCTGATCTCGAGATTACGAGTGCATGGACTAACATGGTGAGGGCATCAGGGTCCAGGAAGGTGTGCAGCTGTGCAGTCCGTCAGAGATAGTAATGAGCGGTACGGACCACTGACGCCACCTGGGCCTCCATAGTGAGCGCCAGGTCCAAAGTTATGCCAAGACTGTGCACCTCATGCCGCATGGGGAGAGTCATGCCCCCAAAACTGAGGGAGTTTCCCAACCCAGCAAAGCCAGGCACCCCTAACCCAAAGACATCTGTCTTGCCCGGGTTAAATCTCTGTCTATTTGCTCTCATCCACCCTAGAATAGTGCCCAGGCAACAATCCAGGGATGAAATGGCATCCACTGCAGATGGAAAAAAGGAGAATCACAGAATCATAGAATCATAGAATCATAGAGTTGGAAGAGACCTTAAGGGCCATCCAGTCCAACCCCCTACCATGCAGGAACTCCCATCACAGTATTCCTGACAGGTGGCCATCCAGCTTCTGCTTAAAAACCTCCAAAGAAGGAGACACCACCACCCTCCGTGGCAGCATATTCCACCACCGAACAGCTCTAACTGTCATTTTCCTAATGTTTAAATTGAATCTGTTTTCCTGTGTTTTGAAACCATTGCCCCAAGTACTAGTCTCTGAAGCCATGGAAAACAAACCTGTTCCCTCTTCAATATGGCATCCTTTCAAATATTTAAACATAGCTATCATATCCCCTCTCAATCTTCTTTTTGTAAGGCTCAACATTCTGAGCTCCCTAAGCCATTCCTCATAAAACTTTTTTTCCAGACCTCCAACCATCTTGGTCACCCTCCTTTGTAACTATTGTGTATTGATCTGTATTCCTATTATCTGTACTTGCTTATGTTCAAGTAACTGCCTTCCTGTTCCAAAGGGAACAGGCCTATTGGTTTATTCAAGTTGCTGCATTTGGATCCTCAATCCTATTGGTTTCTGTTCCTGTTCCAAAGGGAACAGGCCTATTGGTTTATTCAAGTTGCTGCATTTGGATCCTCAATCCTATTGGTCTCTGCCAAAAGGCAGCTTCGTGATTGGTTGTAATTGTTCCCTCCAAAATGTATCTTTTCCTAGCCAGTCCTGGCTCCTATAAATGTAGCTCCCTCTCCCCAGTCCCCAGTCTTGTTCTCTCCCTGAATAAAGAGCTGTTACACTAGAAGCTGTCTCCAGCCTGCTATGTCTAAGAGCTGAAATCACTTGCTGAAATCACTAAACCCCACGCTACTACAGTACCTGTTCGAGGTTGTCAACATCCTTTTAAAATTGAGGTGTTTATGATCACCCTTTGGGTGTGATTAGTCAACCAATTACAAATCCACCAAACAGTAGTTCTATCTATCCCACATTCTACTAACTTATTTGTAAGTATACCATGGGGAACCTTATCAAAGGCCTTACTGAAATCTAGATAAATAATATTAACAGCGAGCTGGGTGTCATCAGTGTACTGATGACTAGAGATGGGCACGACTTAGCGGTATTCCCGTTTCCGTTTCCGTTACTCGTTTCCGTTACGGAACGGAAACGGTAACGGGAATTACTCCGCCAGACTTCGAGCTCGAACCGACGAACGAACAATTTGGTCTGATTTTTCGTGGTCGTTACTTGCATCGCGGCGATCGCGCGATGCCAAGCGGCACAGAAAAAAAGTTTTAAAAAGTTAAAAAAAAACCCGATTCCCGGCCAAAAAAGCAGGCGAAAACTGTCTGAGGGCACCTACCACCAGGCCAGAAGGGGTTTTTTTGGGTGGGGGGTTCCCCGCCCCCCTTTCCTTGGGCTAGTGCTACTGCTGCGCTGCGCTGGTACCAGGCTGGGGGGCATTGCCATTCGGTGTGCGGGCGGGGGGATCCAAAATGGCGACCGCAAATTTTTCTTTGAAACCGTGGCCCAAATACCCAACAAAGCACCACAGAAACATGAGAAAAATAGCTATTTTAAACACTTGAATTTTTACTGTAGCAGCAGTGGGTTTGTCTTGCCAAAATACGTCTCCGTTGATTTTATTTTATTTTATTTTAATTTTTTTTTTACACGTGCGCAACGGTGGGCTGGCCATGGGACGGGACCATGCAAATTTTCGGAGCCATTCCACCAATCGCATGGCCAGGTTTTGACTGACACTTCTGGATGTGCCAGAGGGCATAAAAAGGCGAGGCACCTTCCAGTCCGTTGCAGTCTGGGCTTGGATCTTGGAGGGTGGTTTAGTCAGGGCTGGATTGCTGCGCTCGAGTCTACTAGTTTCGATTTCGCGGTCGCGCTAGGCAGGGACTCAGGGAGTGAGGGAGGGAATTGAATTATTCTCGTCGCAAACATACGATTCGAATTTCTTTTATTCCTGGCTGTGGGGAATAGCAACTCAGCGTTTATTCTTTTTTGTTTTCGGAAGAGTTCCGTTTTTTATTTGCTTTGCTATTTGCTTCAAGGGGGAGGGAAGATTTGAGCGGGAGGGGAGGGGAGTGCGGATTGGAAATATATTATTTTTATTTTACACTACCATACCATTTCTTTTCTATCCCAATTTCCCACCGAGTTCATTTACTTGGCAAAGGTCCTTTTACCCTGCGCCCAGAGCTTTTTTGCTGCTGTTGCGATTGGGGTTTTGGAAGGGAATCCAGCAACCCTATCCTACCCTAGCAGCTTCTAGTTTTATTTATACCTTACCATTCATTTTCTATTCTACCTACAGTTTAGCAAGTGGCAGTACTAGTGCTTAGAAGGGGGGGTTGGAGGCTGTGGATTAAATTATTTTAGAACTATTATTCAGAAGAACTCAGTAGGCAGAGTCTCCCTTGCCAACCAGTGCACTCAAAGATCTCTCACATCACAAGCACATTTGTGTTGGCATTGGCATTGGCATTTGGCAACAAGGCTAGGGCACCTTCTACAGAACATTTTACAATTTCATTTTACTTATTTATAGATAATTATATATATTCTTTCTCTTGTCCAACACCTCATTCATTTTTTTGGAGTAAGGCACTGAAACAAACATTTGTTGAAGGGCAGGCACCCAGCCACTTTATAGACCTTTTTCTTCAATTACATCTTTGAAGAAGTTACCTGTGCATTATTGGTGTGAAAGTTGGGTGCTGCCAGATTTTGCAAACCCCTTGGTTCTATTACCTCGGTTTTTGTGCAGTAACTTGTTGTAAGTTACATCTGTGAAGAAGTTCAGTTACAGTTCTCCTAATACACTTGCCTTGTTGTGAAACTTGTTTGCCAGGATTGGCAAACCCCTTCCTTCTACTAGCTTGGTTTTTGTGCTGTTTTTGTGAGTCAACCTCACTCATTTACTTTTGCCACCACACCAGGCTACATAAACAATTACATTTTTGAAGAAGTTACATTTCTCTTTGTTACACTTGCCCTGTGCTATGCATTGAGAAACTTGTTTGCCAGGATTGGCAAACCCCTGCTCCTATTTCCTTGTTGGTTGTGTTGTTGTTTGTGGTGTTGTTGTTGTGAGTCCATCTCACTCAATTTCCTTGCCACCTGCGCCTACATAAATACAATCCTATTATAATTTACAACAACTGTGAAGAA
>JAHTLZ010000074.1:19283848-19302941 GCA_023846285.1 Phrynocephalus versicolor | reverse complement strand
GCACCACCAAGACTTAGTCCAAAAGTGACATGTGGTGGTGCATCGCAGGCAGTGTGGTGCCAGACCAAACCCAAGGTGATTGGCCTCCTCCTCCTCCAGTCTTTCCTCTGGGCTGCGAGATGCCGTGTTTCACACAAAAGGGGGGTAATGATTTGAACAGTTTTTGCATCGCAGGCAGTGTGGTGCCAGACCAGACTCAAGGTGATTGGCCTCCTCCGCAACTCTTTCCTCTGGGCTGCAAGACACTGTGACCCAAGGACAATGGCATTTTACTTCCAGTCAGGCAATTCAGCTCCTTTTTATACTGGAGCTGGCAGTGAGCCTCCCGTACTCAGGCTCTGTGCTGTGGTCTCCTACTCTGCCTTGTGGCCTGGCAGGAGTGGCCGCCCTTACTCTGGCCTTGTGGAGTGGACGCGTCGCCCATAGATAGTCCTCCTTGTATAGCCTAGTGGGCTGGGCTGTGGGCTGTAAAACTTAAGTCAGAGCAACCCAGAGCCCTATCCCATTCCCATCCCTACCAAAGCTATTCCGGCTGTACTAGCTACTAGTAGCTAGGTACGAACGTAAAACGTAGCTTTAACCACCTCAGGCTCTAACTGTAGTCTAATGCATTGCTGAATGCTGACCACCAGACCAATCCATGACCAAAAGCAGGGTTGCATTGGCTTTGGCTCATTGGCTGTATTGCTTGTCCTTTAAGTGTGTGTGACTTTGACTGTGAATGTGAAGTGAAGTGAAGGCAGAAGGACCTTGGAGATGGGGGGGGCAATTTGAGAGGAGTAGAGTTGTAGACCCCTCATCCAGATTTGGGGAGGAACGGAATGTCTTTCTCCTGCTGCCTCTGAGAGGTGGAGGGGAGATGGGATGGTATCAAAAAACCAAACAACAAAAAAGTACAACAAACAGGCACGTCAGCCAGACCAAGTAGGGTGGCTGCTGGCTGGTTCAGCATCAGCAGATTCAGCACAGCAGACCAAGAGGGGAAAAAAAGAAATGCAAATTTGTTTCTACCCCACTTGGTTTGCTTAGGATGCACTCTAGCCTTGTTGTGCAGCAGCAAGTCCATCACCCAGGCAATTGTATTTCGCCTGCTCGTTTGCGGGACCCCGCGCCCACGCGCCCGCCTGCACACCCGCCCGCCCGCCCGCCAATCCCCCTGCTTGCCGCTGCCGCCGCCCACGCATGTACCCCCGCGCCCCCGCCGCCCGCGCTACGCCCGCAAGCCGCAAGTCTCGGTCGGACGTCAAAATGCGCAAAATCGCGGTAGAAACGAAAACGAAAAAACGAAAAACGAAACGACTAATTTTTTTGATTTTTCGCGAAAAACGGAAACGAAACGAAACGGACCCTAGCCGAAAACGAAAACGAAAATGAAGTTTTTTTTTCTGAGTCGTGCCCATCTCTACTGATGACACAAAACTCCATACCTCCTAACAATTTCCCCCAGTGGTCTCATATAGATATTAAAGAGCATAAGGGAGATAATCAACCCCTGAGGCACCCCACAATTGAGCAACCAACGTGTGGAAGTCATCTCCCCCAGCTGCATTCTCTGGGGACAATGCCTCCACTCCCCAACTTAGAGAGCCTCCCCAGGAGAATACCATGGCAACATCAAAATAAGTACCCAGTCTCTCTAACTTAGCCTGACTACATCAGGACAGGTCACCAGTCTCTCTACCTTAGCCTGGCAAAATAAAAAGAATTCACAATGGCCAGTCTCTCAAACTTATCCTGGCAGCATCGACAGAGCTCACTATGCCAAGACACTTTACCTTAGACTGGCAATGTCTACCTTAGCGGGGCAACATCAGCAGAGGTCACAATGGCCAGTCTCTATATGATAGCCTGGAAATATGAACAGGGTTCACAATGGTCAGTCTCCCTATCTTTCTATGGCAATATCAGCACATTG
Organism: Phrynocephalus versicolor; assembly: GCA_023846285.1. Taxonomy (NCBI): domain Eukaryota; kingdom Metazoa; phylum Chordata; class Lepidosauria; order Squamata; family Agamidae; genus Phrynocephalus; species Phrynocephalus versicolor. The sequence goes on along the minus strand of JAHTLZ010000074.1, from coordinate 19,301,026 downwards.
CACGATTAGCCAGTCACTCTACATTAGACTCGCAACACCAACAAAGGTGACAATGGTCAGTCTCTCTACCATAGACTGGTAACATGAACATAGGTCCCAATGACCATTATCTCTCTCTTAGCCTGGCAAAAACAACCAAGATCACACCAACTAAACCCTCTAAGTTAGGCATGCAACATCAATAGAGGTCACAATGGCCTATCCCTCTACCTTAGCCTGGCAACATTAACAGAGGTCAATGGCCAATCAGTCAACCTTAGCCTAACAACATTAACAGAGGTCAGCAAATCCAGTCATTCTACCTTAGCCTTTCAAAATCAGAGCTCTCTATGGCAAGTCTATACCTTATTCTGGCAACACCAACATAGTCTCAATGGCCAGTGTCTTTACCTTAGGCTTCAAATAGAAAAAGGGGTGACAATGGACAGTCCCTGTGATTAGCCTGGCAACATCAACTGAGGTCACAATGGGCAGTATTTCTACATTTACCTGGCAATATCAACAGAGGTCAAAATGGCTAGTCCCTCTACCTTAACCTGGCAATATCAACAGAGGTCAAAATGGCCAGTCCCTCCACTTTAGCATGGCAACATCAAAAGAGGTCACCAGTTCTCTACACCTTAGCCTGGCAACATCAGGAGAGATCACCAGTCTCTCTATATTAGCCTTAGCAAAATGTAGAGGTCAAAATGGACAGTCCCTTTAACTTAGTATGGCAACATGAACAGAGGTCACCAGTCTATATCAAGAGAGGTCAAAAGTCTCTCTACCTTAGCCTGGCAAAATCAATGAGGTCACAATTGCCTGTCTCTTAAACATATCCTGGAAACACAATGGCCAGGCTCACTGACTTAGACTGGCAACACCAACAAAGGTGTCAATGGCCAATGGCCAATCTCTCTATCTCAACCAGGCAACAGCAACAGAAGGCACAATGACCAGTTCCTATACCTTAGCCAGGTAACATCAAAAGAGGTTACAATGGCCAGTCCCTATACCTAAGCCTGGTAATATCGATAGAGCTCACAGTGGCTATTCTCTATGTTAGACTGGAAAAATCAACAGAGGTCACAATGGCCAGTCCCTCAACCTTGGCAAGGTAACATCAATAGGATTTAAAATGGTCAGTCATAGAATCATAGAATCATAGAATCATAGAGTCCCTCCACCTTAGCCTGAAAACATGGACAGGAATCCCAATCGTCTTATTTTTCAAGTCATTCAGTCCATTAGTTTTGGCCCAGCATTCTAATCTGTCAAGGTCCTTTTGGATTTTCATCCTATCCTCTAGGGAATTATTAACCCTTCCCAAATTGGTATCATCTGCAAATTTGATCAGCCTACTCTCTATTCCTTCCTCCAAGTCATTAATAAAGATATTGAATAGCACCGGATCCAGAACAGAACCCTGGGGCACACCACTGGTCACGTCTCTCCAAGCTGAAGAGAAACCATTAATGATCACCCTTTGGGTGCAATCAGTCAACCAATTACAAATCCATCTAACAGTGGCACTATGTATCTCACATTCTACTAACTTCTTTGCAAGTATACCATGGGAAAACGCATCAAAGGCCTTACTGAAATCTAGATAAGCAATATCCACAGTGTTCCCCTCATCCACCAGGCCTGTAATTATATCAAAGAAAGAGATCAAATTGGTCTGGAATGACTTGTTTTTAAAAAATCTTTGTTGACTTCTCATAATGACAGCATTGCTAGTTAAATGATTGCATACTGTCTACTTAATAATTTGTTCTAGGAACTTGCCAGGAAAAGTCAAGCTGACTAGGCGGTAATTATTTAGGTCCTCTTTTTTCCTCTTTTTGAAATTAGGGACAACAGTTGCCCTCCTCCAGTCTATGAGGACTTCCCCTGTTCTCCAGGATTTCTCAAAGATTGTTGCCAATGAATCTGAAATTAGTGTTGCCAGTTCTTTTAGTAACTTTGGGTGCAATTCATCTGACCCAGGAGACTTAAATTCATTTAATGTGTCCAGGTGTTGCTGTACTACCTCTCTCTCCATTCTATGTTTCAATTCCTGTCCTACTTCATCTACTTTTTGTGCCAAGGGAACTGTTTTTTCCCCTTTTTTTGGAGAAAACTGAGGCAAAGAAGGTCTCAGTGACCACTCCCACTACATAAGTCTGGCAACATCAACAGAGGTTACAATGGCCAATCCCTAGACATTAGCCTGGCAACATCAACAGAGATCACAATGCTCTGTCTCTATACCTTAGCCTGAAAATATGAACGGGGTCACAATGCCCAATCCCCCTAAACAAGCCAGGTAACAACAATAGAGGTCAAAATGGGCTGTCTCTCAAACTTATCCTGGAAACGTTAAGACAGCTCACTATTGCCAGTCTCTCTACCTTAGAATGGCAACAACAAAGGTGAAAATGGCCAGTCCCTTTATCTTAGCCAGGCAACAACAACAGAAGCCACAGTGACCGATTTCCTATACTTTAGACTAGACATGGGCACGACTTGGCGAAATTCTCGTTTCCGTTTCCGTTCCTCGTTTCCGTTACGCAACGGAACGAAGAACGACAATTACTCCGCCAGAACTCGAATTCGAACCGATAAAAGAAAAATTGGGTCTGATTTGTCGTTGTCATTCTTGGCATCGCAGCGATCGCGCGATGCCAAGCGGCACAGAAAAAAAGTTTTAAAAATAAAAATAAAACCCTGATTCCCGGCCAAAAAAGCAGGCGAAAATATGCCTGCCTGAGTAAGTGCATCAGTGCACCTACCAGAGGGGTGGTTTCTGGGGGGGTCCCCAGCCTCCCCCCCTCTCCTGTCCGGGCTGCTCTGGTGGGGGGCATCCTCGTCGTCTCGCCAACTCGCCATGCCATGCGGTGCGGGCGGGGGATTAAAAATGGGGCAACCACAATATTTATTTTGAAATCGTGGTCCAAAAACACACCAAAGCACCACAGAAACATGCGAAAATAGCTATTTTAAAACTGCCTGAATTTTTACAGTAGCAGCAGTGGGTTTTTCTTGCAACAAAACGTCTCCATTGATTTTATTTTATTTTATTTTATTTTTCTTTTTTTACACCTGCGCAATGATGGGCTGACCATGGGAGTGGACCATGCAAATTTGTGGAGCCATTCCACCAATTGCATGGCCACATGACCAGGTTTTGACTGAGACTTCTGGGATGTGCCAGTCGGGCATAAAAAGCCCACTAACCCTAGCCCGAACCCGAACCCGAACCCTAAGCCTAACCCATATGCCAGTACACTGTCCTTCTTAGTGGGTCAGAGAGGCAGCCAGAGGTGCACCCCACGAACTCACCCTAACCTTACCTGTAACCCTAAGCCTAGCCCTTGCGCTAACCCTAACCCTAAGCCAAATCTGTACTCGCATTGCACTACACACGCAAGTACAGTTCCCTTCTTAGTGGACCACAGTGCGCCCAGAGGGAGCCTTCCCCTGTGCACTGTGACTGCACTATACCAGCAGTATGCTGTGAGTCAGAGGCACCCAAAAGAGAGGTGCCACTGCAACTTGGTATGCATATCCAATTGGCTATGCATGCCATTTTGTAGCGGGCCAGAGGAGGCACCCACCCCAGAGAGGTGCCTCCAGGAGCCCGCTTCCCCTTCATAGCGGGCCAGAGGAGGCACCCACCCCAGAGAGGTGCCTCCAGGAGCCCGCTTTCCCTTTGTAGCGGGCCAGAGGAGGCACCCACCCCAGAGAGGTGCCTCCAGGAGCCCGCTACCCCCCTAAACCGGTACTAATGACAGACGAAAAAAACGACAAACGAAATGACAAATTTTTGAAAAATTTCACGAAAAACGGAAACGAGCCGAAACGGGCCGGCTCCGACACACGACAACTCGAAAACGTCATTTTCCCTGGTCGTGCCCATCTCTACTTTAGACAGGTAACATCAAGAGAGGTCACAATGGCCAGTCCCTCTACCTTCACCTAAATATATGAACAGGGGTCACAATGGCCAGTCCCTCTATGTTAGCCTTGCATCATCAACACAGATCACAATGGCCAGTCCTCCTAACTTTGCCTGGCACCATTAACAGAGGTCACAATGGCCAGTCTCTCTTCCTGAGACAGGCATCATCAACAAAGGTGAAAATGGCCAGTCCCTCTATTTTAGCCAGACAACAACAGAGGCCATAATGTCCTGTCCTTATACTTTAGACAGGTAACATCAACAGAGGTCACAATGGCCAGTCCCTCTACCTTCGCCTGAAAATATGAACGGGTTACAATGGCCAGTCTCTACCTTCTCCTAGCAACATCAACAGATGTCAAAATGGCGAGTCGCTCTACCTTAGCCTGGCAACATCAACAGAGGTCACCAGTCTCTCTACCTTAGCCTGGAAGCTTCAAGAGAAGTCACCCGTCTCTCTCTATTAGCCTGGCAAAATCAAAAGAGATCAAAAGGGCCAGTCCCTCTACCTTAGTATAGCAGCATCAACAGAGGTCACCAGTCTCTCTACCCTAGACTGGCAAAATCAAAACAGGTCTCAATGGCCAGTCTTTCAAACTTATCCTGGAAACAACAAAATAGCTCACTATGGCCAGTCATTCGACCTTAACCTGGCAAGATCAACAGAGGTCAAAATGGTCAGTCCCTCTAAATTAGCCTTGCAACACCAACAGAATGCACAATGGATTGTGCCTCTACTTAAGTGTGAAACACCATCAGATAACAAAATGGAGGTCCCTCTCACCAACTCCTCTACTTTAACCTGACAACATCAACAAAAGTCGCTATGACCAGTCTCACTGCTTCAGCCAGGCAACATCAATTGAGGTCACAATGGTCAATCTCTCTACCTTAGTCTGTCAACATCATCAGAGGTCATAATGGCCAGCTCCTCCATTTAGAGACTTCATAATGGCCAGTCCCTCTACCTTATCCTGGCAACATCAACAGAGGTCACAAGTCTTTCTACCTTAGTCTTGCAACAAAGATAGAGGTCTTTCTGGCCATTTCCTCTAAGAACATCAACAGAGGGCATTATGGGCAGTTTCTCAACCTTAGACTGGCAACATCAAAATACGTCACATTTGCCAGTCTCCCTAGTCCCTACCTTAGCCCTGCAATAATCAACAGAAGTCACTATAGCCAGTATCTCTACCTTAGCCTGGCAACACCAACAGAGGTCAATATGACCACTTTCTTTTTTTAAAATAATTTTTATTATTTATTACAGACATACAAACATGCAATAAACAATAATAAACAATAATAGACAATAATATCATCAAACACTACAAAGTGCCCCCCACCCCCCGGGACCATCCAGTATTCTTGAATCTTCTCTTCCTTCTTCGTCGTCTTTTTTTCTCGTTAGCTTCTTAAGGTCCTTTTCTCCAGAACTGTGATGGATTATAGGTCGGTTGTATCCCTTTCCCTTTTAGTAGTACATACTCTATACATTTCCCCCAAATATCATAAAAAATATCCTTTTTCATTTCCCCTCGCAAAACTTTTATATTACAAGATAATTAATCATTTAAAGCTATATCCCACACTTCCTTATACCAGTCAGCAATTTTAAGATCTAATTTCAATTTCCAATTTTTAGCTATAATCAATCTTGCTGCTGTCATAAGATTTGCAATTAATTCTTTTGTTTTCATATCATATTCATTAATAGGTGGTAATGATAACAACGCAGTTTCCGGTTCACATTTAATATCAGTTTGTAGTATTTCTCTTATCTCACCGAAAATCTGTTGCCAAAACTTTTGAACTATTTCACATTCCCACCACAGATGAATATAGGTGCCTATCTTTTTTTCACATTTCCAGCAGAACTTGGAATATCTTGGCTTCATTCTGTTCAGTCTGACTGGTGTCATATACCATCTTAAAACTAGTTTGAAGTAGTTTTCTTTTATTCTAACTGATAATGATCGTAAAATCCTCAAATTCCAAATTATTTTCCATTCATCGTTATTTATTTCTTATCTATGTCTTGTTTCCAGACCTCTCTTATTATACCCAGCTCCCTATTCTCAAGTGAATCCTGGATTATTTTGTATATTTTACCTACTGCTCCTTTCCCTCTATTTCCTCTCTCTGGTTCATATGTTAACAGGAATTGCTCAAACTTTGTATATTCTCTGAGTTGTATATTTCTCCTTGTCCATTCTTTCGTCCAACTTTCTAATTGGGCATAATTCAACCAAGATAAATCCTTGGCTTGCAGTATGCGTTTAATTTCCTGCTTTGTTCTCATCTTTTTAATCCAATCTTTTAATCTTGCCACTTTCATTGTTTTAAATAATTCTCCATATTTCTTCATATTCATGGGGAAATTTATCTGATCTATCACCAAACCGAGAGGGGAACCTTCTGGTACCAGTTTCCTTCTATACTTTTTCCAAGTAAATAATAGGGAACTCAGGAGCGGGTTTTTAATGGCAACAGTGACAGAGGTCACATTGACCAATCTCTCTGCATTAATCATCCATAAATGGTCTCCCACCTCCTATGCCACCTCCCCTCTTCCGGAGGTGGTCTCTCCCGCTGCTGGCCACCACCCCCACCCCCAGCTTGGCAGGCAGCTGCCTGAGGCCACCGCTGGAGAGGCCAAGGGCAGAGAGGGTGGCGAAGAGGAGGCGCATAAGAACACAATTGTTTTCCATTTTCCTTTTCACCCCTCTTTTTCTCTTGTGCGCTCCTTATAGCTCTGTTACCTTTTAATGTTCTTAGATGCCTCTTCTAATTCCAGGGAGGGCTTGGGGCCAGCGCCTTGTGCTTTTTCCCCCCTCAAGCGCTGACCGCGCAGCCCCAGGGGCTGAGTCGGCAATTCTTTTATATTTTTTATATTTTTCTTGAATTTGGAGTGCTAACCCAACCACCCCTGGGCCAGGTCAGTGCTCCTTTTTAAAAAAAATTTAAAAAAAATACTGACCATGCATCTCCTGGGGCCAGGTAGGCATTCATTTTATTTTATTTCATTTTATTTTTTTGGTTTAGAGTGCTGACCGCACAGCTCCTGAGGCTGGGTCGGCACTCCTTTATTTTTATATTTTTATTTTTTTAATTTGATTTGATTTGATTTTTTATTTGGTTTCAAAAGTCCCCAGCTGGGGGTTTTTTGAGGCACTGGCTTGGGGCCAGCGCCTCTACTGGAGTTCCAGCAGCAGACAAAGTAGGAGTGGGACTAGGAGGGGATAACAAAAAATGAAGCGAATGAAACAGAACTTTCCATTTTGTTTCATATTTTTTTGATGGGTCCCTTCATTACTTGTTTTGTTAGCTAATGAAATGAATAATGAGTTACAAAACAAATTAAAAGTTCATTTCGTGCCCATCTCTAGTCACCATAGATTAGAACTGACTTGACAACATATAATTATAACGAGAATTATTATTAAATTTAAATTCTGTTTGCATCATAATATTTATCTTTAAGTTTCCTCAAGAGAAGACCCAAAAAATAAAAATAAAATAAAAATAACAACAATAATAAAAGAATGCCTATCTGCAGAGTTCAACAAATAGAAGAAATTGATATTGGGCTGCTGGATACATAAAGACCAGTCATGTCCAAACTTCAGCCCTCGAGATGTTTTGGACCACATCTCCCTCAATCCTTTGTCATTGGCAATCTAAGCTTAGAATTCTGGGAGTTGTGATCCAAAACATCAGGAGGGCCAAAGTTTGGACATACCTGCATAAAGACCTTTCTCCTCAGGCAAGTCTTTCCTTAGGTTGCCTGAGTCAAGAATTTAAAAGTATGGTTGTACCTTACCACTTTGAATGTGTTTTTGGTGTTGCTTTTGTTTACTGTAGTTTGTGTGTGCCACAGTACTGTGGTTTGCTTTATCCTTTTTAGTATTTGCATACGTGCTGCTTTCGCTTTAAATGTTGTCTTAATTTATTTAAAATATATATTTTATCCTTCCTTCCTCTTTAAAAAGGACCCAGGGCTGCTTAAAAGTTAATTAAAAGGCAGGATCTAAGCTAACAACGACGAGTACAAAATACTGAATGGATTGAATGAATAAAATACTGAAAAAAGCAACGAACACAAAACACATTCAGTGCAGAAAGGTCCAACAATCCACTTAAAAACCCTGCTCATAAGCTAATTACTCCAGGAAAGCTTGCTTGGGCATCCAGACTCCAGAGATGAATCCAGCTGTTACCCCTCCCCCCCAAGCTGTACCTGGGCTATCTATTCTAAAGATGTAAGCTGGCTTGGGTATTTTTTTTAAAGGGAAAAGTTGAGGTAATAAATAAATAAATAATAAATAAATAAATAAATAAATAAATAAATAAAAAGTGTTAGCCGAAAGATAATTAGTAATAAGTTGGAAGATTGTTCATTACATCGCCAGTCTTCACCTCCCCCTTACCCTTTGCTTATTACATCCATCTGGTACCCTGGCACTCTCTGCAGGTAGGGCATCCATACAACAATAACAACATTTTGCCATAACTTTTCTGGGTAGCCATTCACAACAAGGAATCCCTGGCACATTTGAAGGGGTGCCCAAAGACTGGAAACAATTCTTCACAAAACACCTTATAATGTTCTTTATTATTAGACATGGGCACGACTCGGTGAAATTTTCATTTTCGTTTCCATTTTTTGTTTCCGATATGTAACGGAAACGGTAACGATAATTAAGCCGTCAGAACTCGAACTCGAACTGAAAAAAGAAAAATTTGGTCTGGTTTTTCGTTTTCGTTTGTGGCATCGCGGCAATCGTGCAATGCGAAGCACAGAAAAAGTGTTTAAAAGTTTTTTTTAAAAAAACCCCAACTCCCGGCCAAAAAAGCAGGCGAAAATATGCCTGCCTGAGGCTTTGCCACCTACCAGAGGGGTGGTTTCTGGGGGGTCCCCGGCCTTTTCCCCTCTCTTCTCCTGTCCTGGGCTGCTTGCACAAGGCTGGGGGTGGGGTCATCCTCGTCGTCTCGCCATGCCATGCAGTGGGGGGGGGGATCCAAAATCGCGACCGCAATTTTTCTTTTGAAATCGTGGTCAAAAAACACACCAAATCACCACAGAAACATGTGAAATTTATTTATTTTAAATGCCTGAATTTTAATCAAACGTCGTATTGATTTTGATTTATTTTATTTTATTTTTATTTTTTTAGACCTGCCCATTTGGGCTGGGCATGGGATGGGACCATGCAATTTTTTTGAACCATTCCACCAATGGCATCACCAGGTTTTTGACTGACACTTCTGGATGTCTCGGAAGGCATAAAAAGCCGAGGCACCTTCCAGAAATCGCAGTCGGGTGTATGGATGTGGTTGAGGGAGGAGGGCTGGCTGCTGGTGCTGGTGTGATCCAATCGAGATTGAGGAGGGAGCCTGGAGGCTTTAGATTTAAGCTAGGCAGGCAGGGAGGGAACTGAATTTAGAAAATAATTTCTTTGATTCCCTGCAGCTTTGTCTGCTGAAGGGAATAGCAGTTTATGCTTTATTTCTTCTCTGGCAGTTTGTGAGGATTTTTTTCTGATATTGGATAAAGGGGGAGGTTCGACTGGGAGTGGGAGGTGTGGATTTATTTTAAAAATATATTATATGCTACTATTTATTTTCTATTTTCCCAACTTCAATTTGCTTGTGCACACACACATTTGGGGTGCAAGCCAAGAACAGAACTGCCAGGACCCTGCCTGTCATGGAACCTGAATATGAAGGGTTAAATGCTGAAGAGCAGCAGGAGGAGCCTTGTAGTTCAACTCAGCAGACAGCTGAGTCTGAGGCTGCAGCTGAGGGCACATCTCCTCCTCCTGTAAGGGCTAGGAGCAGGATCCTGCAAAGAAGAACTAATAGGAGGACTAGAGAGAAGATCTTTAATGACAGACGTAAGATTAGATCTCAGAGCCCTGAGTTCTAGCAGGAGCCTTGCCAGAGAGATGGGTGTGTTCCCTGTTTTCAAGATAAAGCTAGCCAGGTTACCCTGAGCCCTCTGTGGGAGCAACGCGTCACTTACCTTGCCACCACATTCCTGTGTGTATCCTGACTTTGTTCCTGACCTTTGGACCGGCTTCTGACTACGGCGTTCCCTGTTTCCTGACCTTTGGACCGGCTTCTTGACTACTCCGTTTCTCTGTTCCCTTTGAACTTGGCATTTGGCTGTGTAAGTCATCCTGGCTTGATTTTGGACTGCATTTTGAATTACAACTAAAGTTCCTGACAAGTAACTAAGCTTGGCTTGTGTGTGTTTTGTGTGCGGGGCTTGACAAGAACCTCTATCCTAAGTGATATCCTAACTGCCCACTCACCTGCCTGCCCGCGCCGCCACCTGCCTGCAGCCCGTGCCATCACCCGCCCACTCGCCCACCTGCGGCCGCCGCCCGCCCACTCACCCGCCTGCGCCTCCCCCTGCCGCTGTTGCTGCCCGCCCATGCCCCCCCGCCACCGCTGCCCACCCCCCACCCTGCCCACCGCCTAGGGCGCCACAACACCTAGCGCCGGCCCTGATTGTGGGACGCCCCTATGCTCTGGGAAGTCAAATCGCGCTAAATCGCGGTGGAAACAACAAACGACAAACGAAACGATGAAACGACAAATTTTTGAAAAATTTCACGACAAACAGAAACGACCCGAAACGGACCCATTCCGACAAACGAAAACTTGAAACGTCATTTTTTCTGGTCGTGCCCATGTCTATTTATTATGTTCTGGGTGAGCCTATATTTCTTTCATATTGTGTTTATGGCCCTGGCCAGAAGTAAAATAAAATAAAGATAAAACAAAATAGAAATAAAAATAAAAAGTTGAGAATGGCAGTTCTAGAGCACCTGAAAAACCTATGGCTCTGCTTCACATGCCTCATTCCTCTGAATCACTTCGACTGTCACACAGTAGCACCTCCATCATTATCATCATCATTATCTTACAACTTCAGAGCTGGAAGAGACCCTATTGATCTTTGAGTCCAACTCCTATCAAGGAACTCCCAACTTCTGCCTCTGCAATCAGATGCTTAAGGCACTGAGCTTTGACCTTTCAATCTCCTTGCATCACTTAAGCTCTGGATCTGGGTGGATCCTGCTTTTGCCCTGACAATGGCAGATGTGTCAGAAGGTGCTTCACTGAATGCCTGTGTACCACACCATGGGGAGGGGAAGGCGGTGACACATCAATCATGCCCTTGCACCATAGGTACAAGAATGTGATTGGCAAACACTGTGGTGGTGCTACCTATGTATAGCCATGTGCACTGAAACCAAACTGTGGGTGGAAAATTCACACAAAATGAACTGATGCATATAAGTTGGACTATATCACCTACTTTTCATATACATGGATAACACACAAATGACTTCCATAATATCTATTCAGTCCTCAACACTGAGATTTCTCACTATTGTTTACTAGTGGAAGAGAATACAGGAGTCTATGTTAGAGATGGGCACAAATCAAAAAAAGGCATTTCGTTTGTCGTTTGTCGTTTGTCATTTGGAGGGTCTGTTTCGGTGCGTTTCCGTTTTTTGCGAATTTTTGCAAAAAAATTGTTTTCATTTTCATTCATTTCATTACCATTTTGTTACCATTTATTTCAATTTTTTGTGATTTTTTTTAGGATTTTAAGCAATTCACTCATATTGCAGTAACAGAAACGAAACGCACGACACAATTTCCGGTGTTTCTGTTAGTTTTGTTTCATTTTAGAGACAAAATTCATTTGTCATTTCGTTATGTAACAAAATGAAAAAACGAAAATGGAAATGAAAAATTGTTTGTTTCGTGCCCATCTCTAGTCTATGTTATGACACCATGGCCTGATTGCGACCAGAGCCTCCAGATTTTGCTGGACACCATCTCCCTTTGGTTTCACACACTTTGGCCATGAGATGAAGATAATGGGAGCAGCCATGCTTCAATATGTGGAGAAGGAGTAGCATCTCCTCCCTTACTTGTGGCAGGAAGGAAAAACTGCCTGAAAGAAAGCAGGGCAGTGTTATTTGAATTGTTCGGCAGTGGAATATGCTGCCACAAAGGGTGGTGGAGTTTCCTTCTGTGGAGTTTTTTAAGCAGAGGCTGGATGGCCATCTGTCGGAAATATTGTGATGGGGTTCCTGCATGGCAGGGGGTTGGACTGGATGGCCCTTGAGATCTCTTCCAACTCTATGATTCTATGATTCTGATTCCAGAGCAAAACGCAGAATGCAAAAGTCCAATATATTTCCATTTCAAACCAGGACTAAAGGTGGTGTCTTGCACTAGGGCAGTAGTGGCAAACCTTCGGTACTCCAGATGTTTTGGACCATAACTCCCACAGTCCTTTGTCATTGGCAATACAGGCTTGGTATTCTGTGAGTTGCAGTCCAAAACAGTGCTGAAGTTTCACCACCACTGCACTAGGGCTTAAATGGAACATTATGTCAAATGATAAGAGTTTGAAGTTAAGGCTTTATTTGTCATGGCTTGGTGTTGCTTTTTCAAAGTTTAATTTCTGCTTCAGGGGAATGACCTTCATGCTGATGGGAAGGAAAGGGAGTTGGAAATGGTCCTTAGAGACAAAAATAACAGCCTGTGACATGCCTTTTGGAGATCAGTTCTGCAAACTGGCAGGCCGAAATTAAACTCTCCTGTCATCAATGGTGGATCAAATTTTAAGGCTGTCCATAATGGTCATGGTTCTGAAGGCTTGTTGATAGGGAAGATGAGGCTTATAATGGCAGTGGCTGCCTTCATTATAGTTTATCTGGACATAGCTGGCAGGATGTAATAGACTGAACGAGACTGAAATGACAAGTCCCTAGGCTTAAGAGTTCCTAGCAGGGAATTCGAACAAGAAGCAGCAGGTTAGACAAAATTGATGTACATGTCAACTCTGTTTGTAGAAATGTGTAACCTAAAAGCATGCAGAACTGACTGAAATCGATATCTTGTTGCCAGAGTAGCACTCACTCTGTTAATAAAAAATAATTGTTCTATTTTTAAGTGACCAATAGAATTAACACTGATGAATATATGGAACCAATTTATGCAGCCCGCGACAGGAGGGGATGGATGCTATAACATATGTTATTGCCATTTCATAGCATAACAATAAAGCAAAATGCAAAACATTGCAACCAAGGCAAATTCTGTGTCTCTTAAGTTAGAATTTATTATTTCAAAACACCCAGGGATGTGTGAGATATGCTTCCTTCAATGTTAGATAAGAATACAGTGGTACCTTGTATAAAGGAATTAATTCGTTCCAAATGAAATTCTGTTAAGCAAATTTTCCTTTATACAAATTCCCATAGGAATGCATTGAAAACGGAGTGATCCCATTTTTATGTTGTACAGATTCTCCCCATAGGCGATTATGTTAAGCAAATTTCCCCTATCTCCAGAAATTTTTATGTTGTACAAATTTTATGTTATACAAGCTGTTTGTTATACAACGGTCCACTGTAGTTTAAAACATGTTTAAAATGACAGGAACTTGATATTTGTAGAAGGAAACAAAATTAAACTGGGGAAGCAGTTTAGGGTCTGGATGTTCCTGATGTCCTAGCTATACTGACATACCAATTCCCTTGATGTCTTTATACAGTGGTACCTTGTATAACGTATGGTTTGTATAACGGAAAATCTGTATAACGTAAAAAGTTTGGAGAACAACTCGCTTTGCTGCCCCCGCTTTCACCCTGCTTTAGCTGTACCGCCACCGCCCACATGTGCCAAGGACCGCCTGGGCGCAACATTCAAAGGGAGGCGGACCCAGAGGGCAGCACCATTTGTGGCCTGGCGGCGAGAGCGACAACTTGGAGCAAAGCCAGTGCACCCCCCAGCTGCAGTGCGGCTTTGCTGAGAGCGGGAAGCCTCCTTAAAAAAAAAAAAAACCTCCTCCGTACTTAGAGCAAAGCCAGTGCGCACCAGCTGCAGCGTGGCTTTGCTGTGAACTGGAAACCTCAGAGCAGGAAGCCTTCCGAATGGGGGGGGGGACCTCACTCAGAACTTGGAGCAAAGCCAGCGCTCACCAGCTGTAGCGCGGCTTTGCTGAGAGCAGGGACAAGGCAGGAGGTGAATCTAGGGCGGGACCTTCCATTGGCGCCTGCAAACACCCCCAGCTTGGGGCAATGGGATTTCTCCTTCTGCAGTCCCCTCCCCTCCCGTCCCCATTACTCCCTCCCTCCCCCCTCCTCCCCCCTCCCCATTCCCCCTCCCTCCTCACCTCGGCTCTCAGCGGCGCCCGCTCCTCCAGGAGGTGGAAGAAAAGCGGCTGGCCCAGACGCCTCACCATGAGGTGGCCCTCGCCATCGCTGGTGCTGCAGCCGCCGCCAGCTCCCCCACCACTACCACCCACGAGGGAAACACCCGGAGGCAGCCCGCAGGTGGCCAAGCAGCTGTGCGGGGCAAGGCCAGTTGTGGAGTCGCCCGGGTGGGGTGAAAGAAGCACCAGCACTACCACCACCACCACCACCACTACCATCATCCTCACCCCTTGCTGTCTGCAGGCGACAACAATGACGAAGAGGATGATCCTCACCGGCTCCTGCAGCAGCTCAACCTCTCTGGTAACCTTAGTCTTGGCTATGCATTGGAACGGATTAAATATGTTTTCAGTGCATTCCTATGGGAAATTGCAGTTTGTACAATGGAAAATTTGTATAACGTAATTTCATTTGGAACGAATTAATTACGTTATTCAAGGTACCACTGTATATGGTTTTATTCATATTTGGTTTTATTATATAAATTTTGTATCTTTTTACTAAATGTATCACTATAAGATATTTTGTATGAAACTTAATATTTTAATAACATGTAGGATTTGATTACCAACCATAAAATAAAGAAAGATGAAAGATGAAAAGATGCCGCAGTTTAGAAGAGTACCACCGATCCTCTGCGAAATTCACAGAATTTCATGTAAGCATAATTCTGCTTTCAGTCAAGGCATGACGACTCCTCACTGGCTGTCTCCAAAGGATGTGGCAGAAGATTTAGAGGTGGATGGGCAGATAGAACCAGAGAAAAAGGCAGGAATTGGTCACATATATCTCCCCTCCCTGCCCTAAAGGAGCTTCATTTGCAACTTGTGGTGTCAGCAAATAGCAAGATGTGATTGGCTCAGCCATGACTACCTCAAAATCATGACGTATTCAGTGTGTGCTCCCTGATTGGCCAGAGGTTACCTGTAAAGGAAGAAAAGAGGGGGAAAGTACCCATCAAATAAGACACAAAGGGGACAGCTGGAGTAAGGGATCCACACAGACAAGAAAAGCAAATATAACTGGCTTTCTAGCTGAAGAAAAAAAAGTTCAGCTCACGCCACCTGCTGTCATTCCCAGAGAAGCAATAATAATGCTTATCAACCTTAGAAGAGGGATGAAAGATGACAAGGTGGTCCGAGCTTCGTGTCTTTTCATTCTCTTTGCAGCAATATTGTGTCCTATCTTATAGACTGCTTTGTCTTCCTCTTTTAGCAATACTTTTGCAATACTTTAGCAATATTTTCGCAGACAGATTCACCAGGAACTCAAGGGTTCCTCCCTCTGCCTCCATGATTTCTACACCTAGGAAGCAGGGATGGAGAAGATGGAGAAGATGCTACCATTGCTTCCTCTCAGCAATTTTCTGAGCCTTATCACACCAAGACTCTTTAACGGGACTTTTCCTGCATTATCAGTATTCCCTTGTTTGCTGCAAAAATGAAACTCTGGATCTAACTCCCCACCCCACCCCCTTTTTTTATCTGCCCGTTCCTTTGCAAGGCAAAACTGCCAAAGTCTGCATAGCTCAGTGTTCTTTCTAGGGAATCTTTTGGAAGAGGACTACTCAAAACTCTGCACACGCTGGTGTTTCTTCTAAAATAAAATGAACCCAAATCATCTGAGAAATCCTGCTATATTTCTTATGAGATTTCTCAAGGAGGGGAAAGACACAGGACAGAAATCTCTGTGTGAGAAAACAGGGCTTTCCCTCCCTTGAATTCTTGCTGAAAGCAAAAGACTACAAGTACCTATAAGTAAAAAATCACACAGCTGCAGAAGACAGGTTTCTGCTCATGTGTTGGCTCTATACATGAATAAACCCCCTTTAAAATTCTGTTTGGGTAGGACCCTTCAATAAAGAAATCCCTTTACAAGACTGAATCTCTTGCAGTCTCAACAAACAGTTGGTAGCACTGTGAATTTAAAAATAGCAAGGACTCATTGGTTATCCCATTGCTTAACTCTAACATTTGATCGCTTAGCAGTGCTATTTATCAGTATGAAAGCTTCAAGGATGAGCTTCAAGGTTTGTTGAATAGTTTACCTTAGCTCTTAAGGGAAAGCCAAAAACTGGATATGGGATGAATTGAAAAATGAATCACGTTTTCTGATCAATTTGGCTGATTTGTCAAAATTAGTCAATTTGGCTGATTTGTCAAAATTAGTCAATTTGTATTCATAAATAAAGTCTCCCAACAAATGTGAATTGATGATTTTTAGTGATTTTTGGATTCATCAATTTGTTAGACCATAAAATGGCTGCCAACGCACCTAGAGACATCAAATTTGGAGACAACTACCTCTGAGTCTCCTTAACAAGCCTTGCAAGTTTGGTGTAGATTGAACTTTTGATGTTTGAGTTATGTATCCCTAAATAAACTCTCCAGGGAAGTTCTCCCCAGGCACCTAGACTCCAAACTTGCAGAGAAGCTTCCTCTGACTCTCATTTAAAATCCCTCTAAGTTTTGGCAAAAGAGGTGGTTTCCCCAACTCAGTTGTTAAATGGCACTTTCCTATAGGGACTCACTTTATGGGCATATAATTCACATGTCTGAAACCCAGTCTTCATCAAACTTGGAGGGATTGTAAAGATGAGATGGAGAATGACTCTGATCAATTTAGGTGCCTCTAGGTACTTGAGGGGCACTTTACTGGTAGAATTTCTTTGGGGAGGCATAGCTCAAATGCCTGAACATCAATCCTCACCAAATTTTCAGGCCCTTTAGTGGGGGTACAGAGAAACGATCCATGCAAATTTGGGTCTACAGATGCCAGGTGTGTGTGTGTGTGTGTTGTATCGTGTTTAAAAAGGAGACAAATCAGTTTGGCAGTTCATCATTTTGTTGCTGGAAATTCATTGATTCATTGATTCATCAATTCTTTGATGCATCAGTTTGTCAACCCTGACGAATCATTAACTACAATAATCACCATTTTTAATTTGTCCCTATCTTTACTAAAAACCTAAACAAGTCCTAAGAAAAGCATTGCATAGACCTT
>JAHTLZ010000074.1:19252332-19283838 GCA_023846285.1 Phrynocephalus versicolor | reverse complement strand
TTACTAAAAACCTAAACAAGTCCTAAGAAAAGCATTGCATAGACCTTCGGTTAGGAAGTTATGGCTTTTAGTCTAATGTCATGTGTGTTGAGATATGAGCATGCAACCCCCCCCTCTCTCTTTCTCTCTTTCTCTCTTTCTCTCTTTCTCTCTTTCTCTCTTTCTCTCTCTCTCTCTCTCTCTCTCTCTCTCTCACACACACACACACACACACACACACACACACACACACAAAGAGAGAGAGAGAGAGAGAGAGTACTATGAAAACCTTCATTTATGTAAACTGTGCCTACCTGAGACTTTCATTCTGCCAATCATTAGAATGGCCACTGGTCAATTTTCCCCATGGCTCAATGACCCTTCATGTGAAGAAGATTCACTACTCCTGATGTTGACCAAGTGCCTCTTCCATCTGACCCTTCTGCTTCATATTCCTTTAATATCAGTTGCAATATTTATGAGATTTTTAAAATGACTTACAGCTGCCTTATGAAGCAATTTATTTAAAAGACACTTTGCAAATATATGAATCAAGCAGCTTCTGTTCCTGCTGTTTTTTATTGGCCTCCCTTGCCCATGTCCACCAGACCTTCTCAAATCCACAACATCTCATATAAGAGCACCATTCCAATGAAATTTGGGTTTTTCTATCTGTTTATATGAAAATGGATTAATTTTGCAGGGCAGCCTTATACGACTTTTGAAGTGAAGCACTTTCACAGATACCTTAATGTTCAATTGTCTTTTTTTGTTGGAAAGGCACAGAAGGAAAAAGAAGAACAGGAGAAAGGAGAGAGAAATGGATTTTAAATTACATCTTTCTCACTAATCGTGGATGAGTTGCCTTTGAGAATTAACATAATCCCAAGGAAAGACAGTACATGCTGGGCTTACCAGTTATTTCAGATATATATGTTAATCATGTTCAAATTAACAAATCCTAAGTACACATATTAAACCATCATGCAGAAGTAAGAAGAAGCAACACAAGAGCTGGTAGCATGGGGAAACTGTGAGGTCTAATTCTCCTAAAGCTTACAAAGATCAGCTGTCAGGTACAAGCTTCTGAAAGAAACAAGCCATCCCTGCTTGTCATTTGAATGTTATTTACAGTAATTCCAGAGAGGGAGATGGGCTGTCTTGTTGTTTGAATTGGGAGAATGTAGCTCTTCTGACCTCTGCCTCAACCAAGAAATTTTGAAAATGAAATCCTGACTTCATCTGAGCTCCGTCGTCCCCCCCCCCCTTTAAAGAGAAAACTCGTTTTGAATGAATGTACTGTTTATTGCATTGAGGCGGGGAGAAAGGGTTCAGCCAGACATAGACATCAAGGTGTCCATCTCCCTTGTTTTCCAGTTGTGTGTCAGGAGGGCGCACCACTGCGTTGCACTCTTTCAAACATGGATCAAACCACAAACATGACCTCCATTTTCAATTTCTTTTTAATACTTTTGTAGCAGAAAGAGATTCGCAGGAAATCAGCATAAGAGACAAAGACGAAGAAGAATATGAAAGGCATACAATGCAAAGGCTAACAATGTGAAGGGAGATAGGGTTCCTTTCTGCTTAAGCAGAACAGAATATGGCACTCGGCCACTGGGTTCAGAATGAGCTCAAAGTGGGGCGGGATCTCATTTGTCCCAGCAAATGGGCCACCAGTGGTAGCATAACACAGCACAACAAGCTCTTCTCTCTCTCTCTTGAAGAACCATTCAAGAAACACTCTCTTTCTGTGACACCGCAAATTCACTGCCACATTTTGTTTAATTTTAGACCTGGTCCTGGCTGCCCATTTTGAAGCAGTTCATTAGTTGGTTCATTTAATGTAACCTAACCAGTTTACACTGACTGAAGTTTACCATTAATTGTCCCTATAAAGTTTTGCAGGGGACAAGATACTTATTACCATGGACAGAACACCTCATCATCTCAGAAATGTTGTTTTCACAGAATTTGGATTGTAAAATAGTGTTTTTACAACCAGCAAAAAGAAAATATTGTTATATATTTGTAAATATGTATCATTTAAAATGTTTCATCTCAAAAACTGTTTTGTTAAATGTCCTACAGATTGAACATAGTTGGAGGAAGCAACTTTGGAATTCAGGAGTTAAGTGTACAACCAAATACAACAGAAATACCTGTACTTCATAACTAAAATAAGCATTGTCAAATGATAAATCTCTCTGGGCTTAATTTAGGCTGTTGCATTATACTTTATATCATACTGCTTTTGAGAAGTATTGAACTGAACAAGAATGCTGTGGCCAAACTCTTGAGTAGGATGGGCTAGAAGGAGCACAAAACATGCTTGTCGCAAAAGTTTCACTAGGCATTGTTCTGTTTCCAGGCATAATTCAATGAGGACTTTACAGACTATAAAGCCTTATGCAGATTGAGACCTGGTTATATCAAAGATAATGTTATTCTGTGTTGAGCCTCTCTAGATTTCAGGAGTTCCATGGAAGTTTCTTCTCCTGATCCTGATGTCATCCTAGCATGTCTGTAGATGGAAGAGAGGGTCTTCTCAGAGACCATTCCCAAACTCTGGAGGTCCTAGTTCAATTTCCACTGTGCTGTCCATCTACCTGCAGGGAAAGACTTTTTGATTCAGGAAAGCTGTATGGGCATGTAAAATCATTGTTGGTGAAGGAGTTTAACTGTTTGGAAGTTTGTTATAGCTTTCTCTTTGCGTCTGGAATAGTACTATCTGTTAATTGTGTTTTTGCATTCTGACATCTTATGTTTTTATCCAGATATATATATGTTATATATATGTTTTTATATCTGAGTGTTGGTGGTGTTGTTGGTGTTGCTGCTGCTGCTGCTGCTGTCATCATCATTGTCATTGTCGTCATTACTTCTGCTTTATTTAATGATGGGCTGTTAATTGATATTGTCAGCCACCTTGAATTTTGAGAATTGATAATGGTGACTGGCACAGATTACAATTTAAACCAGTTCAATACTTTGCTACCTGTTATTACTATATTCCATCAAGTCACATCAAGCTATTCTATAAATCTGTAACTTGCAGAAGGTCATATCATTAATATTTGAGAAAGGTGTTAATGGTAGGCTGTGAATTAGTGTTCTTATCCATATTGAGTTTGAGCAACTGAAGTTAGTGAAATGCAAAGATTAAAACTCGGACTGCTTTAAAATCTTTGGTTACCAGTTTAAAACAGTAGCTTGTAAGTTGCTTTTCGAAATTCAAAAAAGGCATGGCTCTCTGAAATCTGAAGCAGAAAGGGAACAATTGGTCAGTGCTAGTTTGATTGACACTTATTGCAGCCCAGAAAGATCCTTCTGAGCCACTATTTCTTGGAGGCATCAGATGAAGTTTGCTAAATTCCAACAGGAAGAGCCACATATAATGTTCTCAGATAATGTTAGGAAAAGCTATTTGGACATTACTATTCAGCACATCCAGCACCATCAAACAGCTCAGTGGCTAGCCAGTGTGGACACTGTTTTAGCATTATGTAGGCAATGTTGCCGTGACAAAGAATAAAAATAGATCAACTTAGCTCATTTACAGTGCTGTGTAGCCCTGGTGTGCGCTGTTAAGGCAAGTTGTGTGTACTGAATGTGGGATTTGTACCTTCTAAATATATAAAAAGCAAAGGTTTATGTAATCTGGCTTCACAGCTGACAGTTATTTGAGGTCTTGGGTGGGAAGCAACTTTCTTTCTGAAATGAAGCACATTCATAAATCAGTTCCCACATTGGGATGTCAGAATAGAGAATGATGACAATGAAGAAGAAGATGATGATGATGAATATTAAGAGGACGGTGAAGAAGGAAGGCACACATACATGGTGATACCTCAAGTTACAAAATTAATCTGATCCAAATGCATTTTTGTACCTCGAAACAGAGCTTCCCATAGAAATGCATTGGAAACTGTTTAATCCATTCCAGGTGGGAAATTGCCCGCCCCCAGAAAGAAAAAAGCACAGTAACAGGAAAGCAAACAACAGAAGATGAACAACCTACCTTATAACCACTTGAGAAATCCACCATAGAATTCCCCTAAAGTCCCCAAATATTTCCAGAATGGGCAGTTTCAAAAGGTCATTAAAAAAAAGAAGCGCCCCCAGTTCTCAGCTTTCCTGTTCAAAATGGCTCCTTCTTCCACTTCCATCACTGGAGTCAGGTGGTCACAAGATGGCAGTGTTGCTATTGCAGTCAAGCAGGAGCCTTTCCTTTCCCTTTTTATATATTTTGGATAACAAATTTTTCCTATGGCCTGCCTCAGATAATGAATTTTTCATAATGCTTTGTGAAAATAGCCAACCCAGGATGCATTGCATCCCCCATACTTTGTGGAGGGGTGGGGGGAGTTGGAGCAGTTTTTTCATCGTGTTTTGGAGCCATTCTGGATATTTTTTTTTGCTGAGGGATTTGGACCTTTCAGACTTGGAAAGGTAGGGAGCTGGGGTTTCCTTGCTTTCTTTTGTATTTTTGTAATGGTTTCAACTGCACTCTTGACAAGGAACAACCTGGCAGTTGTTTGGAGCTAGCTTTTATTCATATTTGCACGGCTTTTCATTGCACGTTGGGTGGGAACAGGCAGGGGGTAGTGTTGCTGCTTTCTTTTGTCCATGTTTACGATCATTTCCACTGCTCTGCTGGCAAGAATGGCCTGGGTTTCTCTTGTTGCTTGTGATTGTGTATGTTTGCAATTTCCCCCCATTGTATTTTGGCAGGAACAGGTTGGGGGTAGTCCTACTGCTTTCTTTTGTTCATTTTTGCATTGCACTGCAGGAGGGGTATTCTGGGTGTGTGTGTTCGAGCACTGCATGTCTTTAAAGTGCACTTTATCAAGAGGTCTGGAAAAAAAAACAGCTGTTTTGCCTTCAGTTTCCCATTCATTTCAACTGGAAACCGTGTTTCAGATAAGAAATTTTTCAGTTTTATACCTTGCAAGCTTATTTTGCTTAGCCGAGTACAATGAGCAAACACTCTTATCCTAGGATAATCGTGGTAGAACCCACCCAGGATCTGAGTGGGAAATTCAAAGTCCCTCCTTTGCCCCGCTGGACAGTGCCTGGCTGGCCTGTTGCAGAGGTGCCTGCGGTGGCGAGGAGGGCGGCAGGCATCAGTAACAGTAAGTTTATTTTTATTTTTAATTCCCCCCTCCTCCTTGCCGCACTCCGCTGATCACCAACTGCGGATAACTGAATCTGCGGTTAGTGAATCAGCAAATAAGGGGGTTGTAGTGTATATTATATTTTTTACTTCACCTTTCTCCTTAAGAAATGGCCCAAGGTGACTTTCATAATCAAAAACCCAAGAGTAAAAGCTAAAAACAGTAAATTATTCATATACAAAGAAGTAATAACATACAGTGGTACCTCAACTTACAAACTTAATATGTTCCGAATGCATGCTCTTAAGCCAAACTACTCTTAAGTCGGGGTATCTATCTAAATATTGAAAAAAGAAGTTACAAAATCAAAACAATGAAAAAATACTTGTATGTCGGGCAAACCATATCTAAAATTTGTAAGGTGGCAGTTAAAACGCCAACAGTTTTCTGCTCTTAAGTTGAGCTGCTCTTAAGTCAGGGTACCACTGTATTTAAAATGTTAAGCAAAAGCATTATGAATTCTTTTTTAGAAACATCAAAATATAAAGAATCCCGTTCACTGTCTCCCAAACTTTCAGTCACTAAGGCCCTCACCTGCTTTCAGGACAGCAAAGATGGAACTCACTTGACTCCTTGTGGGAGGGAGTTTTAAAGTCTGAAAGCAGCAACAGGGAGAGCCATCTCCTGTGTTCTCGTTAAGCGCATCTGTGAGGGTGGTGGACCAATATATATTGGGAGCCAAATACATTTCATTCTCAAAGGACTCCACATACTTCTTGGATCAGAGGTGCATTGTGAGCCACAAAAGATGACACTAAAGTCGTTTTAGTACGGCAGTATTTGCCTTTCCCACTTTTTAGTTTTGCCCTCAACCCCTTCTGGCTGCTCAAAATGTACCTGCTCAAAAGTTCCAGGACCAGTCCATCCAGTCTGATGATCCTGCAGTTGATGTAACAGCAGGACAGCAGAAGAGTTTTGACATTGTCTCCACCTCTACACAGGCTTACACGGAAGGAGGTGGGTTGAGTCAGCAAAGTAACTGGAGTCCTTTGGTTTGGCGTCACTATAGTGCCACCTTTTTGTGCTTCAGGGGTAACCTCGATGCTGTGTCATTTCCAAGTCATATCATTCTGCATACTACTGCAGCAAATGCCAACAGTGTCTTATGACACTTCCAAGACTAGCAAGCTGCATTTGATGGGCTGAAGTGAGCTACCATGTACAAAAGCATCCATGAAAACAAACGGCTCTGTATACAGCTGAGGGAAAATGTGAGGAATGAAATGTTTCAATTTAATGTGAGCATATGAGTGGTTTGACTTTTGAAATGCAATTTGTGTGGTTTGCCCTTAAAATGAGCGTCCCAACATTAATGAGCAGGTTTATTGCTATAAGAAGAATTTCTTGGATCAAAGAATCTGTATATAGTACCAGCTCCTAGCTGTCCAGCTGAAGCCTGATGAAATGTCTGTATTTTTTCTGGGACTCTAGCCGGACTGTGCGCAAGGGCCTTTAAAGCCTTAGTTTCTAATCTCCAACTATTGCCTGTTGGAAGCAAGGCTTAGTGGCTCAGTGCAATGTGTTGCGATGTGCCTGTTTCTCTCTCAGCCCTTGCCTTTCCTGCCTCTGTTGTCAAGGTCACATGTAGCACTTTGTGTCCTCATTGCTCTGTAAAACTTGCTGAGGAAACAGGTGGTTAGTAAAGGTGTGATCTAGTTGGATCAAAATATATACTAAATGTGAGTATATCCCTTGTAGCTCTTGAGCAAGAACTATGTGATATTATTGTTTTAATGCATTGTATTTGTATATTTATTAGTATTTGGATGTGCGTGGTTTTTGTTGTTTTAATCTTGTGGCTTTGAAACGGTCTAATCGACTTATTCAATAAAGAAATATGGCTGTAAAACTTTATGACACACCTTGATA
Organism: Phrynocephalus versicolor; assembly: GCA_023846285.1. Lineage (NCBI taxonomy): Eukaryota > Metazoa > Chordata > Lepidosauria > Squamata > Agamidae > Phrynocephalus > Phrynocephalus versicolor. The sequence continues at coordinate 19,276,813 of JAHTLZ010000074.1, read as the reverse complement.
GCTGAGTCTGTGGTGGTCTATCACATTAATGTCTGTGTGAAGCGGATAATCTTTTCTAGTCATGCCAGTTTAATCTTGGTATCAAGGTAACAATTGCCTCGTTGCTGGAATGGTTCCAGGCAACGTCAGCCTGCCTATTTTTTCGTTGTCATCATTATCATTATTTTACAATTGTGGAACTGGAAGTGACCCTATGGATAATCGAGTCCAGACCCACTCAAGGAGATACAGCAGGGAAAAAAATTCCCAGCCTCAGGCTCTGCAGCCTAAATCACTGAGCTATCCATCAGTTCTTCCTACGCTCTTTACTCATCTATATTATGCCCACACCTGAGCACTCAACACTCCATGAGGTAATTATGGGGGCACCCTAAACAAAAGATTATAGTTTTAAACAGGACCTCAGAGGAGCACCACATTTGGTACTGATGTAGCAGAGTGTCTGTGCCAAATTTGGGATATTCAGACAAATGGCTTTCAAATTTGTTTTTTAAAAATAAAACAGCCCCTCCCCCCCAATGCAGAGACCAATGACATTTTCTGTGTACAGATATAAAATGGATCAAATATATATGAAAAAGACCAAACTTGCATATCTGGAAAGAAAATGATTAGTCCCAGCTGCTTTTATTATTTGGAAGGAATCCAGGCACCAGGGGCTGAAATTCTGATTCTGAAAAAAATATATATATTCAAAGTAACAAAAACTCTTATAAATTGGTCAGGTTAATTTATGGGGGGGGGGGTAAAGACATTCTTGTTGCTGTTGTTGTTCAGTCATTAGGTCATGTCCAACTCTTTGTGACCCCATGGACCAGAGCACACCAGGCCCTACTGTCTTCCACTGCCTCCCAGATTTTGGTCAAATCCATGTTGGTTGCATCGATGACACCATCCAACCATCTCATTCTCTGCCGTCCCCTTTTCCTTTTGCCTTCAATTTTTCCCAACATCAGGGACTTTTCCAAGGAGTCATATCTCTTCATGAGGTGGCCATGGAGCCTCAGCTTCAAAATTTGTCCTTCTAGTGAGCACCCAGGGTTGATTTCTTTCAGGATGGATAGGTTTGATCTCCTTGCAGTCCAGGGGACTCTGAAGACTCTCCTCCAGCATCAAAGCTCAAAAGCGTCAATTCTGTGGCAATCGGCTTTCTTTATAGTCCAACTCTCACTTCCATACATCACTACTGGAAAAACCATAGCTTTGACTATCCGGACCCTTTGTTGGCAAAGTGATGCCTCTGCTCTTTAGGATGCTGTCCAGGTTTGCCATCACTTTTTTCACAAGGAGCAGGCATCTTTTAATTTCATTGCTGAAGTCACCATCTGCAGTTATAATGGAGGCCAAGAAAATAAACTCTGTCATTGCTGATCATCAGCAAAAACATTCCAAATATAAACATCTGAACTTTGGAACCTTCAGTTCAGGATTAAAGGAAATGACACTCAAAAGGAGAACTTTTAAACTCAATCCTGGCCAAAAAGATGTAAAAAAAGATATTTTTTATTTTTATGTATAATAATTTTAATAAAACTATTTCTTAAAAAAATAGAGAATACATATTCAAATGCTCACTCATTTGAGCTGTGAAATTACTGTTTTTTACTTTATGGTTTGGGTTGGTCTTGCTTGATATTACCAAAGCTTGGGTGCTTATTTCACCCATCTTACCATGATATAACTGTTTGGTAAATTTAGGGGGGAAGAGCCCTCCAAAGATGCTATATGCATCAGACACTTCTGATATTCAGTGACTATGAGTTACTGACTTCCAATAGGTCCTGTTATTAACAGTTTTGCTCAGATCTTGCAACCCAACAGCCTCTCATATTGGGTTCTTCTCTCTTCCTACTGACAACCTACCTGCCAATAAAGTCTTTTCCAATATGTTATCCTCAGATATTGCAAACTAACATCTATGGCTTCCTCTTTTGAGTCAACCCATATTGTTAAATCTTTTCCTAGTGCTCCATCCCATTTTTACCAGCAACATAGTCTATTTTGATCACGTCTATATTTTCATTATATATAAATGGTAGGGTAGTTGACTCCTTTTTGCTCTATGAAGCATACAGGCTCGACCTGATTGAGCACCTTCTGCATTCCTGGCTGTCTATCATATATTTCCTGTTCTCCAGCACCATCAGACATTTGTCCCCGTCTTCCTTCCTTGCCTTTCTTTCACCTAGTTTGTATGAGTTTGAACTTGTTTTCTGTTTGCTACCATTCACACTTCTTGAAAAACATCATTGACCATTGCTTTGTGTTTGGCTGGAAAGTGTTTAATTTATGGGGGAGAAAGAGATTATGAGATTTTCCTTTACAGGGTGTTGCTTTGTGAATAGTGAGCAAAAGAGGGTATTCTGTAGATAATCTTGACTACTACCACTGGTGGTGTCAACATTCAGGCTGCACTTAGGTGTGTAAAACTTAGTACAGTGGACCCTTGTATAACAGACAGCTCGTATAACATAAAATTTGTACAACATAAAAATTCTGGAGATAGGGGGAATTTGCTTAACATAATCGCCTATGGGGAAATCCATACAACATAAAAATGGAATCACTCCATTTTCAATGCATTCCTATGGCAATTTGTATAAAGGAAAATTTGCTTAACATAATTTCATTTGGAGCGAATTAATTCCTTTATACAAAGTACCACTGTATTCCTTTTCTTACTGGCAATGTGTGCACAATATTGTGCGGGAATATCAGGACATTTCCTGGATTTTTAAAAAATTGTGAGTGCAGAAGCATAATATCCCACACTCATATTCTTATTCTAGGCTTCATCTGTACAAAAAGTATCAGCACTGTGACAGTACAAAGGCCCATCCTGGGATATCACAGTGAACCATTCCCCTGATCACAGTTTTTAGTTCTGAAATCTTAGGGAATAGGACATTGTTTTGATTTTGGCTGGGGAATGGAAACAACTGCATTTGATTAGAAAGGTTCAGTTAAAATATTCATTTTAACTCTTCTGGGGCTTGTTGGAAGACAAAGTTACCTTGCTTTGGACGTTTGCTCACTTTGTGAGTCTTGGATAAAACACAAACAAAGCACTGAATAGAATACTTTTAAAAATGTCAACTTCAAAGAAACAATGCATGGACATTTGGAAAAAATGCTTACCAAAAGTGTATGTATTGTTATTATTATATTCCATTATGTTGTGGTGAGCGTATGAATAAATAATGTCCCAAAGGTCCTGTCAGCTGTGAGCAAGCTTGATAATACGATATATAATCAATAATCATTATGTGAGCGAGCAATACACATGAACGTGCTTCCAGAAAGGGCAAATAAGATGTGACTTGGGCTGGGTAGCAAAGATACTTGGGCAGGGTGGCAGAGACACTGTGGTTTCCTGTTAACAGAAACAGGTGTTGCAAGAAGAAGCTCCAAAGCCAGCTGAAGCAAAACCCGGAAGAAGCAAAGACTTATGTACCCTAAAATGTCTAGGTGGGACCCAGCAAGTAGAGGGTGGTGCTGAGGTGTGGCCATGCAGAAAAGGGGTCTGAAACTGTATAAAAACCGCTGGAAATGTGTGTTCGGGGTCTCCTCTCAATTGTGAGGGAGACCCCTTTTTGTGTCTGTCCCCAAATGTACTCTGTTCTGCCTTTGCTTCTGCTAAATAAACTCAGCACTGAGAAATCCTCCTTTCTGTCTGACTTAGTCTCAATTTTTGGGAAATCTCAAACTTGCCTCATCTCAATCTATGACTTAGCCTCATCTCTGAGCTCTCCTGACTTAGGCTATTTTTGGGCACTGAAACCACAATCTTACATTGGTGCATTGGCAAACGGGATCCGGCCATCGGACTACTCACTCCGAGCACCGGTTAGAACCCGCTCGCCATTTTTGGGTGTGGCAGTTGCTCCGATCTTCCAGTCTCTGAACCCCGTCCTTCTCATTTTTTTCTATTTTTGAGCACTGTTCCTGCTTGTTTTTTTCTTTTTCAAGATTTTTTCATTTTTTCCCATTTTTTTCCTTTTTCCTTTTCTCCATTTCTCTTTTGAGATTTCCCTTGAGGCTTTGATTCCCTTCAATTTTTCCATTTTTTTTATTTTTTCTTCGTCGTTTGAGCGGCTGATTTTTGGTAAGTATGTCAAATCTCTTTTTCTGTCGCTTGAAGTCGTGGCTGGTCCAACTTCTGCTGAGTTGTGAGATAGTGGGGAATGGCCACAGGAGAGGTGGTCAGCTGGGCAAATCAGAGAGAGAAGGATTTGCTCCGTGGGGTCTGATCAACCTCACAGGATCGGGAAAACACACTACGAAGCGGGGCGTTTGCTAGCTGTGTGGTTCTTGGATCCTTTAACGACGCTAGAGTAGGTACTTTTCTCTTATTTCAGCTTTGACATATTTTTCAAAATATTGGCCCTCCTACATGGAGATTTATTGACCCCCATTGCAGGTCCAAATTTTAAATTTTTGCTAACCTCCCCGCTATTGTCTGTTTCTACATTCTTGTTTTAAGTTGACCCTTGAGTGTGTGTGTGTGTAGAAAAGTTGAATGGTTGATTTTTTTTATTTATTCCTCCAGCTTTGAGCGCATCCCTATTTTGCCTTCTGTGGGTTCTGTCATTGTCTCTACCAATGGAGCTGGTTGATTTTTCTCCTCCAAAATCACATAACTATTCCCTTTGCAGATTTCACTGACTTCCCATCTGTAACCTCCAAGATTTGCCTCCTATCATTAATAGGCTGGATTGTCTTGCAAATTAGTAAAGACCGTGGGCTCCTTTATTTAATTAGTCCATCTCATATTCTGTCTTTTCCTACTGCCTCCATCTTTTCTCAGTATTATATTTATTTTCAAGTTACTTTGGCCTTCTCATGAATATGTGTCTAAAAAATATGATAGTTTCAGTTTAGTTACAGTGGAACCTTGACTTACGTCATTAATCCGTTCCAGTGGTCTAGACTTAAGTCAAACATGACTTAAGTCAAACGAACATTTCCCATAGAAAGTAATGGGAAAGCGGATTATTCCATTCCAGATGATGAAAAAGACCCACGAAAACAGCAATTTAACACAAATTTGACTGGGATAGGAGATTCCTTCTGGGGATGTAAATGAAATGTCTCTTCAAAGAGAGGAGGAGGCAGTGGAATTATAGTCCACAAGTTATATGCCTCCACTTTTTAATGTTCATAGCAACAATGTCTAACATTTAAGTTTTACTGATTTTTAACCTGAAGTTCCAAGTTCTGAACAACTCTATGCTTACCATTAGAGTCCCACAACTTTACAGCTCCCCAACTAAAATGCTTCCATTGTGGACCAGACTTCTGCAGCCAGATTTTTTACAAGACTGAGCCGACTGCCTAACCAGCGAGGCCAGCCCCGAGCGGCCCTTCTTCTCCTCTGGCAGCAGTGGTGGCTTCGATGAGGCTGAGGACCAGCTCCAGGTGCTCTGAGCTGGCCTCGCCGAAGCCACCGCTGCCGGAGGAGGGGAGGAAGGCAGGAGCAGTTTGGAGGCGGCAGCCGCGATGCTGGGTTGTGACTGCCGCCCAATTCCGGTGCCTTGCGCCGGGGCTCCGAGATGTAAGTCAAAGCCTGCGACTCAAGTCAAACAGGCCCCTTCTTGCTGCAAGTCAAATATGATGCAAGTCAAGCAGTATGTAAGTCAAGGTTCCACTGTATTTGAATTTCTAGTAAGAGTTCATGTTTCATCCCCACCTCCCACCCTATGTAACTTACTTGTCTTTCTGGCTATCTGTGATACATCTAATATTTTTCTGCAACACCTGATTTGTTCCTGTCAACTTTGTCAGATTTTCCCACCTGGGCACCATAATTTGGAAGATCTGTACAAATGATCTTCACTTTGGTTTCCAATGATTCATCCATGAATTTGAAGATATTTTCTAGTTCTTCCATAGATTATCATTATTTATTATTATTATTTAGTTATTATTATTTATATACCAGCCATCGTGCCGGTGATCTTTCTCGGACAAGTCTCCTTCTCCAGACACTCTTGCCTAGAGTGTATATTGTGCATCGGCACAGTCAAATGTTGTTGCACATCCCTTTATTTTAAATTGTTGAGCATCAGTTTGCTTGCATGGGAAAGTAATGTAATGGTTCTATTGTTACTATAATCTTCTGAGTTTCCTTTAGAGATGGGCATGAAATGAACTTTTACTTCATTTTGTTATTCGTTATTCATTTTGATACATAATGAAATGAATAACGAACCACAGAGTGGATTTAGAACAAAACAAACTTAACCAAACAAAATTCGTTTGATTCCGTTCATTTCATTAATGGCAGTGCCAGAGATGTCTCCCACCCAGTGCTGGTCCTTCCTTGAGGTCCGGTCTTCCTGGCTGCAGGGAGGGGTGACCAGGGGGGAAAAAGGCTGACCAGCCCACACTACAGCTGTAGTGTGCGCCACATGGTGGGCAGTAAAAAAATTGCAATAAATAAATAAATAAATAAAAGGAGTGCCGACCTGGCCCCAGGGGTGGCCGGGTTCTCACCCTAAAATAAAGAAAAAATATAAAAAATAAAACCAGTGCTGACCCGGCCCCAGAGGCCGCACGGTCAGCACTTGAAAAAATAAATAAATAAAATAAACCCTGATCCAGCGTGTGGACCTGCTACCAGCCCGTGAGCACCGCACCCGACCCATAGGTCGCAGAACCGTCCTGCAGCTGGCAAAAACAAACAAACAAACAAAAAGATCCGGTGTGCGGATTATTATTATTATTATTATTATTATTATTATTATTATTATTATTACAGTAGTCCCCCATTTACTGTGGGGGTTACCGTGCGATATACAGACACCGTTGTCCTATTATTGCTGCCAACTCCACCACTGTCACCCCTCCCCTCCATATCCACTTGGGAAGGTGAAAGTGCCAGCGGAACGCGGGCGATGGTGATGCCAGTGGTGGTGGGAGTGGCAGGGACAGCAAAGATGACAGAAGTGGGGCAAAAGTGTCAGCAAGGGTGGTGGGGTGCTGGGAACAAAAGCAGTGGCAGTGGCAAGGGTGGTAGGATGTTGAGGATGAAAGTGGTGGTGGTGGTGGTGGATGGCTGGTGGATCCCACAATACTGTGGGAACATGATATATGGGTCATGATGTGGTGGGGGACTGCTGTATTATTATTATTAAAATGCCAGGCACAAATTATAAAAACATTGTCTGATATTATATATCATATAGAACTTTTAACCAAAACCCGAAGTATTAAATATTGGTACAATGTCTATGCTGGTCCTATTATTGCCGTTTTAATAGCTCTGTTGGTGTTATTTCTGAGATCTGCAACTGCTTGTAATATATTATTCTTATTCTTATTATTAATTTCTAATTCAGAAAGTTACAAAGAGCTGTACAAACCTAAGAACAAGTTGGATCAGTCCATCTTCAAAAGAACTACCCCCTACGTTGATACCACAGAGATGAACAACTACTTTTTACTTCTTAGTTCTTTGATTAAAGTCTTGTGTAAAGTGTTATTAGAAACATCCATCTCAGTGTTCTTTTCCCTTACCGTGTGAATGGAATTTGTAAGATCCGATTAATACAACCACAGGGCTGCTTAATACTGTGTTACCGGATCCTATGAATGTATAATTATAGCTAAATCTAGGTTCAATGGCTCTAATTTCTAAGTTTCATTAAAAAGACTCACAGGTACACTCCATAGACCAAATGTTATTGGCTAGAGGAACACAGCGAACATAGATGGGCATATTTCAGAGGAGCAGCCATGTTGGTTTGCTGCTACAGCAGAGGTAATAAACCAAACACACAAAAATGTTCTGTGGCACCTTAAAAACCCAAACACAGCTTGTGGCACAAGTGCCCATGAACAGTAACCTACTGGGTAGAAATATAAGAATACGAATCCTATGGGATCAGGCGATTTGATCTGTTTCATCCAGTAGCTGAACCAGGTATCTCTGAAAGTCCAAGAATTTTTTGCGGCTCAGGTGAAAATCTACTGTGCTCCAAAAACATCAGTTGTCATGGCATCTGAATATTTTTTTCCTCTGTCAGGGATGATACTGCATCTTCCGCCATGCCTGAAGGCAGCAGGATTGCTTAGTGTGCTAGCACATAGCTCTCTCCTTTCATACCCTCTGGCCTCCCAGTCTATGCTGCCCAAGGCAACAGCCTCACTTGGCATAATGGTATGGCCAGCCCTGCATAAAAGCAAAAGCCCTTTCATGTTTCTGTTAGCTGGCAGTAGGAAAACTCCGGTTCTGAACCCCATGAAGGCTCATGATGATGTGGATTTAATGGGCCCGGTGAATCCCCACTTTGGTTTCACTTCCACCTTTTTTGAGCTCATATTTGGGGTGATGAACCCTCTGATCAAAATACTGTACGTTCAAGAGTTCTGAAGTTCTTCTTTAAAGTTCACACTAAAACTTGGAGTGGGTTCATTCCCCAACTCTAAAATGAAACCAGAGTCAGCAACTTCCTCCATTGCTTGGACCTGTAAATTCTATACACCTGCCATGACAAGCAGTTGCTATTATGGCTGTCATCCCCCCGCCCCAATCCCCTCTTAAAATCATTTAAGGCAGTGGCTGTCACTGCATCTTGGGGCTGAGAATGACACACGTTTGTTATGGATTCTCTGAAGAAATCCAGTCATTTTCATGCTTTTGAGTCTCCTGCCATACAGATGCATGGAATGGTCCCTGTGCCCTAATGATATAAAGGGCAGTGGTGGGTGGGTGTGTCTGTCCACCCACACTCTCCACAATAGCTTTTAAGCAAAGAGACATTTGTAGATGTGCCAACCTCAAAGGGAGCAGACACAGAAGATTCTTCCTCTCAGACGTGTCCATAAAAGCTCACAGTAGTTAGTCTTTCAGGTGATGAAACCAGCCTACTCAGTCTCCCCCTCTTGCCTTCACCCTCCCTGCCTTGTTAGCTCCTACCTTCTCCCATTCACCCACCTTCTGCTCCCTTGGTCACTTTCTTCCTGCCTTACATGCCTCCACACTCACCTGCTTGACCAACCCTCTTCTCACTCACTTGCCCTCCTTGCCTTCCTTGCCCACCCACCCTGCCTGCTTGCCCTCCCAGCTCCCAGTCATGCCACAGGTGATACGGACAGCGGGGAGGCCAAGGCAGTGACAGCATGGACACACTGTCAGAAAAGCTTTGGATACAGGTTAAAGTCCACATGACTTTAGCCGCAGTCCAAAAACCCCAATTCCTCTGCCTGTTTATACCAGCTGTGGGTTCAAGACCCAAGAGTTGTGAATGTTACCAACGTGGTGCTTTGACTCAGCTATCAACTCTACTCAAACATCATTTAAGCTACTTAAGGAGAACAATGAGTCTGAAGTGTTATCCCGGTGCACTCCCCATGTTAGCCAGTTGTCTGGTTTACCAAGGTCCCAGCACACATGGAGAGCATCTAAAGAGAGTACAGTCTGCAGAGAGTCAGTCTTGGACCGCTCCATGTGCAAGTGGACAATGAAATTGGAAGCCGATCAGATGTGGCTAAAACACTTCTTTCTCTCCATGATAAGTATAGTTGTCTGGTCTGAAACTATAAAGAAAAGACAGTTTCTTGGAATGAATTGGCAACGGATAAAAGGAAGAAAGGATCACTTCAGGAGGAGGGTTATCCCTGGTACTTGCTTGCTCACTTGCAAGTGTTTGGGGCTGGAGAGCAGTTTATGAATGTGGTACTTTCTAATCCTATTCTTCTCATGGGCTAGTCAGAAATTAGGTTGCCCCTCTTTCTTATATGGTCGTAGACTAGAGATGGGCACGACCAGAAAAAATGACGTTTCGAGTTGTCATTTGTCGGAACGGGTCCATTTCGGGTCGTTTCCGTTTGTCGCGAACATTTTCAAAAAATTGTCGTTTCCGTTTGTCGTTTGTGGTTTCCACCACGATTTAGTGTGTTTTGACGTCCCAGGCGTCCCGCAATCAGGGCCGGCGCTAGGTGTTTTTGCACCCTAGGCAGCAGGCGGGGCTGGGGGGCGGGCGGCAGGGGGAGTTGCGGGCGCGCTGGGGGGCGGAAAACACTTTAAACTCGGTGATGGATAATAATAGTTGCATAAGACTGCATGCTGTGCAATAAAGCAAAGTGGGCAGAATGCAATATTCTTTTTTTTCTCTTGGTCAACGCTGACTGAACCGGCCACCCTACTTGGTCTGGCTGTTATACTTTTTTGTTGTTTTGTTTTGAAGCTTTTATCCATCCCATCTCCCCTCCACCTCTCAGAGGCAGCAGGAGACACAGACATTCCGTTCCTCCCCAAATCTGGATGAGGGTCTACTCCTCTCAATGTCCCCCCCCATCTCCAATGTCACTCCTTGTATGTAAAGCCAAGCAATTAAGCAAATGCAACCCTGGTCATCTAGTGGTTAGAGATTCAGTCTAGTAGTGGCAAGGGTTAGGGTTAGGGTTAGGGTTAGGGATAGTGGGCTCTGGGCTGCACCTCTGGGTGCCTCTGATCCACTAAGAAGGGAAGTGTACTGGCGTACAGGTTAGGGTTAGGGTTAGGGTTAGGGTAAGTGGGCTCTGGGAGGCACCTCTGGGTGCCTCTGACCCACTAAGAAGGGAAGCGTACTGGCGTACAGGTTAGGCTTAGGGTTGGGTAGGGGTAGGGATAGTGGGCTCTGGGAGGCACCTCTGGGTGCCTCTGACTCACTAAGAAGGGAAGTGTACTGGCGTACAGGTTAGGCTTAGGCTTAGGGTTAGGGTTAGGGTTAGGGTAAGTGGGCTCTGGGAGGCATCTCTGGGTGCCTCTGACCCACTAAGAAGGGAAGCGTACTGGCGTACAGGTTAGGCTTAGGGTTAGGGTAAGTGGGCTCTGGATTGCTCTGACTTACTAAGGACAGCTTACTGCCGTACAGGCACACAGTTCGGATTAGGCAGAACTCTAAGTTTTACAGCCCACTAAGCTATACAAGGACTATGGGTGTCCACAAGGCCAGAGTAAGGGCGTCCACAAGGCCAGAGTATGAGACCACAGAGCCTGAGTACGGGAGGCCACAACGCCAGAGTACCTGAGGCTACAATGCCAGAGTAAGGGCGGCAACAAGGCCAGAGTACCTGAGGCCATAAGGCCAGAGTAAGGGCGGCCACAAGGCCAGCACGACAGATTTTTGCCTAATCATGGCTGTTTTCCAGTACACAAGTAAAATGTGTCCTTCTTAGTGGGTCACAGTGTCTTGCAGCCCAGAGGACAGAGTAGGGGAGCCCCAAAGGCCTGAGTCTGAGACCACAGGGCCTGAGTAGGGGAGGCTCATTGCCAGCTCGAGTATCCAAAGGAGCTGAATGGACTGAGTACGCAAGAAAAATGTCGTTCTTAGTGAGTCACAGTGTTTTGCATCCCAGAGTTAAGAGTAGCGGAGGCCACATAGCCTGATTCTGAGGCCACAGGGCCTGAGTAGGGGAGCCCAAAAGTCCACAAAGTCCCAGCTGTGTGCCAGGAGGCCAGTAAGCTAGCTGTCCTTCTTAGTGGGTCAGAGTATCCACCAAGAACCAAGCCTGGAACTTTCTGACAAACTCTTCTATTTGTAAAAGGGAGGCCACAAGGCCAGAGTAGGGGAGGCCAGAAGGCCAGACTAGGGGAGGTTGAAGGAGAAGCACCTGGAAGGCATCCTCAAAGCGATGGTGTCCCGGCCCAGGAGCCTGACAGGCAGACAGGTTGGCAGGGCCTGAGTAGGGGCGGCCACAGGGCCTGAGTAGGGGAGGTCAAAAGGCCACAAAGTCCCAGCTGTGTGCTAGTACGCCACAAAACTGCCAGTAGTACGCCAGTAAAATGTCCTTCTTAGTGGGTCACAGTGTTTTGCAGCCCAGAATGAAGAGTAGCGGAGGCCACATAGCCTGAGTCTGAGACCACAGGGCTGCGAACAGGAGGCCACAAGGCCAGCAAGGCAGACTTTAGCCAAGTCAAAGCAGTGTGCAACTACAAACAGTTTTCAGCCCTTCTTAGTGAGTCACAGTGTTTTGCATCCCAGAGTGAAGAGTAGCGGAGGTCACATACCCTGAGTCTGAGGCCACAGGGCCTGTGAATGGGAGGCCACAAGGCCTGAGTCAGGCTGCCAAAGGGACAGCAAGGAAGAGTTTTGCCTCTTCCTTCCCAGCTGTGTGCTAGTACGTGACTAAACTGCCAGTACACAAGTACAATGCCCTTCTTAGTGAGTCACAGTGCTTTGCAGCCCAGATGAAAGAGTAGCGGAGGCCACAGAGCCTGAGTCTGAGGCCACAGAGCCTGCGAACGGGAGGCCACAAGGCCAGCTCGAGTATCCAAAGGTGCTGAATGGCCTGAGTACGCAAGTACAATGTCCTTCTTAGTGAGTCACAGTGTTTTGCAGCCCAGAGGACAGAGTAGCGGAGGCCACATAGCCTGAGTATGAGACCACAGGGCCTTAGTAGGCAAGGCCAACAGGCCAGAGTACGGGCTGCCAAAAGGCCAGAGAACGGGCTGCCAAAAGGCCAGAGTAGGGGAGGCCAGAAGGCCAGCAAGGCAGAGTTTTGCCTAATCAATCACGGGCCACTGTTTTCAAGAACACAAGCACAATGTCCTTCTTAGTGAGTCACAGTGTTGTGCAGCCCAGAGGACAGAGTAGCAGAGGCCATAACAGCCCCCCTAACCCTAACCCTAACCCTAACCCACCCAGGCTAGGGAAGGCACAAAGTCAAAGTGCCAGAAGGGAGGATTGTTTCTGTCTTGGGAGGCTGAGTTTCTCCAACCCAGGAGACAGAGTGGAAGCAGGAGAACAGGGCTATTTCTTTAAGGCTGTAAGGAGGAGAGCTAGCCCCCTGCTAATCAGTCTTTGAGGTAGGTTGTTGTAAAGTGCATCCTGACCACTTAGTAAGCAGAGTGGCTCCAAAACCCCAGGGAAGGGAGGAACGCACCAAGGAAGGCAGGTATTGGGGTGTACTACACGCAGACCAGCCATGGCCAACGGGGAAATATTGGGCCAACACTGACCCTAGAAAAAAATAGTCCCGGGCTGTTACTGTTATAAAGACCAGGGAAGCCCTTTAAAATGTGGGCTAATTATGTAGCCCTTATGTTACATCCATACATGCAGCGGAATTACAGGCATTCAGGCAGACAAAGGTGGAAGGCAGGCAGGAAGGTGAAGCATTCAGGCAGGGCAGGCAGTCATATAGACAGAGAGAGCAGACAGCCAGGAATAACTGTGTCACGCTGTTGTAATATTAGGATGGGAGGCATACAGCCATTGTTTACGTCGGGTTAGGGTTAGGGTTAGGGGAATTTGCACAGCTGCAACCCCAAAAGTCTTGTCCGGGTCAAAATTATAAACAATGAGTGGTCCTTGCTGGTTTGGAGCCAGGCAAGGGCTAGAAAAATTGGGCCAACACAGACCCTTCCAAATGACACTTTGAGTGGTCCTCGCTGGTTTGGAGCCAGGCAAGGGCTAGAGAAATTGGGCAGTAATACAACCCTTCAAATTGTGTGGGAATACAGGAAGGCAGGAAGGCAGGCAGGCAAGCAGGCAGTTAGGCAGGTAGTTAGGCACTAGGCAAATAGGCACAGGACCAGCCAAGCAGGTAGGCTTGTAGGCAGGCAGGCAGGCTTGCAGGCAGGCAGGCAGGCTTGCAGGCAGGAAGTTAGGCTTGCAGGCAGGAAGCCAAGCTGGGAGGCAGGCATAATTGCAGGCAGGCAGGCATAAGTGTTGCTCTGGTACTAGTGGATGTTAGAGCAAGGGAGGCCCGTTTGGAAGGAACCCATGGCAGAACGACTTTGGAGCTAGGTCTTGGAGTGTTGGGAAAGGTTGAAGCGGATAAAAGTCAACCTTTCCATGGTCTCCAGGTCCAGACGAGAGCGGTGTGGCCTCAGGACATCTCCCATGTGGGAGAAGACACGCTCACTCTGGACACTGGGGGGTGGTATGGACAAGAGGCCCAACGCCAGAGCTGAAAGAGCGGGCCAGAGGTCTGCCTTTCTGGCCCAGTAGTGGAGTGGATCCAAGGTGAGGGGTCGGAGGGGCTCGGCCATATACTCCCTCACCATGGTCAGAGCGGGGTCCGGTTCTTCTTCCTCCCTTGCCTCCACTGAGGAGGAGACTGCCATGGCTAGGGCAGAGACCAGGTAGTTGGCTGCTGGTACGGAACCTGGTCTCTGGGTGTACGCTCCTGGAGTAGAGGAGGAAGAGGATCCTTGCGACGATTCCTCTCGTGCATCGCTCTGGCTTCCGTGCGCCCTCAGGAACGCCTGGCCCTGATTTGAGGCAGACCTGCGGACTTGGTGGCATAGCTCTGTCTTCCAGGAGTTTAGGTCGGCACAGGCATGCCATCTGGTACACCTTTTCCCTCCTCAGTGGGCTAAGGCGGGTATCCACACCGGTCAGCAGCCTGTCTGCCAAGGCCCTGCTCTTTGGGAGAAGATTGGCTTCTTCCCGGATACTGGCCTCTAAGCGTTGGCAAAGGGCATTTACCAGGGGGAGTACGTGGCCCAGGCTGGCGTTGTAGCTGCTGAGGACGTGGGTGGTCTCCTTAAACGGCTGCAGGATACCCACCATCTGGGAGAGGGCGAGCCACTCGGTAGCACCAATGTCCAACTCCCTTCCCTCTTGCAGGACGGGAGTGGTTGACATGACGTATTCCACCACTTCCTTCTGCTCCACCAGGCACTTGACCGTTTCGTAGGTGGAGTTCCACCGGGTGGTCACGTCCTGGATCAGGACGTGCTCTGGTCGGCCCGTCTCCGCCTGCCTCTCATGCATCATCCTGGATGCCTTGACGCTGCGTGAGAAGTGCCTGACTATTTTCCTGCACTTGTCCAGCAAGGCCTTGGTCTCCAGGGTCCCCTCATCCCAGGAGTCCTTCTGTGCTCCCAGCCCAATGGCATCGCCCACCACTAGATGCAGTTTGTGAGCTGCGCACACGATGCCCTGGAACCCTGCCCTATCAACCGCGTTGATCATGTTACAGCCTGCGTCAGTAACCATGAATCCACGATCGACCTGCCCCTCGGTTCCCAATCCCCACTCTCGCATTGCCGTCTTGAGGACCTCTGAAATGTAGATGCCTTTGGCATTGTCCTCCATACTTTGTGCCTGGAGAAGCACCACCCTGTAACCCAGTGCTCCCCAACCTTTTTATCCCTACAGACCGGTAAATATTTGATAATTTTTCTGTGGCCCGCTTGTTTTAATCTATTAATTTTAATTTAATTAAAAGGCCCCACCTCCTCCTCTCTCTCTCCCCTCAGACCGGCTGCTGCGCGCGCACGCAACCCCCCCTCATTTGCCCCGCCCACCGAACCCCCCTCCCTCCCTCCCTCCTCTCCCCGAGGAGAGGGGCAGCAAATTCAAAAGCAACAAGCAGCTTTCCTCCTCCTCCCCTTCGCGCCAGTGAAGGGAAGGAGAGGGAAGTCTTGGTCCTTTTGAAGTTGGCACCTCTGGGATCTGGCCGGGGAAGGGGGGAAGGGGGGACTTTGCTGCTGGCCCTCCCACCTCTTCTCCACCTGGCAAATGGCAGTAGCGGCGGCTCCAGGACACCCAGGAGGTCTTGCCTTCCCCGCTCAGCCTTGTTTGGCACTAAATTCAAAAGGAACAAGCGGCTTTCCTCCTCCTCCTCCCCTTCGGGCGAGTGAAGGGAAGGAGAGGGAAGTCTTGGTCCTTTTGAACCCTCCGCCTCTCCGCTGCACTCCCATCCTCCTCCTCCCCCTCCCCCGAAAAAAAAACTTTTCCCCCTCCTCCCCTGGCCAAGCAAAAACAAGCACATCATGGCAAGGGATCCGGCTCCCTGCTCCAAGGGAAAGGGGGAGGCTCCAGGACGATCGCTTCCCACTCAGCTCCCGGTGTGGATATGTGGTGCAGATATAATGAAAAAAAAAGAGGGGACGACTCGAGAGCATTGTGCATTTCTGCTGCAGAGGGGAGGGGGGCCGTTTGGGGCGAAGAGCAGAAGGGCAACACGCCTGGAGTAGCCGGGCTATTTTGGGACGCGCATCGTGCCACCTTCGCAGCAGGAGGACGCAAAGCCGGCTGGGGACTTAAAACAAGCAGATCGACCCTTTTATGTTGCAAAGAGGCCAAAGTGGAAGGAAGGCAACCAGGGCTCCGCTTCTTGACGGATCGCCTCCCGGCTTGTCCTCCAGCCATTACAAATCGCCGGTGTCCCTCCCCCCCCTTCCACCCCGTGTGCGTATAATGTTTGTGACAGTCAGACCGGGAGATTATCCAGATCATGGCTTTCCTGGCTCCGGTGGTTAATGCCGTTTCTGGAAGGAGAGTGCCACCACCCTCCTTCCCATCTTGCTTCACCCTTTTCTCGGCCGCCTCTCAAACTCCGCGTCTGGACTGGACGGGAGGGAGGCCCGATGGGTAGTGAAATGGAAGGGAGACACACACACCCAGGCTCTTACAGCAACCACCCTCCCTCCTTTCCACCTCCACCCGCCGCTGGCCCAACGCCCCTCCCTGCCTCCACAATCCCCTTCCTCGAGGCAGGACACAAGGGCGAACTTGCCACACTCCTTGGGGCGCCCCAACCTTGGGCAGCAGCAACCGACCCACCCTGAGCGCACACAAATACAAACCCTTTTGCCACCTCTGCTGCTGGCAGAGCCTTCCTGCAGTTGCCCAGATCGCCCAGGGAGGAAAGCCGAGGAGGAAGGGAGAGGGAGGGTGGGTGGCCTTAAGCAAGCGGGCAGACGGGCGCGCCCGGGTGTGTGTATGTGTGTGAGAGAGAGAGAGAGAGCCAAGGGAGCCACCCCCCCGCAATCGCCCCCCCCTCCGCCGCCGCCGCCACCCCTCCGCAATTGCCCTCGCTGCTGCTCCTTCGGTGGCGGCGGCGGGAGGAGGAGGAGGAGGAGGAACCGGAGCAGGAGCAGGAGGAGGCGGCGGCGGCTCGTCTGTGCCGCGAGGGCGCTTCCTGGCGCGGCTGGGCGGGTGCAGCGCGCGGGGCGCCGGGGCCAGGAGCCGTGTGCGGGTCTCGCTGCTGGTGCCGCGCTCGCTCCTGCTCCTGCTGCCGCCGCCGCCGTGGGCCTCCTCCTCCGCCGGGGAAAGCGAGTGGGGCGCCAGCAGCGGGATCCCGGGGGGAGGAGGAGGAGGAGGGGTGCCTCCACCTCCTCTTCCCCAGAGAGCAACGGACCGAGGAGAGCCCGGTCTTCTGGGCCGCCGCCAATGCCGCCGGGGCGCCAGCGTTTTGGGGCGGAGTCGCCGGCTGGCCGGCCCGGGAGGAGGGGAGGGGAGGGGAGGGGAGGGGAGGAGGGAGGCAAAGGCAAAGGCGGCGGCAGCTCCTCCTGCGCTCCTCCAGCCTTCCTCCTCCACCGGCCGCCCGCGGGAGAGAAGAGGAGGAGGAGGAGGGCGGCGGAGGAAAAGGGGAGGAGCCTCCCCGGCCTCCCCAGGCGGCCCGGTGCCGACCGGTCCACGGACCGGCACCGGTCCGCGGACCGGGGGTTGGGGACCACCACTGTAACCCTCTTGGGGTGCTCCCTTGTGGCTTCCCCTGCAGCTGTTCTTGGGATGCCCTGGGGTCCAGGACCTCCTTGGGTTCCCACCAATGAGCCGTCAGAGAGAGGTATCCATGGTGCCCACCGGTCCAGAGGCCAGAAGTGAAATGGATCTTCCTTCCTCTGGCCGCCTGCAGCAGGGCCCGGACCATGTTCCTGACGGACTCAAAAAGGGAGGGAATCACCCGCCTGCTGAAGGTATGCCGGGATGGAGGCTCGTACCATGGAGCCACGTGCTTCATCAGGTGCCTGAAGCCTGAAGACTCCACAAAGGAAAGGGGCAACCCGTTCATGGCCACCATTTCACCAACCACGCGAGTGGTGGTCTCCTGTGCCTTGGCCCTATTTCGCTGGCTGACAAAACTCCCACACAGCGGCACAACTTCCTGCAGAGTGGCCTGCCTCTTCTCACTCTCAGCAGTGGAGCTGTCTTTTTCTTTCCCAATGCCTTCTTCCCCTCTCTTCCTCCCTGAGGAACCAGGGCCTGACAGGGTTCCAGGCAGAGTCCCAGGCTGCTTTCGCATGAGGTGGCTGCGCAAGCCACTTGAGGAGAGGTGTTTGGGGTCATTCCCCCTGCGCATGACCACCCCGCATTTCTTGCACACCACCAGCCTCGAGTCTTCCGGGCTGTTCTCAAAATGCTCCCAGAGAGACCCGCAAGGCTTGTGGAAGTACTGCCCCCTCTGGTACTGCCTGCCGCTGCTGTGCTGGTGTTGGTGTGGCCTGTGCCCTGCCTGGAAAATAGACTACTACTGCTATCACTGGTGCTACTCTGGGTGGAAAGAGGGCTGCTCCTTCCATCACTGCCTGAAGCCTGCCTTTCGTCTGTTCCTGCCAACAGGTCCTCAGAATCTTGCATATTTAGATGCACAGAGCCCGTTTCTGATTCTGATGCCATTTCCAACTCTGAGTCCTCGTCTTCTTCCTGATAAAGGGGTGTGTGTGTGTGTCAAGGTATGGTGGTGTAGGGAATCGTATCACCTCATCCATGCTTCCCTCAGTGACAGAAGATGTTAGGGTCATGCTGGTTGTGGAGCTGCTGCTTGGTGAGGGAGTTGCAGCAGTATCACTATCTGCACTACTTCCTGTGCCTTCCTTCAGAAATGTGCCCCTATTTATTTTAGTTGGGGTCCCCCTCCCCTTCCCTCTGGCTGTGCCACCCCTCCTAATTTTTTTCATTTCTCAAAAGTATTAGAAATAGATTGTCTGTTTCTTGCCTCCCAAGAAAAATATTGGGATGTTAATAAACAAACCCAATATTGTTGTTAAATGTTAGTTGTGCAGGGAATGAAATGAAAAATAATATCACACTTCTCCTGATCCACTTGAATGGAATGGGCCTGTGTTGTTGAACTTCAGTTCACACACACACACACACACACATACACACACAGAACAACAGAACTATAAACAAACGAACAATTGAGTAATGAATGATGATGGAATCCAAAACATGGAAATAAGGCTGATAAATCAAGAAGCACAGAATAGTTTTCTGTTAGTTGTTCAGGCCAAGGAATGTACTAGTAGTAAAATAAACAAAACAGCAAATAAACAGTAGTGGAGCTGGAGTAATGTAAGGCTGGAACCCCAGATCTGGTAAAATAAGGCTGATATGAATCAGTGGGCACTGGGTGGGCACCCTTCCCACAAGAAAGATATAGTAGGGGTGTCTTAAATCAACACCCAGCACAGCACACAGTGACAGAATAGTTTTCTGTTAGTTGTTCAGGCCAAGGAATTTACTACTAGTAGTAAACAAAACAGCAAATAAACAGTAGTACTAGTGGAGTAATGTAAGGCTGGATCCCAAGATCTGATAAAATAAGGTTGATATGAATCAGTGGGCACTGGGTGGGCACCCTTCCCACAAGAAAGATATAGTAGGGGTGTCTTAAATCAACACCCAGCAGCACAGCACAGAATAGTTTTCTCTTTTCTGTTAGTTGTTCAGGCCAAGGAATTTACTACTAGTAGTAAACAAAACAGCAAATAAACAGTAGTGGACTAATGTAAGGCTGGAACCCAAGATCTGGTAAAATAAGGCTGATATGAATCAGTGAGCACTGGGCACCATTCCCACAGGAAACATATAGGGGTGTCTTGTAAATCAACAAGCACAGCACAGCAGTATAGTTTTCTGTTAGCTGTTCTTGTTCAACTTCAGGGAATGACAATAAAAATCAAAATTCTTCTGATCCACTTAAATGGAATGGGCCTGTGTTGTTGAACTGCACAGGGCACTCACATACAAATTTAAAAAACAAACAATGAAGTAAGTAATAGGAAACTAATAAATAATATTGTAAATGTAAAGTAAGTAAATGTAAAATTCTCCAGTAGATAGAGGTGCTCTTGGCTTGTTGGCTTGCACCAAATGTGTGTGTGTGCACTGCAAGCAACTAGTAGCAAGAAAGAAAATTGAAGTTTGGAAAATAGAAAATAAATGTAGAGTATATATATTGTATAATATTTTTGAAATAAATCCACACCTCCTCCCCCTCCCACTCGAACCTCCCACCTTTACCCAATTAAAAAAAAACCCTCCCAAACTGCAAGAGGGAAAAAAAAGAATGAACTGCTCTGCTGCAAAGCTGCAGCCAGGGAATCAATGAAACTATTTTCTAAATTCAATAATTCCCTCCCTGCCTGCCTAACTTAAATCTAAACCCACTCCCTCCCTCCAAATTCGAATAGCTTAGATAGCCACTAGCCAGCAAAAGCTAAAGCCTCCAGCCTCCCTAACGCGAAATCAAAACTAGCAGCAGCCAGCCACACTGCCCTTTCCACCCTCCATCCAAGCCCCGACTGTGACTTCTGGAAGGTGCCTCGGCTTTTTTTGCCCTCTGGCACATCCAAAAGTGTCAGTCAAAACCTGGCCATGCGATTGGTGGAATGGCTCAAAAAATTGCGTGGTCCCATCGCATGGCCAGCCCATCATTGCGCAGGTGTAAAAAAATAAAAATAAAATTAAAATAAAATAAAATCAATGGAGACGTTTTATTGCAAGAAAAACCCACTGCTGCTACTATAAAAATTCAGGCATTTAAAATAACTAATTTTCACATGTTTCTGTTGTGCTTTAGTGGGTTTTTTGACCATGATTTAAAATAAATATTGTGGTCGCCATTTTGGATCCCCCCCCCACCGCATGGCATAGAGACAGCCCAGGAAAGGAGGGGGGGAGAAGTCCGGGGACACCCCCCCCCAGAAACCACCCCTCTGGTAGGTGCCCTCACTCAGGCAGGTATATTTTCGCCTGCCTTTTTGGCCGGGAATCGTTTTTTTTTTTTTTTTACTTTTTAAAACTTTTTTCTGTGCTGCTTGTTGGCAATAGCATCGCGCGAGCCCATGATGCCATTAACGACAACGAAAAACCCGACCAAATTTTTCTTTTTTCGGGTCAGGTTCGAGCTGGAGCGGAGTAATTCTCGTTACCGTTATCGTTACGTAACGATAACGATAGCCGAAAACGGAAACGAGAATTTCACCGCTCTGTGCCCATGTCTATCGTAGACTGTTAAATGTGGATGTGGGGTGTTAGAACAGGATATATAACTTGCACTGGTTCTGATTGGCCACCTGGTTCCCTCATATGTTTGTTTTGGGATATGTATAATGTTCTTCAAAATGCATGCATGCATGCATGCATGCATGCATACATACATACATACATACATACATACATAAAATGGTTGTTTTCCTCTCATCACCCCCACCCTCAAAGATGACATGGGAGGTTCTGGGCATAGCTGTTTATATGATTGTCTCAACAATCCTCTTGTAGAAAGCATTGTGAGCACCCCTGAGAAATGGCATACATCTGGCAAATCCGTCAATTCCAGAAGCCAAGCGCTGCAAACTTGCTAATAATCAGAATGAATGAATGGTCTTTTTAGGACCACAAGTGACAGTAATTTCTAACATTTTAAGCTGAAGCCCTTCTGGAACGCATGACAATATTTGATATTGCTTTTCGTCCACCCCATTCTCCACAGCCTACCTGTTTGTTTGCTTGCTTGTTTGTTTGTTTCTCAGATGGTGTCCAAATCTGGCACACTCTGCAAGCTGTTGCCTAGTTATGTAGAGTACAGCCAACATCCCTTCACCTGCCTCTGTGATCACTGCTTCTTTTGGTGCCAGATCACCTTGGTATGCTTGGCTGCCAGCCAAAGCCCAATGGTAGCTGGGTGCCGGCCAACCCTCCTCATCTCTTTTGGCTGGCACTTCTCTGCCATCACATTGCTGTCTGTTTGAACAAGATGGCCTCTTGGCCCATGTGTTACTGACCTCCACCTCAGTAAGACAGATCCCACCCACCTGCTTGGTCATATGTCAACCTGCTGGAGGAAGAGGCTGTGCCCAAAACACTCTTATTTACTTCAGCCTCCATGAAGGAAAATGAGATTGTGCCTATAAAATACTGTATCATGCAAAGCTGTCTTATATGCAGAACACTAACTTGTCTATTGTAGAATAGTCCAGAATGACAGGCTGGGTTTTCAAGCAGAGTTCTTAGTCCTAACTGGAGATATCATGGATTGAACAGTGGTCCACTGCTGATGTACAGCATATCTGGCTGCTGCTACTGACTTGTTTCTGATTGAGAAAGACAGAGAAGCACTGCTTAATATCCTCCTGTCTCCATCACTAAGGCTGCCTCCTGCCTGAAGGCTAGCCATTGTGACCCCCATGAGACTTGAAGAAGAGAGCCATCGTGACCTGGCACAGATGCATCTTTTATCCAAAGGGGGGAGGGAGGGAGAGGAGAGGTGGGTCATTGGGACTTCTAAGGAGAGAACTGTGCGCTTGAGAAACTGCCCATACCTTGTCTCTGCAGTCATCGTATACATGGGGGTACCTTGTAGATGGAAAAATATGGTACATGCCTAGTGACCTTCCAGAGAGGTGTGAGACAGCCCTTAAATAAGAAGGATGGATTGCAATAAGCAGAAACACAAGCATAGCCTCTTCCTTCTGCCCTCCATCTAAACTCAGTTCTCAATGATCCATATATCATAACTATATGCTGGTGTGGACAGGCTCTCAGGCCGAGTTTCTGAATAGTCCTTAGTAGGAGTCCCATGGAGAACACATTGCTGTAGTCTAGGCTAACCCACTTGTGAGTGCCTTTCTGGTGACATGTTTCTCGAAGTAGCAGCCTACCTGTAGCTCCCATGACATGCCAGTGGTCCTGCCATATCCAATACCCCTCAACCACAGGAACTTTGGTATAGATTTGCACTCTCCATTAGCAATGGCGAATAGCATAAAAGCACTTAGAGACAGAAAGTCCATTAAAAACAACTCTGTAATCTTCCTTTTATGTCTGTGGCAAAATAATAAGCATCTTGTGAGAGAGTAAACATATACATTTGAGCATCAAGGCTCCTTTTGGGTTTATAGTTGCCTGACACACATATACACACTCCAACCCCATTTCCCTTGTGAAGCATCACTGGGGAAGCAATTTGTTTCTTTTTAACTAAAACACGAACCTTTGAAGTCACGGCGTCTTCTGCCTCACCAACTATCCCATTTAATCTTGCATTTGGAGGGTGGAGTGAGTGTCAATTTGAAACTCGCTGGAGTCGCTAACTACTTGAGAGACGATTACATTATTTAAGGCTCCAACAAAGTGATTTCCCCAGTTAGAAGGAAAGCTCGACACAAAGCACATTCTAAGACAGTGGATTCCACTGTTTCCTCACTCGCATGCCCCCTTGGCAGTCTATTTCCATAAATCAGCATATTAGGAAAAACTTTGTCATTCACATGGCTTCATTTGTTTGAAATGCATCTGTCGTAACTGCAAATATATAGCCCCAATAATGGGATTAAAAAGCAATGGAACAAGGTGAACAGACAGTGTATCTACATGGGAGACACGGTCCAAATCAAAAGATGCAATGAATCCAAGTAAATATATCACAGGTTACCTTTAAAACTATATTGCACTAATTCATACATTACATTTGTTTACAGTATTTATTAATAATTGAAAAACTTTATTATGTTTTGAAATAATATTTATAAACCATCAGAAATATTGCATATACAACAATTGTGCAGTGCAATCCTTGAGCTTATTTTGAGGTGCATAGGTTTTTCTTTAAAAAGAAACAGGTTCAATGGATGTAAGATATAGTCTTAAATCTAGAACTGCTTTCAGGTCACTATGGTATTTTTTTAAATAAAGGTATAAGAAGAAAAAGCCCTCTCCACCTGCTCTGTATTTGTAAATGGCATCAGAAATGCAAGTGCCCATAGGATTTTGCTTAGAATCTTGCTTTTTAAAGTAATGTTAGTCAATGTTCAATGAACTTATCTGATTTTTTGATTGATATTCTTGCAACTTGGAAGTCTTCTTATTCAAAGGGATTTGCAAGCCAGCCCTTGTCTTCTCCAGTTTTTGAGAAGTCCTTCTTGAAAGATGATTTTAGCCCTTTGAAGCATTGGGTTATTTGCCAGCTATTTCCTGGGAGGTCTGTAGCTTGTTCTAGCAACATGCTAAGATTCAAACAGATTTTCAATTGTCTTTGTTAACTAACGACAAGAACAGTGTTAGCTTCTGATCTTTCACTAGCCTGTAAATAATATTGTGTTCCTTGTTTGTATAGCTGGCACATGTTGTTTGCAAATGTGGCAACAGCAAAGAAGGTTTCATGCTACCACTGGATAATACTAACCCACACACTACATGATGGGGTTTAGGACATTTCTCATTTTCTCTATATGAAAATCCATACTTCATATCTTCATCACAGTATTTTCTCTGTTTTACCAGTTTGAAGTACTGAAGGCTATGCCTTTTCACTGTTTTGCGCTAAAGTGTTAGATATGTTCTGGTCTGGGAATTTTTTGGTGATTGTTGTCAATATCCACATTGTTTTATCTTTTTAAAGTTTTGGTTTTAAACCATGTATTAGAAACGGATGAAACCTCTGAACTGCTGGTTTGTTCTGGTCTTTCTTTCTTTCTTTCTTTCTTTCTTTCTTTCTTTCTTTCTTTCTTTCTTTCTTTCTTTCTTTCTTTCTT
>JAHTLZ010000074.1:19230411-19252322 GCA_023846285.1 Phrynocephalus versicolor | reverse complement strand
GTTCTGGTTCATACCACTATGGGGTAGGCATATCAGAGGCTGAACATCACTGTTCTAAGAACATGAAGTGGATCTTCGACACTGAATTCATTGTCAATTATATTACTCAAAGTGAAGAGAATTGAGCTTAGCCTTAAAGAAAACAAAATCATCTTTTTTTTTCCTGCCCACACTACGCAACCTCTATGCTTACTAAACTGAATGAAGTTATTAATGAAACCATTGAAAAAATATCTCAGAAAACTAAAATGCACATCCTTACACAGTATTGTTTCAGCACAATCAAATATTCATTTTTTTATTTCTGGATACTTTTAAGATACAGTTTACTTCTTATTGTTGTTGCTGTGTCATAAGCAACATCTGACTTGTGGCAACCTTATGAATTAGTGACCTCCAAAAGGTCCAGCTTGGGTCTTGTAAGCTCCAGCAAACTGAAGTCTATGACTTCACTGCTAAAATTTTAGAATAATAAAGTTGGGACGAACCTGTAAGGTCATTGAGTCCAACTCCCAGCTCCATCCATGAATGAAAATCAAAGAGTATCTAACATATGATTGCCTGATTTTTCCCTTGTAACACCTCCAGTGTTGGAGCACCTACCCCATCAAGAGGTAATGGTTCCACTATCATATTTCATTGTCAATGTTTGTCTATAAATTCAACCAAAACCCAGTTTCTTGTAATTTGGCCTATTATTATCTGTCCTATACTCTGGGGTGATTGAGAACAGATCCTGCCCCTCCTCTGTATGGCAATCTTTCAGGTATTTGAAAAGTGCTGTCCCATCTTGGTTTTAATTTATAAAACCCTCCATGGCTGGGACCTGATTACCTGGAAGTGCATTATCTCCCAGCGGTCAACTTTGGCCCGACCAACGAGAATGTCGTGAGCACACTCATTGCGGGTGGCCATGCCCAGGGAGGCTCGGAAAACGGTCACCCGGAGCTGAGCCTTCTCTGTGGCTGGCCCTGTACTATGGAACCATCTCCCGTGTGAGTTGCGCCTTGCAGAGTCCCTGCCAGCCTTCAAAAAAGCTTTAAAGACCTTGCTTTTTTGGGAGGCGTTTGGTGACTGTTAAGTTTTTTTTTTCTTTTCATCCACCACTTGTCTCCCTGCTATCATTTTTTATCTTTAATGTTTAGTTGATCTTGTTGCTTTTATTACGATGTAGTATATAAACTCTTTTTTTTTTTTTGTCCATTTTATTGTTGTGAACCGTCCAGAGTTCCGTCCGGAAGATGGGCAGTATATAAGCTCTATAATAAATAAATAAATAAATAAATAAATAAATAAATAAATAAATAAATAAATCCCCTCAGTCTGCTTTATTCAAGGCTAAACTACCCAGTTCTTTCAGGTTTTCCTTGTATGGTTTGGTTTCCTCTGATCATCCTCGTAGCCTTTGCTGATTTAGTCTCTTTCATGGCTTCTCTTT
This sequence comes from Phrynocephalus versicolor, assembly GCA_023846285.1. Taxonomy (NCBI): domain Eukaryota; kingdom Metazoa; phylum Chordata; class Lepidosauria; order Squamata; family Agamidae; genus Phrynocephalus; species Phrynocephalus versicolor. Next base: position 19,250,884 of record JAHTLZ010000074.1, on the reverse strand, counting down.
TCCTGCTGCCTTCCACTTTCCCCAGTATTATGATCTTTTCCAGTGAGTTTTGACTTCTGATTATATGCCCAAAGTATCCAAGCTGCAGTTCAGTAATTTCTGCTTCTCAAGAAAGAGTCTGTGCTTCATTTAATGCAGTAGCCGTGTATTTGTCTTTCTGGTGGTCCGTGATGTATTTCTGCATACAGTTTAACAAATTTACTAATGAATTTCTCAATTCATCATTTTTTCAACTCTTTTGTCTGGTTGAAAAGACCTAAATACATGAAAATACCAAAAGGAAATCCCTTTGTTCTGACAGCAAAATTTCTTCATTCTCCATGTTCCCTACTTCAAATGGCAAAATAAATAATCAAGAATTTGCCTGCAGCCAGGGGATACATGCTTCTGTTGGGCTGCAGAATGCCTCCAGGCACAATCCTGGGAAATGCAATCAAAGGGGAACTTTTCTCACCTCCATTGCCATTATACTGGCTTTTCAGGAAGAAGGAAACTACTCCCGGGCATACCCTAATAGGGAATGAGATTTCACATCCCATGCCCCCCCCCCCAAATCCTTGCACTGTTTCCAAGCACCACGAGGAGCTTTTCCTTCTGTTTGAAAAGCTGCCATAACAGCAACAGTGGCCTATAAAGAGATGAGAAAACCTCTTATTCAAATTACTATTTTCAGGTTGTGCCTCCCAGGATCAGGCCTGGTGGAATTCTTAGGTCTGACCTATAAAGCCCCAAATGGCATAGGACTTGGACACCTGAAGGACAGCCTCCTTCCATATGAACCTAACCGGCAATGAAGATCTAGCCAGGGGGCCCTCCTGAAAGAGCCATCCCTCAAGGAGGTGAAAAGGATGGCTTGCAGCAGGTATAGGGCCTTTTTGGCAGCTGCCCCCAGGCTATGGAACACCCTCCCAAGTAAGATCCACCAACGCTGATGACATTTCGGCACCAGGTAAAAACCTTCCTCTTTCAGAAGATTTTAAACTGACATAACATAGATTGTGGGTCCTGATAGCAATTTTTGTGTTTTGTATTTAAATGGTGTTAATGTTTTTAATTATTCAAAGCCCTGTTCACCAATTCTCAGAGTTTCCATTCCGGGAGGGAAGGCCACTTAAGGAGACTGATTTGGTGCAACACAATTTAATTGAATACAAGCCAGTACACAGTAGCATCTTGCTTTCAGAATGAGTCAAGACCCTGAACAAAAGATAGGACAGACCTTTATATCCTAGCTTATCAGTTTGTTAGCATAACTAAATCAGGAGGGCATCCTGGTAGTGTCCAGCAGGGCATGGACAAGGGTCTTAAACCAGTTCCTTGAGACAATATGAGCCACTGCTGATAAAGACTTGTTTCCTTAGGATGCGTATTGTCCACACCCTGCTAGCACCACCTCTTTCAAGGCCGTGAGACATCCTGACTCTAACTACGGCTGAAGTATAATGCAGGATTTCACTGACCCCGAATGTAAAGCTCATCTGTCTTCACTCTGTTACGTTAACCATGGTCTAACTTAATCCATGCTTCAAAACTGTGAAGGGACAGAAAGCCAAATATTTTCCTTTCCATAGTAGCCACATTGGTTCACGTGTATGTCCTACTTGCAAACAGATGGAGTTTGAAAAAAAAGAGCATGCACAGTTTTCAAGCCTGCATAAATGTGTCAACACATTTTGGAAAGGCCAGTTACAGATTAGCAGTAGCAGCAAGATTTCCTTCCCAATCAAGTTTCGGCGGTACATGTTACCTCTGCTGAGTGGAAGCCAGTTAGTGAGGGAATCAGGCTGTGGAATAGCAATAGTGTTCCTGGTTGAGATTCGAATTGTAACCACATTTTCATCGATTATATGCTTGTATCTTTGGTTTTTCGGCTACAGGAAACCAAAATATCGACGTGTCGATAGTCTTTGCCCGGTGTTTTCCGTTCTAGCCGCAATGACGGCAACGACCGCGATTCTCCCTTGTTGCTCTCCGGCAGATGGCACTGTACCGGGCCGTTTAAATACCCCCAAGAGATGTTCTCGTTTCAGACAACCATGCAGTGGTGATGTGGTGCATCTTCTGGTGTTGGGTCAACATGAGTTTATGGTTCCAACCCACCATGACGAAGGATCCTGTTCTTCCCCTTCCTCTCACTGCAGCACTACACTCCAGGTTTTCGTTTTGCCACTCTGCGCAGATAATGTCCTATGCTGTGGCCCGAACCTATTACCTCCATTGTAATGCATGGGGTATATGTGGCTTGCAATTTCCAATTTGGAACTGGATAAACCCACCACTTATAGTATTGTGAGGTAGCCGTACAATGTGTGATAAGTGAGTTTTGCAGTCATTTTGAGGTTTGAAAACCAAAGTGCCCTTTTTTCATAACTTATCAATCACCTTGTAATGTTCGTGTGCTGATAGCGAGTTTCACTGCATGCAAGGCGTCCCAGAGCTATTGAGTTACCGCTGCATAATTATTGAATGTTTGTTTTTTTCTCGCCCCGTGTTTGAATTCCTAGCCACACACATCCCCCGTGGAAACGTTTCGTGTGGGGGGTGTAATAAAAACACTTCCTTGCAGACAGTAATCGTTTGCGCTCCTAACTGAAATTTCTCTGAGCACATACAGAGTGCAGAAACTGTAATCATACAGGTACCTGTGCATTTTCAACTCTGGCTTGTGCGCCACTGTTCATTGTTTGCATCATGGCTTGTTCACAAACTACAATAGTATTGAGGTGGTGTATTTTATAGAAGGCAACCCATACTGCTGCTGAATAATTAATGTTCCTAATGATAACAGAGGAATGCTTTGGAACTGCCGCTTTTAAAAATCATTTCTTAACAGGCGGAAATTCTTTTCCCTGTCGTGCCTATGAAGACAACCTTTTTCTTATATGTTATGTATTGAACGCCCGGTCTGACCTTGCACGTGTAAAAATTTGTAGGATCTGCTTTTTGGAAGCCTGTTCCCACTCTCCCACTTCGGGTACAACCACAGTTCTTGGAGTGAAATTTGAGAAGTGAAATAGCAGTTTTCCCCCACCCACCCCCCTTTCCTTCGAGGGAAAAGCCGACTCTAAGCCCGTAAACACGGAAGCGGGCGGCAGGGCATTTTGAACTGGGCGCATGCGAGGCTGCTGACAGTCGAAGGCCGATTTTTCAATTTGCGTTCCCTGGTTAACATAGCAGTTCCACAGCCTACGTTGACGCATGCATTAAAAAGATAAATTAATCAGTGTAACATTGCAATGAACAGGTGTTTGCATCTTCTGTTTTTGTTAGGCATACTGAAAAACCTCTGGGTATTTACCTCTCTCTCCTGCAGAACACAGTACTAATGTCCCTCTGTTTTGCAAATGAACTTATGACCTCTGCTAGCAGCAGAGAAGAAAAACAGCCTCCATTCAGATCTTATCTGACCCTTCCTCCGTTCCACGGAGGCTGAGGGAGAAGCAATTCACACCTTTCTGCGAGGATCTTTTTCCCTGAGTTCAGTCCTTCTTAGCTGTTGAATCATAATAACAGAAAAACTCAGGTTCCGTTTTGCTGCACAGGGGGACAATTCATGCTTGTTTTCAAGACCCGTGGAGGGCTGTGTTTCCATTTTGCAGCCTGTTATCTTCCAGATATAATTACATGCCTCCCTACACCTAGATGCAGAATGGTTCTTTGTTTAACAGAAGACCTTCACATTCTTGGAGATCTACTGAATCGTAACATTAAAATACAGTTCTTGAAACTTTCTGCAGGACTCTGCACTCCCAAAGACAACATAGCCAACTTGTCTCCACACCTGCTAACTCACTAATTGCCTGTGCTCTGTGATTGGACAGCCAATTGACCTTTTTTCCTGGGGATCTGCTCAGGAAAAATTTTTCACTCTGGGGCTGAAGGGCCACAGGAGTACAGCCTGGTTTTTCTGTCCTTAAAAGAAAAAGAAAAATCAGACTAATTAAAAACAATGGCGCAGCGCCTGGGTCATTTTTGGTCAGTGCATGAGATTAGGTCTTTCTTGTAGTCGTTTATTCAAAACCATTTCGGACCAGTCTTGTTTGTGGCCGGTGCCCTCAAACCGAGCATGCATTTGTGCGTGCATCGGAAGACCTGTGCCTCTTGGGGTATCAAAGATCGAGCCGACAATGTCGCTCAAAATTCAAAATATTGAGGCAGCAGTTTAATTTGGCAATTTTAAATTTCGGAGAACATAACATAAGAACATAACATAACATAACATAAGAAGAGCCATGCTGGATCAGGCCAAAGGCCCATCTAGTCCAGCTTCCTGTATCTCACAGCGGCCCCACCAGGTGCGTTTGGGAGTGCATGAGACTAGATATCTGTCTCCTGATACCACTCCCCTGCATCTGGCCCTTGAAGTACCCTGGTTTTAAGCCTGGAGATTATACATCTCCATCATGGTTTGTAACCTGTGATGGACTTTTCCTCCAGGAATCTGTCCAATCCCCTTTTGAAGGCATCCAGGCCAGATGCCATCACCACATCCTGTGGCAGGGAGTTCCATAGACTTACAACGCGCTGGGTGAAAAAATATTTTCTTTTGTCTGTTCTTACTCTCCCAGCCCTCAATTTGAGTGTATGTCCCCTAGTTCTGGTGTTTTGGGAGAGAGAGAAGAGCTTCCCTCTATCCACTTTACTCATAACCTGCATTATTTTGTACGTCTCAATCATATCCCCCCTCAAGCGCCTTTTTTCCAGACTAAAGAGGCCCAAATGTTTTAGCCTTTCTTCATAAGGGAGGTGCTCCAGCCCGGTAATCATTTTAGTCGCTCTCTTCTGCACCTTTTCCAGTTCCACTATGTCTTTCTTGAGATGCGGTGACCAGAATTGTACACAATACTCCAGGTGGGGCCTTACTATTGTTTTGTATAATGGCATTATAATGTTGGCTGTTTTATTTTCAATCCCCTTTTTGATAATCCCTAGCATGGAATTGGCCTTCTTCACCGCTGCCACACATTGGGGAGACACCTTCATGGAGCTGTCCACCAACACACCAAGATCTCTTTCCTGATCCGTCACGGATAACTCAGAGCCCATGAGGTGATAGATGAAGTTTGGGTTTTTTGCCCCAATATGCATTACTTTACATTTGGTTACATTAAAACGCATTTGCCATTTCTCAGCCCACTCCCCAAGTTTGGAGAGATGCTTCTGGAGCTCTTCACAATCTTCTCTGGTTTTTACCACACGGAAAAGTTTTGTGTCATCTGCAAACTTGGCCACCTCACTGTTTATCCCTGTCTCCAGGTCATTTATGAACAGATTGAAAAGCACCGGTCCCAGGACCGAGCCCTGGGGCACACCGCTTTTTACTTCTCTCCATTGCGAAAATTTCCCATTGACACCTACTCTTTGTTTCCGGGATCTCAACCAGTTCTCAATCCATAAGAGCAGTGCTCCCCAACCTTTTTGTCCCCAGGGCCCGGTAAATGTCCGATGATGAGGCACTGTGTCAAAAGCCTTTTGAAAATCCAGATAGACTATATCCACCGGTTCACCCAAATCCACGTGCCTGTTGACCTTTTCAAAAAATTCTAAGAGGTTTGTCAGACAAGATTTACCCTTACAGAAGCCATGCTGATTTTCTCTCAGCAAGGTTTGTTCTTTTATGTGTTTTAAGATTTTCTCTTGGAAGATCCACCACTGGAGCACCAATCGCCTTATTGGCGCGAAATGAGGCAATTGTGGCATCAGGCTGCTCAGCCTAATCCAGTGAATGCCTTTCCGCCAGGTACCACCTTATTTACCCACTACGTCAATGTTTGCATTGTTGTCATAGTAACTGTTAAGAATAGTTTTCCTGCTCCTAAAGTGATGCTTTGAATAGATTATCTTGGCAGGTTCCACAAACCTAACTATGTTAGCCCTTTTAAGTGGTTTTTTGTTAAATTCTAAATTACAGATGTTAAAGTTCTTTGCATGCAATCTCAATCTCCGGTTCTAAAACTGCTCCTCCACTGCTCAGTACATTTATCTATCGAAAATCTTTGGATTACAGCATGAGGAGCAATGGGCACACCAGTATAAGGTTTAAAAGAAGTTAACTCCCAAAGTTAATTGTGGATATTGTTATTATTCCAGTCTAGCAGACAACTGAAACAATATTAAAAGTACAGTATGCTGCTGTGCAACAATAAACCTATTAATGAATAACTTCTACACAGTTGTGCTCTAATGCATGAACCGTTCAGCTGGTGAAATAACTGAAAAAAATTCTGTTTCTCTGGAAACATAGCATTTTTTGTGAACATGGCTACTCCTACATGAGCCCCCCATCTCATGTGGGCTATTTGTACCCCTTAAAGGGTTGGGGAAATTCTACAGTACTGAGGAAAAAAACAGGATTTAAAATTGGCCCTCCTGAAAGCCACCCCTTAAATGATTAATGTTTAGGTGCTCTGTTGTGGTGCTCACTTTATGGGCTGCTCATGCAGCATACTGAATCCCACTATACAACTGGGTTTACCAGTTAATTCACTTTCATATTATTAGGTCATGTAATTTTGCTAAAAAAAACCCTCTTTTTTGATTTGTTTAAAAGAGGATTTTCTAGTCAATGAATTTTCTGTACTCCCCTTAAAGGGTTTTGGAAATTCTACATTGCTGACCAATAAAGAGGATTGAACAGTGGCCCTCCTAAAAGCCTCCCCTTAACTGATTAATCTTCAGGAGCTGTGTGGTGGTGCTCACTTAATGGGTTAGTCATGCAGCATTCTGATTCACAATATAAACCTGGGTTTACCTTTTGTTTTTATTTCATATTTTTTGTTCTGGGAGCTTTCTTTTTTTAAAAAAAGCCTCTTTTTTAATTGTTTATCAGTGGAATATCTAGTCAATGAATATCCTGTACTTCTTACATAGGTACAGGCCCCACCCAGGATATCGGCTTGAGGCATTTGGCCGCTGTGCGGATTGTGCCGGGCGCCCATGCAAACCTTCTTGTTCGCGACCAGCACCAGGAGGGAGAAGAAGGAGAAGGAGAGCAGGAAGAGGGGGGGTGAACAGCCTGGTAAGAAGGGCTCTGTTTATGGGTGAGGTCCCCTAGCAAATTAACAAGCAAATCAGACAAGCACTGATTGCAATGGATCAATGTACGCCTGCCTCTTGTGATAACGGAGGGTACAGTGATCCCAATCCTACTGGTTACAGTCCCTTCCTAGAAATTGTGGGACTGCTCTTTCTGTGTTTGGTTCGAAAGCCATTGGGGAAACCGAAGGAGGTAATTATGTGATTAACTCATGGGATAACACTCATTTTTTACTGTTTCAGCTATTGTACCAGGAATGGATGCCATGATGCTGGCCGTCCGTAGGCATGAACTCCAAGCAGTGATTGCTTTGGTTCAGGAGCTTGCGCAGAGAGGTACACAATATCATTCGTAGCCCATGTGTTATCGTTTTGTAACCTCTTGACATGCATAACTTGCTTGAGCATCCTACCCAGCAGTTTAAAAAGGAAAAATTAGTTGTACTCAGCTGCACTCAGTTGTTTTGGACATTGCAGTGTGAATACATTACATTAGCGAACCATCACCACCTTGAGTTTTTGAAAACCAACATTCTTATATCACATTAACAAATCCCCTTGTCTTTTAATTGCAGTTGCTGCTATTGAGGAGCGTCTGGACATTATCGCCCAGCAAATTAACAGGCCACGCCGTCTGAGACGATGAACAAACCCCAACTGTTCTGTGCTCTCCCTGTGATGGTCCATTTTTTTTAATGTTAAATGTTTATTCGTTGAAGTTGTCGGCCTTGGTGTTTCTGCTGTGTAGGAACAAGGACCAACCAGTGTTATATTTATAATGATTATTTGCCTTCTTATTTTCTATTTCCGCAATGGCTGATGTAAAGCCTAATGCAATGCTATTATTTACAAGAAACACAGTTTTATTTGAAACAAAACTTTGGAAATAAAAATTATTTTCCTATACACTTGTTTGTCTATTACTTAGGAGTAGACAACAGTAAAATAGTACAACTGTTAATGCATAGTAATTTTCAGATGGTGAACAGTATTAAAGTAGTTCAATTTTAAGGAGTATATATCTGCCTCTTCTTCCTCAAGCGCTTAACAGGGGTCCTTACCAATCCCCTAGATGCGCCCTCTTCCTCGGACTTAACAATTAGATACAGAGAAGGTGCAGCATTCCCAGTGGAGCTCAGATTGGACCTGGTCGGTATTGCGGGGAACTCTTTGTTTCCATTTATGCAATCAGGGGTAATTTTTTTCTTGGGGACCTTGGCAGTAGGTGTGCTGTGAGTAACCCCAGAATCCCCTCCCCCTAAGCACAGCATTGAGTCCGTTTCAAGGAGGGACTGAGAGCAGTTCACCTCTAGATCACTGTCTGTGTCATTGTTGGACTCCTGGTTATGGACAGAATCAGAATCGGAGTCACTGATCATGGCACCGCATATAGCTTTGTTGGCCTCACTGCCAGAGGGGAGGCGTGATGGGGTTTTTAATGTCTTTGTTACCCCTTTCCCTTGTACTCCCTCAGAGTACAGTATAATAAAATAGGTTGTAGAAATCATGCCGATCAGCTACTCTCTATAAAGAGGTGAGGTCTACCGTTACATGGGAAAAAATGTTATTAGTAACTATGTTGGCCATAATATAATGATAGGAAATAGAATGATTACAGTACAAGTAATCACTTCTCTAGGGTGGTTGTGTTTACAGCAGCACTAAACAGCAATGTGGGATTCTTATTTCAAGACACACTCATATTATGTTTCACAAAAACAGCACTGACTCTTCCTTAAGTTGACTGCTGCTTGCATCTGAGCACTGCTGGAGAATCACTCTTTGCTGTTATCACATATGCCTGATCATAGCTTTGCAAACAAGGGCTTTTGTATGACCGAAGCTCTGTGTGGCGTTGCATGGAGACATGCAAGTTGTTTTACCTAACAACTTACCCTTCCTCCTGGAGGTCTCTGTGTTGGAAGTCACAGTACTTAAAGCAGTTGAACACCCAGAGGTTGATGGCTCACAAACATCGGTGGACTGTGTATCTAGGAAGGAACCATGTTAAACAATTAATCTTTCCATCAGTAGTACTTGCGTTCCAAAAGAGTAATATATCTATTTTTGCAGCACACCAGGAGGAATATCAACTGTGCTGATAACCAAATGTGTTATAGCTGCAACTGGGTCAACAGACCCTAAGGCATACTTCATCCCCCCCCGCCTACCGTATGTCCATCATTAACTGAGTGCTGGATTTAAAAAATCAGTGATCCACTCCTAATACATCCCATGGGCAACAAAATAGAAAAAGGGAACCCAAAAACACAGCAAACTGCATACCTGTACCTGAGACATCTGACCCCACCCCCCCTGAGAATAGGACATCATTCGATTCGAAGAGGTCTGATGTTACAAGCACATTTCCTGCCCCTTCCATTGTCTCCGTTCCTGCGGATGGAAATCCAAATGGTAATAAATACATATAGAGGGTTTACTTTTGAATCCCAAATGAGGGCACAATCTAGTTGTGCATCCACAGTAAGGCTGCATGCGTTAAATTTATCGTTTAGCCCTTCTCCATCCGATAATAGCACTTCCAGTTGCTCTTTGGGTTCCTGGTTGGTAGGGTTGAATGGAGGATGGAGCGTTGCAAAGCATTGTGGAAAGTATCCCTTATTTCCAAAGCGGGAAAAACATCCGTAAAATACCTTGGACTTTTAAAATAAAGGAATACAGGAATATCGCCAAAGCGGTTTTTCAATATTCCTAGGAAATTTCCCGCACGATGGAGATGGTCCTGAAATACACTCTGTAAAGAGCCGTTGCATAGGGAATGAGATCAGGCTGGAGGACGGCTCGGGAAGTGTGTTATCCTAACACAGTAAAACAGTAGTACATGCTTGTAAAGCCTTTTTGATTAAACGTTCACCGCGGGATTGCAAAAAATTAGATAAGCAGTAGATAACCTAATTATGCAACTTTTATAATAGGTGTCTAACAGATGAGGAAGAACATATGAAAAATTAAGTACTGTAATATCAAGTAATTCAGTGCCCCCCATTTTTACATAATACCAGAAAGCAGAATTTCCGAATCGTGAGACTGGAGAGGTGTCGGAATTCGGTGGGAAGAGGTAGCAAGCAGGGGAAAAGAGAGGAGTACGTAGCAGGAATTCCAGCATGCAGTGGCACCAGAAATTATTGGAAAATGGGAGTCACCAAAATAAAAGTGGGGAAATAAAGAGATTTCTTTTGGGGTGTTTACTTACCTGTGTCTCCGGCGGACTCGCTTTCAGTTGTTCTTAGAGGATGGATAGAGGTGTCTGTCCTGAATATCTGGGCCATCTCATTGAACCAAATGAATTTCGAACGACCAGACCCAGATGTGTTGTTCTGTAGTACAGCCTGCTTATAAAGTTTCCTAACGATTTCGTCTTGGTCCGACATTCCTCAGCGCTTCTCTTGAACCCAATCTTATTAAGCTCAGTGGAAAGCAATTCAAATATCTCGTAGTTACGTTTAAGAGATGATAGTGCATACTTTATTTCAGCCTCACTCCATATTTCAATTAGTGCAGAGGTTTCAGTGCTTCCCCATATTATCCCCCTCTTTCCTTTTACGGTTCTTGTACTGCCCTGGCTTTCATCTAGGCTGTCGTTGTTGTCCATCCCGATAACCTTTGTAGAAGAAATGATTTGTGCCTTTCAGCAGCAGCCAACTTCAGTGGGGTAGGTTGCTACCGACAGTTTTGGGAGGTAGAAAAGAAATGGCTTACTTCCTGTCCTTCCAAACTTGCCAGGGGTGAATTAGCATTTCTAAAGGCAAGGTAAATGTACCAAGAGGCAGAGCCATTGGTCCTGGGGGAAACCTGTTTTTCAAAAAAAGGGGCTGGTAAATAGCTTTACAACTGCAAGTGCCCTAAAATGGTAATGATGGCTCACCAAATGAGTCAAGGTTTGGGGGGGGGGACCAAATAGTGCCACGGAGGTAGTTTTGTTAAGCAGTAGTCATGCGCAATGGACTATTTTAAAAGTTCAATGTGCTATGCTGCCTAATTCAACCATATTATTTTACTGATATCTGCCTAACCCCCATTAGATCAATTACACCTGTATTGGAGTGATTGATTCACAAATTTATTATCTCTACTGATAATGTACACAAAGCCAATTAAACAAAAGGTGGATGCTGATGAAGTTTGTACAGTGAAGTGGAGTTTTACACAGCATAGACGCAGAAGTTTATTAACACGGCCTGGGGAAATATGCCACTGGGAACCAGATGAGTGGCTGCTTGTGACAGTTCATTCATTTTACATGTGTAAACAGGTAATCAGCAATAGCGGTTCTAATTGCATCAGCCTCCGTTCTTTCCCTAGTCCCCCTTGTGGGCTCCAGGTCAGGCACATCTCTTTCTGCCGTGGTGGGTGTGTTTTGCAACTCTGTATCCTCATCTGGTATAAAGTGTTTCTTTTTCTCACAAATGTTATGGAGAATAACTGTAGAGGCTATTATAGAGTTCACATTTTGAATATGAGCTTCCATGCACACAGACAGTCTGCAGAATCTGGCCTTGAGTCAGCCGAATGCGCATTCCACAATGTTCCTGGTACGGTTGAATACCTTGTTGTAGTGCCTCTTCATCTCATTCCTAGGAACAGCATAGGGTTTCATAAGCCAATTACACAGAGGATATGCACCGTCCCCCAAAATCAGTGGTGGTATGGAACCCCCCCCCCCCATATTGGAACATGGGATTCCCTGGAATTAGTGTTCCTTCCTCCATTTTTCTGAACAACAATGAGGAGCGGAACACATGTGCATCATGGTTTACGCCGGAATGACCAGCAAGCATGGAGAAGAAGATTCCGTTGCCGTCACATGCAGCCTGGAGTAGGATCGAGTGAAATGATTTCCTATTAAAATAAGCCTGCCCCTCCTTTTTCAGTGCGGTAATCGGGATATGTGATCCATCCACAGATCCAATACAATGCGGGAACCCGTGTTTTCTCGTTGAGGACAGCATCTGTAAAACAGTAGAGAAATTTTTGGGTAGGGGAATGACAAGATACTTACCATGGCCTTCAGGTCAGAATGGGTCTACAGAATAGAGATAACAAACCTTATTGAAGTCAACCATTCAAACCTCCTCCTTCAGAAGCGTATGTTCGATGGCCAGACACACTTCAACAATGACACTTGCGATTGTAGAGGTACCCTTTTGGAAAACATGTGCAATGGTGCGATAACAGGAACGACTTGCAAGGAAGTAAACTCCGATGGCCACTCGTTCTTCTACTGGAATTGCCGAGCGCATGACCGTGTCCCTCCGCATTAGATAAGGTCGAAGCACATCAGCGATTTTAAACAGCGTCTGCCAAGTCATTCTAAAGTTCTCAATCCACTGTCTATCATCCCAGTACTGCAGTACAGCATCGTGAAACCATGGCGAATGTCCGGGGTAGCACCAGCATAATTTTTGTCTAGGTGATGTGACCCTCCACTCAGCAACAGCCCAAAACACAGTTCGGACAAATGTGTTTGTAGAGTCAAGGAACTCACTGCTGCCGTCATCTGTATCTCCCCTCCATGCAGCGCCGCAGAACAGAAATGCAGTTAAGAATGATGTTAACATTCTCAAAAACAGCAGCCAAAAGCGACTGCCTGCATCGCAATGATTTCCTACGGCATCAGTCCCACGATGGAGGCATGGTGGACACAACAGTAGGCAGTGCCGGAAATGATTCTCACCCTGGGGTACTATCCCGAAAATACTTTCTGGTAACTTTGGAGGACCAACTCGGCGGACGTCGATCGATGGCACCAGAAGCCACCTAGTGCCTGGATTAGGAAGTGGCATTAGAGAGAGCAGCGTCTATGGAGTTTGTCATGGAATGCTTGGCCGAAGAACGATACACATAAAAAATTAATGCGGAAGGGGGAAATGATGGGAGACCGTCGATTAATCGAAAGACTGAAAAACGACAGACAGATGCCGCTTACTGACCCAGCAGAAAGCAAAGGAAACTTGAATTTGGAAGCGCATCAAAGACGTGAGGTTGGAATGCCTTCGGCTTCACCCAGTATGCTCACGAGTACACAAGAAAGAGGGGCAGCCCCGGTTTCAGATCATGTGACCGAATCCAAATTCAGATCGAAGCCAAGCTCACCACAGCACAAGGAGGTACGTGAAGTAACCGCCTATGTGTACCAGGAGAAGTTGATGTCTTTTGGGAAATAGGTGGAGGAGCCTTGTGGCACAGTGGATAAATGCCTGTACTGCGGATAAAATTGTGCTCACAACCTGAGGTTCAATCCCAGGTAGCCGGCTCATAGTTGACTCAGCCGTCCATCCTTCCAAGTTCAGTAAAATGAGTACCCAGCAATGTGGAACCTGCATAATTAAAAATTGTAAACCACCCAGAGAATGCTTGAAGTGCTATGGGGTGATATACAAGCAGAACACTTTGCTTTGTTTTTGCTTTGATATCAGAGGAGAGACGGGACTTATTTATTTATTTATTTATTTTTACAACTTATATGCCGCCCACTACCCAAAGGTCTCTGGGCAGCTTCCAATCAAAGAATTAAAACAGTTAAAAACATCAAACAACAATAAATAATTAAAACAATAATAAAAACCTTATACTAAAATCATCACACTAAAATTGCCATCAGAAGACCCACAATCTAAATTGTGTAAATTAAAAAACTTCTGGAACAGGAAAGTTTTTACCTGGCGCCAAAATGTCATCAGTGTTGGCACCAGGCGGATCTCACTTGGGAGGGCATTCCATAGCTTGGGGGCAGCTGCTGAGAAGGCCTTGTGTCTGCAAGCCATCCCTCTTACCTCCTTGAGGGATGGCTCTTTCAAGAGGGCCCCCTGGCTAGATCTTAATTGCTGGGTAGGTTCATATGGAAGGAGGCGGTCCTTCAGGTATCTAGGTCTGAGGCCCTGCCCTTGTGACATCATCCAGTCAGCAACTATGATCCCATGAGACAATCTGGCCTCTCGGACCAATCAGTTTTTCCACCCACCTCATTTTCGAGCCTGCACTTTTCTAAGCACTTAAGGATTGCGTCAGAGATGAACAGGCTCTAGACTGCCATTACTGCATAGCAAATCTGTAGCTCCATGTGTATAATGGCCAACTACACAGTAAGGTGGATCTAGAGTAGACCTATTGAATCACTGGGATTGGGCAGGTGACTTACTAGATCCCCAGTAATTTGGTTGGCCTAGTCTAGTTGTGACTCACTACTGGATTTCAGCCATTATGTAAAGTAGGAAATATGAAGAGGTCTGTGAAGATTCTCAGTCATCCAGATGAGTTTATCTGGAAGTTGAGTCATGGCAACTGAACTTCTTTTTCTTGAGAGATTGGGGGCAAGAACGAGAAATCCAGTTGCCAGTTACCATGACTCAACTTCCAGAGAAACATGAAGAAACAAACATAAAGGTAACAACAGCAACAACAAATGCCTCAAACAATTTTTAGAACCCTTCCCTTCTCAAGTATAATCTGGAATTTTTAGAACCTGGAGTTATGAGTAATATATAAAATCAACTATCAACTAGACAAAAAGAATTATGTCCCCAGTGGAGTTCACTAATTTTATCTTTGGTACTTCTAATCTTGCTGACCAAAAGTCCCATTCATTTCAATGAATCAAGTCTAGTTAAGAGTAAAATTGAACTGAGGCCTTAGGTTGCTAGTCCCAAACATAGAAAATCCACTGAATGAGAAAGATTCACTGCCAGCATTCATGTAGGTTCCACCAATAAAACTGTTCCACTCCACTTACCACCAGTAATTGGATTCACAGCGAGATTCATGCACATATAATCATAAATTTGTGATCAGCATAATTTATGTTTAACATTGTTTTACATTCCTACAAAAAACAAACCAACCCTGTTTTCAGATTTGCTTGTGTGATTCACTTTGTTTTCTTGAACGTATATTTCCTGAGTACAAAGTTGCTAAGCCATCTAGTGTAAGGGATTAGGATACCTTTGGCTAAACTGTTCAATGTGACACAGTTTTTTTACGGCTTACACAATACCAATTTGAAATCAGGTACCCCAATTCAACTGACAAAGCCACATGAAGGGGGGAATCAATTGGTTTCTCTGTGAAATACCATGTAAGAAAAGCAACCAAAAGGTTTAAAGGAAGAAGTCATTATAGTTCTTTTATTCTTCTTTCTCTAAGACCTGTTAGAGAACTAATCAAAGGAGTCTGTAAAACTCAGCAGGAAGATTTTAAAGTTTTCAGTTCCTTTCTGCTTTGCAAAAGAAAGTCACAAAAATGGTGTTGTATTTTGTACACTGCATTTTTATGTAATGTTGGTAGAACATTTTGCTCACAAAGGATATGGCATCTGCTCACCCCCACCCCAGGGCTTCCAAATTTACAACTGTCTAACTTCCTGTGTTTCACAACCCACGTTCTCTACTTGAGCAGACTGTGCTAAACACCTCAAGAACCTGTGCACCCTGTTTTGTTTTTTGTTTTTTGTTTTAACACTAGGCTTCACTCAAATAAATCAGCACTTTTAGGGCTACACTTTGAATTTCCTCTCCAGTAAAACTGCTTTGGTTAGAGAGGAAGGCTGCTGTTTATGCATTTTTACTGCCATGAGTTTGTTGGCTGGCATTCCTGCTGACTCAAAGGCCTCCCAGCCATTCTATAATTGTGAATAAAAATGTTATTCATTTGCCAAGTTATTTAACTAGAAAGGTTTGCTTACAGAAAGAACTGAGAAGGTGACTGGTGAGGATGTGGGTGGGGATGTGGGTGGAGAAATCTAAGAAGCTGCTCACAGAAGCATTGAAAGGCACTCATAAGTTCTGGTCACCTTAGGCAACTCTTCTGTTTCTACCTGGCCGAAACCAAAGAGAAAACGAAAAAGAAGAAAATGTTTCATCACCTGAAAGACTAACTACTGTGAGCTTTTATGGACACGTCTGAGAGGAAGAATCTGCTGTGTCTGCTCCCTTTGAGGTTGGCACGTCTACAAATGGCTCTTGCACATGGAGGGGTCCAAGACTGACTCTCTGTAGGTTGTACTCTCTTTAGATGCTCTCCATGTGTGCTGGGACCTTGGTAAACCAGACAACTGGCTAACATGGGGAGTGCACCGGGATAACACTTCAGACTCATTGTTCTCCTTAAGTAGCTTAAATGATGTTTGAGTAGAGTTGATAGCTGAGTCAAAGCACCACGTTGGTAACATTCACAACTCTTGGGTCTTGAACCAACAGCTGGTATAAACAGGCAGAGGAATTGGGGTTTTTGGACTGCAGCTAAAGTCATGTGGACTTTAACCTGTATCCAAAGCTTTTCTGACAGTGTGTCCATGCTGTCACTGCCTTGGCATCCCCGCTGTCCGTATCACCTGTGGCATGACTGGGAGCTGGGAGGGCAAGCAGGCAGGGTGGGTGGGCAAGGAAGGCAAGGAGGGCAAGTGAGTGAGAAGAGTGTTGGTCAAGCAGGTGAGTGTGGAGGCATGCAAGGCAGGAAGAGAGTGACCAAGGGAGCAGAAGGTGGGTGAATGGGAGAAGGTAGGAGCTAGCAAGGCAGGGAGGGCAAGGGCGATGGGGAGCAACTGAGTAGGCTGGGAGGGTGAGTGAGCAGAGGGGGAGGATAAGTCATGGCAAGACAGCAGGACAGGGAGGAAAAGGAAGATGACCATGATGCTTTTAAAATCCTGCTATCTGATTTAGTACTATATCAGATAACAGGCTTTTTTAAAAGTGAGACAGGGCATTCACATGTACAGAATCAATTCCAATGAATTTACTCCATATTTTCACTAAACTAAATATACCTGTGGCAGAGGAGTAAGATAACTTTCTGACGCCACCACCCATCCCCTTCCAAATTAAAATACACATGCCTTATGTCAACGCCTAAATTTAAATTGATGCAAAACATGCCAAACTCAATTTAAATAGGATGGATTTACTGAACAGGTGGAAAAGGTTCACTTATCCAGTGAGGGCTGAAAACATTGCTTACAATCTTGATTTGTTTTGTGTTCGCCCTTGCATCATTACATCCGGCTGACATTGCAGTAATATCTTGCATAACACCGCTGCATACAGCACTGATTCGTTATAACAGTGGTTCCAGACTCTCGAGTCCCCAGATATTCTTGGACTACAACCTCCAGAAACCCTGGCCAGCATAGCTAGTGGTGGGGGTCTCTGTGAGTTGTAGTCCAAGAACATACGGGGATCCAAGGTTGGGAACCACTGCCTTATAGCACAGATGCTCACCACCATTTTGTGCTGCCGGACAAGGCATGGGGGCATGGCCTATCTGCTGAACACCAGAGGTAGACTGGGCCCCTAAAACTCCTACCATAAGATTAACAATATTGAACTGTCCTATTGAGTGCCAAATCAATTAGTGCTCCATTTTCTTCAAATGCATTCCAAGCGCTAAACAGGCTATTACTGTACCACACTTCCTTTGTTCATTCCAATCTGTCTTTATGACGATATTACCTACCAAATTCTAAATGGCTATGGGACCAGGTGGCCTTATCAGTGTTGACCATGTGATCTCTGATTGTCTGAGATTGCCACAGCGGAATACCAATATTTGCTAGAAGAATACGGAGAAGGGTAAATTAAGTGGTGTTTTGTAGAACATTTTGAACCTTCCCACCTCAATTTCCATGGTGACATTTGGTCCAACCCTAATGTGTACTTCCTGATTAAAAAAAAAATCTTACTCAAGAATTATAAGAGCAAATAACCAGCTATGCAGTAGGAGTCCAGGTAGCTCAGTATCTCCTTGATGCCATGGCTTCTGGTTTCTTTTATGGCATTAACTACAGGAAGAAAATGATACTCAGCAGATGATGGTGGGGGTGGGGAGGGGAGAGAGAAATTATCTCCTAATTTGAGGGAAAGTGTTGTGTGCATCCACCCGAAGAACAAGGGCATAAAGGGGGAATGGATTTGCAGGCTATTTGTTTCTCTTCATTTCCTTTATTCTGGCTGAAGCAGTGAAATTGCTCAAGCAACATGACCTCACAGGTTGGTCAAGATGCAACAGAGTCTCCGATGGTTAGCTCCCAAAGATTTCCATTCTGTGGAAATGGCCGTTGACAATGCAGCAGCCGGACATAAATTACAGATCACTCCCACTGCTCTCATTTGTCATACGGCAAACGGGTTGCCAAGGGGAATCTTCTGGATTTTTGTTGAAGGAAAGGTGGTTGCTAAATCTACCCTGTGGTGGGCTAAAAGACACCTGCCCAGGGTCACTCCCCCACCCCCGCCTACCGGCTTTCTGAACAAATACTGTACTTATCAACTCTGCTTCCAACCATGCACAAACTTTCTCTCTCTCTCTCTTTTTAATACCATCTTGAAAGAGAGTGATTTGTGGTCTTGGGAATTAGAAGCATGACACAAATTTAATTTGGCCACTTGGGGCTAGGACCGAATGACAGAACAGCAGGAAGCAGTTAAAAGCTTCCCCTCTACAATCACGGCCCTTTAATTTTCTGTCTTTCTCCAATCAACTGCTGCATTGACAAGACCAGTTCCACTAATGACCTCTAAAAGAGCTTTTCATTCTGCCCTTCCTTGGGCAATTTGCTTCTCTAACTAGGGTGCCTTAGCAGGAGCTCAACAGAAGCAGGTGTCACCTGCCCACTCTTCCCCGTCGCCTGACAAACAGCCCAGTTCTGCTTTGTTACATTATATGTGGGGTTTCATTTGCCTGTCCAAATTCTCTTTCTATTTATGTAAGTGCCCTTATCAGCATCTGAACATATGGTGCCAGGCAGCCTCCTTGTGTATCTCTCCTATTCTCCTGACTCTCTGTACTGGAACATAGAAATTAGAGATGTAGAAATCCATCATTTTTCTCCCATTTTAGCTTTGTTCCCCAAGGTATCTTTTTCTATTAGATATCACTTCTAGTCCTCAAGGTGTAATTACTAAAGGTTCCTTTCCCAGAACAAGTCAAGCTCTCATCTGAGTTTCATTTTGGAGCTTCAGTTCAGCAAATTTGATTCTGAAAAGGTAGTTGACACTGGATCATGGCTGGCCATTTCTCTCTCCCTCCCTCCCTCTCTCCCTCTCTCTCCTCTCTCTCTCTCTCTCTCTCTCTGTGTGTGCGTGTGCATGTTTATGTGTGAAAGGGCCATCCCCTTCATTTTGCTGTAAAATATCACTTCCCTTCACCTTTTTCCCCAGCTCTGTTTGTGGCAGGAATCATCATCTGTTACAATTTCTCCTCAACATAATTCTGTCAAGTAGTGATGCCTTCTCTATATCTCCCCTGATATTTTGACTCCGAAGTTGGAGATTCAGATGTTATCCTTTTGTAAGATGAGAACGGATTGATGTGTTGTTTCTGGGTTAGCTTTGTTGGTCAGACAGCATCCCGTCCTAATTCAGGGCAGAAATGAACTTGCTCCCCCCCACCCCCCACCCCACCCCCGTGATTGGTCTTTGGCAGGTAAGCCTAGGATCTATTTGCAAGTGGATAACACAGATGTACTTGCCATGCATAAGCTTTCAAAAACATTTTTTAAATGGAGGGACGTCATACTTCCTTCCACTGGCAAAATTGCCATCTCACCTGTTTTTGCTCTCCACTTCCCAGTGGAAATTGACCATTAGTATGAGATGGTCAGACTTGAGTTTTATAGGATGGGCTGTTTTTTTTCTACTAGAAAACCTGAGGATCACCAGTCTTAACTGGTGCAAAATACTGCATTAGGAGTCACAAAAAAGGTGTATGATTCTACCTGCCCTACAAAAAAATTCATATACCATTTCATCACTGATCAAAAGACAGGTTTGTATTTTTTTTAAAAAAAAGACTATCACACATACATGTATTTTTATTTTCCTTCATGATTTCTTGATTCCTGATATTTAATTTAGAAGGAAACACTGCTCTTTGCCATCTCCATTGTTAAACTGTTTTGAGGTTCCAGAACATTTCGGATCCACTGCACTTCACTTGGAAATCTCCCAGTATATCCTGGTGTCTTTTCTCTACCACACCTGAGCTAAAGCTTCCACAATCTCTCATTCTCAGGAAGGGCTTAGTTCCTGAATACAGGAGAGTAGCTTGGACAAAGGCAATCCCTGAAAAAGTTCCATTGAGGTGAAAACTTTGGGAACATCCAGGCAACGTGGCCAGTGGCCACAATGGCTGGGGAATCAGACAGTTGTAGCCCAAGGAAGGAGCTTTTTTTTTCAAGTTCTGACCTGAGCAAGTGTGGTCACGAAGCCCTAAATGCTGTGAACATTTTAGGACAGGGTGTTTTTCCACAGCAGACTTATGCAGAGGAATTCCAAAAATGACATGCTTTATATTGAAGTCCCTGAATGTTGGGAAATGATTGTGAATAAAAATGCATTAACTGGGAAAAACTAATTATGGGTTCTAAAATGATGAGGATGAGGATGTATGTATGTATGTATGTATGTATGTATGTATGTATGTATGTATG
>JAHTLZ010000074.1:19202520-19230013 GCA_023846285.1 Phrynocephalus versicolor | reverse complement strand
ATGTATGTATGTATGTATGTATGTATGTATGTATGTATGTATGTATGTATGTATGTATGTATGTATGTATGTATGTATGTATGTAGAAAGTGGCATAAAGTATTGTTATAAAGTCTTTTGAGGGTAGCTGGCCAGTAGTAAATTAACTCTCGGGCTGGAGAGTCTGAGATTGGGAGTCCAGTTTCCCTGCTGTGCATCCCCGGAGAAGAGCCAGGCTTTATTAGGCCAGCTGCACTGAGTGTGCCCAGGAGAAAGGGAGGGTAAACCAGTGCTGAGTAGCTTATCCCTAAATAATGCTGGAAAGGGTCACCACAAGTCAGATCTGATGGCATGTAATTATTACTATGTATAGGGAGGGCTCAGTTTTCCCCCCTCTCTTCTCACAAGGTCAAGTACACTGGAGCAAATCATATTCATATATAATCCCACTAATGGCTGGATCCAAAGAATATGCTTCTTCCCATTTTTATATCCCATAGCTACGGCTGCCAAGTAACTCTTGCTGTCGTAGGCAGAAGTGTCCCTTTGAGTTTGTTCGTGTGAACGTGGTAAGAAGCAGAATCTTAGGATCCTCAGTTAACGGAAAAAGGTTCAGCCAGGCAGTCTGTTGACTTGCATGCAATCAATTTCAAGATTCTCTGCTGGATTCAAAGCCAATTATACACATTCTGGAAAATCACAGAGTGTACAAGTTATATTGGGATTCTGGCATTTCCTTTGTGATTGTGCTGTTTCACACCTTATCATATAAACAATTTTAGAATTAGAAAGCTTTTCTTTTTCTTTATTATCTTGATTATGTAATTGAGATAGTAAAGGGAGTCCTTCTATGCAAGTTCTTGCCTAGCTGAAGCATCTAGTGACGAATACTTTACACTTCAGACGTTTCGTTGATATCCCTTCAGTACATGTTCTAACAGACTGACATCACCTCTATAACATACAACACTAATGCTCTGCTCTAAGCACATTTAAACAATTCAGTTGGAGAAGCTTCTATTTTCAGTAAAACTGATGTTCTTTTTGAAAAATTGTGTTCCTCAAGTATCTTGCATCATGTATTAATTAATGCCAGGGAAGAAAAATTCAATTTCAGAAGCCAGCAGAAGATAGTGGTCCTTTTTAAAAAATGACTTGTCTCTTTATTTGACCACTGACTTGTTCTCCCCTAGCTTGTGAGTAACAAAAAGGCTCAGAACAGGAAAACATGCATCTCAGTGCCCATGCTACTGGTACTTGGTTGCAAACAGGTACGCCACTCTCCATCTCCACTGATGCCAACCAGCAGCTTAGTAGCAATGATCAACATCCTACCTGCCACACAATATGTTCCCAGTTCTGCTCCCCATAGCAGCCCAGCCACTCTAGGCTGCTCAGAAGGTGTCCCATATTGAGGACGGTCACAGCGTTACATGTGAAGCGATGCCACCAGGAGTGGGGTGAAGAATAACCACATACACTTCTCCACTGGGTTTTCTCCTTGTGGGCCAAGGTGGAGTTGCCTCTTGCCCAATAAATTTATTGAAGACCTCTTTTACATTTTAATATTTCTTAGAGTTCAGGTCCTTTCTTTTTCTCTACCTTGCTAGTTTAAAATTCAGGCTTTAAAAGAAAATGTCAGTGAATTGTCCTTCCTTTACTAGTGGTGGTTTATTACTATGGTATGTCAAGATTTTTTAATTCTCCCAAACTATTTCTGCGTAAGTGATGGCAGTTAAGAAGAAAGAGTATAAAGAAGACTGAAAAGAAAAGACACTTTGGCCCAGATATTCTTCCTCAAGTGGCCTTGGAACAACAGCAGACACAACATGAGCAGTGTCACTTCTTCACCACTTCCAGAAGGACGGATCCAGAACCAGTGGTACCCAACAGGATCCCACCCTGCATTCTTTAAGAGTCTCATTTATTTGGCCAGACTTCACAAGCACACAAGGAGACAACATAAGAACAAGTGTAATTTTTATTTGCCTTTTTAATGTGGTTACACACATTCATGTGTCTACTAAAATTCAGCACTGTTACATTAAAGATACAGTACAATAACATTCAACTTGAGGTACTTCATATTTATATATCTGTCCTTCATAAATAATGCCATTAGTTGCTATAGTCAAGCACTGCTCCAAACATAGTTAAAGGGAACTGTGTCTGAAATAACGGAAATTTTAACATTAAAACAAAAACAAAACAGAACATCAGTGCAGTAAGTACTCTGTAGAAATTAGAACATTTACTTAAATATTATGTCAGATATGCTTAAAGTATATTACATCACAGATCTAGTAAATAACAGTTTTCCTTCCCCTTCCAGCTCACCATGCAACAAGATGTTAAACAGAATTTAAATGGTACCCAGGGCATCTTCTTTCTCAGATTTTTGTTGTGTTCCAAAGAAGTATGCCTAGTCCTTTAGATGAATAAAACAGCACATTCCAGAACAGTACATACATTTAGGTAACTTCCTTTTAGCAAAGGGCAAAGCTGTTATCTGGGAAGAATTTGGTAATTCTACAGAGCTACTTCCCAAGTGGAGATGTTCATGCCAGCAACCTTATATTTCAATTTAGAAACCTTTTAAGGCAACATATTTCAATTTCAACCAAACTAAAGTAGCTTGAGTAGAGAATACAGGGAGAGAATTAAAGGCCTGATTCACTGCCATGTAGACCAGGGTTCCCAACCTGTGGGTCCCCAGATGTTCCTGGACTGCAACTCCTAGAAACCCCTTCAGGCACAGCAAATGGTGGAGGCTTCTGGGAGTTGTAGTCCAGGAACATCTGGGGGCCCACAGGTTGAGAATCACTGATCTGGAGAATGGATTTCATGAGAATGGTGTTGGTGAGGCAAGCATGGCTTGCTTTACTAACAGGACTTCCAAAGTTGAATACAAGAGTTTAAAGCAGCGTTAACACCCATCCATAGCAGCAAATGTTCATTTCTGCAGTTAATAGATACAGGCTTAGGAGCAGAATGTCCCTATGCGTGCAGGACGGTCTTGTTCATAGCAAAATGCTTCATGTCTGCATAGGGCAGGGTTCTCAAACTGGGTGCTGTGGCTCCCTGGGGTACCATGAGTGCATCCCAGGGGTGCCACAGAAATAAATTCATCGAAACACTTTCATTCATTGCATTAAAGATAATTGAGCATTAAATTTGCACTGTTTGTTCTTCTTTTCCTAAGTATTCAAACCACTTCAAGGGTAGCTGTGTCGTGAATTTTTTTTAGCCTGGCAAAGGTGCCACGGCGAAAAAAGTTTGAGAACCACTGGCGTAGGGGTTTCCTGCTACATGAATGGAGCACTCTTTCCCCTGCTCATGAAGCAGCAACAGTGAGGTCCCTCTCTCTTTCCACCTCTTCACACACCTATATGGGCACCTCCGAGTGTGCATTGAATGACCACCTTCTTATTTATTTACCGTCTCACCTATTTCAGTGGGGGCACTCATTTGTCCTTGATGCCTAAGTCCTACTTCCATGTTGATCAGCAACAGAGATGCCCAGCCTGCCTGCTAAAAATGCCACAAAGAGGGGAGGGGCAACCCGACCTTCTGCCATATGGTATCGTTGGGCCATCCTGTGTGTTTAACGTGGGCATGGACTGGCTCAGAGCAGAGTCTTTCCCAGGCCTCCCTTCAGATGTTGGGCTTGAAGCCTATTCTTTACACTAAGCAAACTACTTAATCACTCACCTTTTGTTCAAAAAAATGTATCGTGGAACCAGAAAGGTCCAAAAGGGAGGATGTATAATACCACCACCACCCCACCACCCCCGAATTTTTATCAGTTGCTCCTCAACAGCCAGGAGCAAAGTAAAAAATAAAGTACATTCCTGGAAGTAATACATACAGTACCTCCTTTATAACAACACTGCTATTATTGTGGTTGAACAGCTATTTTAGATGGCAGGATTTCATGCCTGTTATATGCAGAATGAACTCTGGAAAATTCAACCCCCGCTGCAGCACACTCACAAAGCGCAGACTGCCCCTCAATTCCTTGCATACCCCAGTGGCAAGTAAAATAAAACTCCTGGTTGCATATTCTGGTCAACACATTAGTACAGTGGACCCTTGTATAACAAACAGCTTGTATAACATAAAATCTGTACAACATAAAACATTCTGGAGATAGGGGAAATTTGCTTACCATAATCACCTATGGGGAGAATCTGTACAACATAAAAATGGAATTACTCTGTTTTCAATGCATTCCTATGGGGAATTTGTATAAAGGAAAATTTGCTTAACATAATTTCATTTGGAACGAATTAATTCTTTTATACAAGGTACCAGTGTACTCTGGATTTTCAGCTGATCTCACGGGTAGCTTTCACAACAGTTCATTGCAGGAGGCTTCTGGTAACAATGTTTGGCTTTCAATGGGCAGCAAAAGACTGTTTCACTGCAGCTCTCTATTTTGGGATGGGGTTTTGATTTGTTCAGTCCCTTTTAAAGTGTGAGGCTCCCCCCTCCCCCAATATATGTTGTTTTTATTATAAAGCTTTTAAAAAACTCCTCATGGAATATACATTTTAAATTTTACTGCCAAGGCTGCCATCTTACATTGCACACATGTTCATCTCAGAATGGGTCCACCTATCTCAGCAAGGCTCATTTTTGAGTTGGCATGTCCAGGATTGTGCAGAGAAGCCTAAGATTATGTGCAGTAGGAGCACTACAAATATTCTGCACTGTGAGAAGCATCCAATGCTTTGTTGCTTAGACTGTCAAAACACAGTATGGGAGTGCTTTGAATGCTGAATTGTATACATACTGTGTGTATGCATACATATATTCATACAGAGCAAGTGAGTGAGAGAATTTATGTCATTACAGAGAGAATTTCTAAACATCTATGTGCCTTGGATGAAAATCAGTTTAAAAAAAAAAAACTCCAATGTAATATGTACGTAAGACAAATTCAACATATTCTAATCATGAACTCATCTCATTATCATCTTTTAACTTGGGCAACATGATGGCTCTTGATCAGCTCAACATAATGGATGAGTTAAAGCCACAGTCTTTTACCTCTGTTCCTGGATGTAAGTGATTTCCCACTAAATGTTTAATACAAGTTGAAGACATGCATCTGTTACCACTCTGACATCTCGTAAAGCACTGCATTTTCACTGGTTTTACACTCCTGCGAAACAGGAGGTGGTATACTAGAATGCACAGCCAGGGGATGGCATATAACTCCCCACTATACTACTGAGTAAGAGCTTCTCACCAAGTTACAATAAATTCATTTATTCCGTTTGGTGTAAACATGCTGTATTTACCTTACCTTTTGCTTTACGGTTCTGCAGTGGGCAAAATGCCTGCCGTTACAATCAATAAGGTGTCTGGAGCACGTGAGGAAGGATGTGGCCTTTCTCTGTGACACCCCCCCCCCGCCACTACTGACCTGTGCCTTTCTCAATTCAGCTATGTACTCTCTACATCCAGTTATTCCCCCACCCCACCCCCAAGGATGTAAATGACAACCGCTCACATTTATGGGAAATATAAAGTGCTTGGAGATTCTGCTACAAGGAGAAAACCTAGACCTCAGGACAACAAGGGGCTGCAGTGGCCACAACATGGCAGTGTGCACATGCCATCTAGAGGCTGACAGGCCACAGAGCACCACAGGTGTCCTGCAGGCCAGGTCTGGGACCTAGATTTAAAGCACTTGACAGTGACATGCAGCGATTTCCTGTCACAAACCATACTATTTTACCATACTTTTATTTGGAACGCCTGAAATTTGAGAAATATTAATTGGGAATCTATAGGACAGTGTTGGCAAACCTATGGCACGGGTGCCAAAGGTGGCACTCGGAGCCCTTTCTGTGGGCACCCAACATCGCCCCTTCATAGTCACCTATATACAGGTTAAATTACTGTATTGGCACTTTGCAAAAAAAAAAAATAGTGGGTTTTGAATTGCAGTTTGGGCACTCGGCCTCTAAAAGGTTCGCCATCACTGCTATAGGAGCTTTTTCCCCCTCCCCAAGGATATTCCTACAACCCTATTTATTATATTTTATTCCTGTCCAAGAAACACAGGATTGTGTGCAAACTGTCAATGAGTCTGGCAAATAAATGACTACCATTTATGTCAGATTTTTCCTCAGCTTGTGTGGCAATTCCAAAGGCAGACACTCAATGGAACATAATGACTCCCAGCAAACAGGACCGGGGCAAGTTAAAGTGTTTCGAGTGAGAGTAAACAGATAATAAGTTGAAGGGGCGGGGTACACAATTTTAACTGCTGTACCAAAGGTAGAATATCATATTAGAAAGAGAACAGAATGCCTTAAAGAACACGGGATATTCATGATCATTTCAAGAAAGAAATCACTTGGTTCTCCAATTAAAATGAGATGGGATGCAAATCCTCTTAGCAGATGAAAATTTGGGAGAAAAACAGCTTTTCAATACTATTGGAGGCAACTTTCTTCCTGGAAGAGTTATGGGTTGCCTTGAAATTTAGATTATGTGTCTTTAAATTTAGTTAACATAGAACTGATCTGCTTCATTCAGTTATACACATTTGTACTCATTTCCTTTCCCCCTTCCCTGACTTTGCTCTGTTTTAGTTTTTTGTCAGTACCAAGCAGCTGGCAATCCTTTCCTGTCAAACATGGAGATAGTTCTGTAACAAAGCTTGACGGCCAATTATGAAAGCGGGCGGGGAAGCTGCCGAACACTGAAAATGCAAATTTTTAGATATGAGCAAAATAAATCACCAATGTATCAGTTTTTCAGGCAGGAAAAACTGATACAGATTTCAGTACAAAAACAAAACCTACCTATAAACAGAAGTTTACAAACAGGTAAATATAGCTATTCCAGAAAGTCATCTTTATAGGCATTCATTCTAAGCTGTGCAATATTTAATGGTACCCAAAGCAAAGCAGTTCTCAGTTTACAGCAGTACTAAAAAGCAATCTCCAACAGCTGAAGAGAAATCTACAAGCAGCATTCAAACTACCCATGTTACTATCTGATTCTCATAGATACACTATAATAGGGAAAGTTTTTAAAACTTAGAAATTTGGATCGTCTACTAAACAAACAAATGTGGGCAAATATGGACATTATAACCACAACTGCATTACACACCCAGCAAATGCATTTACCAGAAATATCCAGGGCTTTGGAAGTTACTTATTTTACCTATTTAACTGACCAATTGCTTAATTGAGTTTTGGCAGCAGTAATATTGAAACTTGAATTAAAGGGGAAAGAAAATGTCATACCAGAACAAGTACATACCATATTGATTTATAGCAATATAATCCTCCAAACATGTCTGTATCTTCCTGAATGGAAAAAAAAATCCTACTAAAGAATGCCCAAACTACTACTAGGAAAACAGAGCATAAAAAATCAACTATCAGGGTTTTTGTTTTTTGTTATAGATTGTCTGACTTAATGGGACTGGACCCATAAAAGGCAACCAGAATAATGCCTGCACGGCTTGATTACATGGGAAAATTCTCTTTTAAAAAGTGAAATAGCTACTTTCACGGAGGCACTGATGTAGGGTCAACACCATTCATTTTAATGCATTAGTGCTATGAAAGCTAAAATGTATATGGATGCCACTGAGTTACATCCATTGTCAATTCCAACTCAAGTAGATGCTGCCTGGATTCAGTTCAAATAAGTCTCTTTTATTTGGCACTAGCACAGGTGTTTGCCCAGCATTTTCAGACCTAATACTGTGGGCATTGGCAAGGGATTTTGGAGAACAGCATCTTTATACAAAGATCAGGTGTGCATAAACCACTTTGCTTCTTGGACCGGCATACCTTCTGTAGTACCCCCCACTACAGGTAACTGAGGGACCATATTTAGAGGGCAGTAAGGTGTTAACCCCAGCTTGAGATCTCGGACCTTTCACTTCTTCATATATGAGGAGATGGAGGTCATCTCAGTTAACAGACCTGCCCAACATTAGAGCAGTGTGTGCAGTAGGAGCCAGTGTTAATGAACTGGTCCTCCCGGTAAACAATTCCTCAACCAAACTTGTACAGTATCACTAGGGTTAGCATTTTTTTTTAAAAAAAATATTTTCTGAACTACAGATACCATTCCTCTCCATTTTGAGAGCCCTCTCTGCCTTACAGGCATCTCACAAAGACCCAAATATGAGGCATTGGGAGAAAGGCCTGGATTACATTGGCACTGAAGTTTAGTTAGGCCAAGCTCTGCCCAAGCTTCTTGGTCAGAAAGAAATCTCTCATCTAGCACCAAGGGCAGTAGCAGGAAGCTTAGGAGGACCTAGAAGCCTCAAAGCCTTCTAATTTAAGACTTTTTCCCAGATGCCTCACATTCATGGATTTGTACACTGCCTGAAAGATAGGTCAGACTCTCTGAATGGACCATATGTAATCCAGAAAATCCAAAACTCTCGTTTCTAACAACCGCAGCAGTGTGGCCAAATCAGCAGCAATCCAAAGTGGGATCCATGTGACAGAGGGCCGACACAGCCTTTGTCCTTGAAAAAGCTTCAACATGAAGGAGACCAAAAATGGATTTTAAAAATAGAGGAAAATATAGCAAATAAGAGAGCAAACAACCCAAAAGTGCCTCCTCAGAACATAGCATGGAGGCAAGGTATCTATTGATTCTTCTTTCACTAGTTGTGCCATCCCATCTGGGCTACGGCTGGTAAACTCTGGCCCTTAATTTGCTAGTTAGCTCCTTGGGAGTTTCCAGTAAAGGAAGAATATTACATTTAGGCTGTAAAAGTACAGCACATTAAATTGTTCAGTGCCTTTAGGAACACATTACCTGTCCTGGTGGCACATCTGCCGACAACAAGCTAAGCATCAGATAGGTATGAGCCAGGCATATGGACCAAAGTATCGGACTCCTTTGGTTCTAAAGGCCAACTTCTTTCAGGCATAAAAGATAAGTTCTGGAATCTGGCCCCCTTGAACCCCCGTGCCGTTGGTACTGTCTGATGAGCACTGGAACTGGACAGTTACTTTGCCGCACTGAACTTCTGTCATCCCTTCCTGCCCAAAATAGCTGAGTTCGTTGCCATCCAGAATTACACTGGCTGTGTAAAAGGTATCTGGCTCAATCTGCACAGGGTATTCAAACCACACTGGGAACGTGTTGCTTGATCCATCTGAGAAATACTTGCTCAAGTTCTGCCCGAGGGTAACGCCCTGACGCTTGAGTTCGATCTTGGCGCTGTATTCTGCCGATCCGCAGCTGGAGCCGTAAAGCCCAAAACCGGCAATGAAGACTCTCTTATCGACCGCAAACTGGATGCTATCGCAGCGCCCCCGATAACGCCACTGGTTGCTCCGGTAGGCACAAGACTGGAAGCGATGGCAGCGTTGCGGGATGAGGCCTTTCCGGGCGCTGCTCACAAACTGTAGCTCAGGTTTTTTAGCCGCTGTGTACCAAAGGAAGATATCGTTTGTTTCATTGAGGGTGAGGATCCCGGACTGGGCAGCCCCGTTGGCAAAGTCGTCAAGGGCCATTGTCGGGATGCGGATGAGATAGAGGGCCTTGCCCAGGACTTTGCGCTTGTTTTCTATCGTGGCCGGCAATTCTTGCCTCTGACACTCCACTTCGGCCCAGCTCAGAGCCGCTTCGAAAACCACAATCTCTTTGGCATTCAGGGTCTCCCTCTGGAGAATGCTTTCGAGCGTCTGAAAGTCAATGTCACAGAACCCTTCGGATTTCAAAGCCAGCTCGGCCTGGGCATCGATGACTTCCCAGCAGCGCTCCGTCAGGTCGGGCTCCTCAAACAGGCAGCTCTGGGAGAGAAGCACACAGGCATTTTTCGCGCTCAGGCTGGTCTCCAGGAAGTTAACACAGGCTCGGGCAAGATGAGGAACGATGTACTTCTTGGCAGCATAAAGGGTTGCCAGAACAGTATCAGCAGCCAGGTCGATTTCGTCACAGTAGATGTATCTGTAACAAATGACACACGTGTCACGCTATTGTTTCGGAAACAACCGAAAGAAGAAGGAAAAGACACACATTCCTCCCTCCCCCCAACATTGCTACAAACAGAAGGCTCATACATGATGAGATACTTAATGCATTTCTTCAGTAGCTGCTGGTACCACATGCTGCATTTGTTGGGCAGTCAATCAAAGGAAGAATCGTGAGACTAATCACCCAGCTTCTAACAGATCCATTAACATGAACAAAACTTCAAAAACATACCAGTTTAGAAGTGAAGTGGGGTGTGGTGGCTCAGTGGACTAAGGCTCCGAAAACTGTTGACTTCAAAGTCAGCAGCTCGGCGGTTCGAATCCCGGGTGCCACACGCGGAGCGAGCTCCTGCTGTTCACCCCATCTCCTGCCAACCTAGCAGTTCCAAAGCATGTAAAATGCAAGTAGATAAATAGGTACCGCCGTAGAAGGCGGTAAGGTAAATACAGTGTTTCCTTGCAGCCATGCCGGCCACATGGCCATGAACTTGCACAACACTGGCTCTTCCAGCTTGAATACGGAGATGAGCACCGCCCCTAGAGTCGGACACAACTAGCACGCATGTGTGGGGGGAACCTTTACCTTTACCTTATAAGTAAAAGCTACAAGTCACCAGCTGGATGTCATCCTTAATACTTTCTTCTCATCTCACCACAACTTAACACGTTGGCCTAGTCTGTCAGTCCTGCCATACCACGTCCTCCTCCCCCCCTCCCCGAACTTGGCAAAGTAATTAACCTGAGTATGAAGTTAGTTTATAAATCTTAGCTTGACTTAACCTTGCTTTGTCATGACATCAGAAAGCATAATCACAGTTTGATCCTGGCTTGTTTCTTTGCCCACCCTGGCTAGCTAGTTGTCCAGTTACAGACAGGGAGGCCTGAGCAACTATAAAATGACACTCCTCCCTGGGCTAATCTCACCAACTCTCTCCAAATAATATCCCCAGCACTCACTCTCCCTTCTCCCTTCCCTTGTTCACTCCTTCCTTGACTATCAGGGCCTCTCAGACCTCCCCCGTCAGGAACTACATTCATGGTCTTCCCCCAGTTGCTTTTCAACTCCACTTGTGCCTGACTGTGCAACAGACACTAGATTTCTGAGGAAAAACACATTTGGAGTACACTGGACCTTTTACAGGAGATATAGCTGAGTAGTTGGATGGTTTTCTGAAGACCAAAATAAATAACCACTTGCTTGGCTGCCTCTGGAGAATAAATTTAGCCTGTTTCCTAAACTGCAGCTCATTGGTTGACTTGCTTCCACTAACCTCTGTTGACAATAATTGCTGGTTTTTCTGGGATCAGATGTCACCAAAAAAAGCAGTTAACTTCAAACAGAAACAAAGGCTGGCTAACTGGTCCTCACAGTTGCACTGACAGAGAATGCCTGAAGCTGTTCTTGTTCATCCTGGTATGGGAGTGGAATACATTTGATGGTCTGGAAGCTGTGCAGAGGGGCACACAAACTGCCAAAAATGCCAGGAAATAGCTAAACAAAACAATCCCAATCCCTCCCAATAACAACAACCCCCCAAAAAACAAAACAAACACACAAAACAAAACCAGGAGCAGCTAGAAGCCCACTTGTAATTTTTTGAAACAATTTTGGAGGATGCATGTTACAGAATACATGGCCTACTTGAAAAGTAAACTGCTGATGCTGAGGGCTTCCAAGCAACTTTTTTTTTTACTTGTTGTCAATGGGAGCCTGGGAGATGCTACTTGGAGTCTACCACCAACTGCCCAATCAAGGAGAAGCAATGGATTAAGCCTCTGAAAAACAAATTGCAAGGATTTCAAAGAGACACCATGTAGTAGTAAAGAGAGATTGCAATTATCTTGATACTCGTTGGGAGGCAAATTCTGCAAGTATAGTCCTTCCAAGAAATTCCTGGTTTGTGTGGCTGATAATTTTCTCCTACAAAAAGTGGGAAAGGAAACTAGAGGAGTAGCCATCCTTGACTTGCTTCCAACCAATAGAGACGACTTGGTGGAAGAAGCACTAACAAGAGGAATTCTGGGCAGAAGTGACCATGTTCTACTTGAGCTCTTGATTTCAAAAGCAACAAAGGCAGAATGTTGCTCCATGTATATGCTAGAGTTTAGGAAAGCCAAATTTATTAAAGTCAGAACAATGATGAGAAAGGTCCCATGCCAGGAGATCCTAACATGAAAAGGAGTCCAAGATGGGTGAGAGTTTCTTAAAAAGGACCCTTAATGACCTTCCAGGCAAATGTGAATTACAAGTGGAGGGGACAGGATTGCTGTTTTACTGATAACTGTCAAGGAATACCTTATTACTTTGAATGAGTTCAGTTCTGCAGGTCTGGATGAGTTGCATCCAAAAGTACTGATGCAACCGGCTGAAGAACTCTCAGGACCACTATTATTTTCTTGAAATCATGGAGGACGAATCAAGTGCCAGGAGATTACAGAAGGGATAATATTGTCCCTATCGTCAGAAAGCTTAAAAAGGAGGAACCTGGGAACTACAGACCAGCCTGCCTGACATCAATCCTAGAGAAAACATTGCAGATAATAAAGCGATCACTCTGAAAGCACCTTAAAACAATGCAATGATACCCAGAAGTCAACACAGATCTGTCAAGAACAAATCCTGCCAGATTAATCTTTTCTCCGTTGTTTGGTCAGATAACCTCCCTAGGTAGAGATGGTGAGAATGCTGTGGATGTAAATATATCCTGACTTCAGCCATGTTTTTGACAAAGTGCCCCACGATATTCTGATTAGTAAGCTAACTAGGAGTGGGTAGGCTAGAGCAACTATCAGTTAGACACACAAATTGGTTACAGAATCATATTCAGACAGTACTTCTCAAGATGGGAGAAAGTAACATGTGGGGTACCACAAGGTTCAGTCATAAGCCCAGTGGTCTTCAGAATTTTAATTAATGACTTGTATGAGGAAGTGCAAGTAATGTTTATCAACTCTGTGGGTGACAAACTGGGGGGGGGGGAGAGGCAAAAAGACCAATGGAAAAGAGGTAAGGTATGGGGTCCCTTTTCTTCAGCACTGATAATGCCTTGTCTTGAGCACCATGTCCAGTTCTAGACACACTTGTTAAAAGATGCCAACAAACTGGAACAAGTTCAGAGGAGGACAACAAGGCTGAAGGATAAGAGGATTGGAAACTTGGTCCTATCAGGAAAGGATAAAAGAGTTGGACATGTTTAGCCTTGAGAAAAGAAGACTGAGAGGCAATATATTAGCACTTTCCAAACAGTTGAAATATTGTCATACAGAAGGGCAGCAAGACCTGTTCCCAGTCATCCCAGGGTGCGGGACATAGGCTTAATTTACAGGAAGACAAATTTCAATTGAAAAAGGTCCTAACTGATAGAGCAGTAGAACACTGAAACCAGGTAAAGTACTTTGAGTGGTGTAACTAGTTCCATTGTTATATGGCTTTAGTGGTTGTGGTGAGCACTCCAATGCTGAAGGCATTCAAGAGAAAATTAGATGGCCATCTGTCAGGTACACTTTGGTTTGTTCATGCATTAAGTGAAGGGTTGGACTTGATGGCTGTATAGGCCCCCTTCCAGTTCCATTATTATGGCTCTATGACTGAGGGTCCCAAAAAAATCAGCTCAGATCTGCACCGTAAAATGTTACAACCTGGTTTAATATTACAGTATTTGTAAACACAGGCATTTGAACAATTCCACACTTGACAGTGGAGATCTTTTTAGCTATGCACTTCTTGCTGGTTAATAATTTTGTCCAGCTTAAGGTGAATTGTTAGTATTAAACAAATATATTTTGGGATGCATCTATCCATCTCTTCTGAAATCCAGGTTTTCCATTCTGTACAAAGAAGTGCAATCAAGTGCACAGCTGAATACACCCAAAGGCCTATTGAAATCAAGAATCTATTGAAAAAAACAGGAGTTAAGTACCCATAAATGTGCACCAGATTGTGTCCTAATAGGATATGTCTCCTAGCACCTGTGTTTAGCAAGAGAGAACCATTTTATATTACTGAACTGTATCAAATAGAAAATCAATTTTTCTGAAACCACACACTAAGAGATGTCAGAACATCTAGCTCAGGCATCACTGGTTTTTACAGCCCACAAATTGAGCTGGCAACACCATGCTTTCATCAGAATCTAATATTCAAATCATACTAAACAGGTAAATATGATCATATGGATGCAGCTTCTGACTGGAGTGGAGAAATGCCCCAAAATTCTAAGCTGCAGCTGCCCCTACTCGCCACAGTCCACCCATGTGACTACCTTTACAATTTATAACTTAACCAATAAGTGACAACTCCATTCCATCTTGTTGGCATGCTTGGTGCCCTTGCCTCCCTTGTATTCAAAACTTCCCAAGATGTTCCTCTCACATTTAGGAGCCAATTAGCTGCATTAATCATGACAGACAAGCCAATCAAGACACCAGAAGGTTAGTCAAAGTTAGTGAGGGAAAGATTTGAGGGCGTGGTAAAAGCATTCCTGGCAAGGATGACCAAAATACAAGAAACAGTTAAGAGAAGAAACCAGGACATGTGATTTTTTTTTCTTTTTTGGCACAAGGAATTCTAAGTGCTTCCAAATTTAACTTTCTAGTTTAAACCTGGAGTTTACCGAGAGCACAGTAGGAAGGCAACTTGCTTTCCCTTGCATCCCACTCAACATGCAAAAAGAGCAGGCCAGATGGGAGTGCTGGATCGCACATAAATAACAGTGCATGTGCTCTCCTGAGCTCCAGCAGAAAGTGCAAGCCACAAGGCTTCAGAGAAACAGATTATTTTTGGCTTTGAAAATTCACATAACCTATAGACAAAGATGTTTGGCTGGTTTACATGATCAGCTGAAGCTGTGCTGCACAGGGTAAAAATGAGCCAATATATAAAAATGCAGTCGTTTGGCATCCTTCCTTATCACCACGGTTTTCATGTTCCTTTTTTATTACAGTCCTGCTTTTTTTTCTGAGGAGGATATACAAAATCAATATAAAATCTTTCTCAAATTGACCTCTGAAGACATTCTCGTCACATGCAAGAGACACCTGGGGTGGAGGGGAATAGAATATGGAAATTAAACATTTTAAATAATTAAATCCCAACCACCGGTATCCTGCTTCTCAGCAATAAGCAACTTTCGACTTCTGTTTCTAGCTTTAGACGATTTCCAAACTATATAGGTAAAATCGCTGACGTGATTAGAGCAGGAACCAACAAACCCACTCTTTAGCAATGAAGACCGATGCTTACTTCAGCATAGCGAGGAAGGCAGCCGGCTCCACATCTGGGATACGGATTTCATCTTTGTCCTCAGCAAGCTCTCCATAAAACATTGCATGGAATACGGAGCTTCCAACGGCTAAGACGTACTGTGCAAAAGGGGAAGATACTATTTTGTGATTCAGAACAAAAATCCATTGCCAACAGAAAAAAAAAGAAGACAGAGAAACATTGCAGTCATAATGAAGATTTTTTTAAAAAGGCCACAAAGGCAACAACAACAAAAAAAAAACCCAACAGAAAACAGAGAATATGGTGCATCCTTACTTTTTATTTTTCTAGGAAAGATCTACTGATGTTTTCCTCTTCCCCTTAGAAAAAAAAATCCCAACTCCCAAAGATGCTGCCACTCTGATGTGATACTATCTTCACAGAGAGTCCATCTGCTCAGGAGCTTAAGAGGGTAATGACATGGGATCCTGAGCCCAAATCCCCCACAAATGGGGTGACCATGAGCAAGCAATTGTCTCTATTTCACACAGTGGCTGGAAAGGATTGAAAGTATGAAGGATGGCTGAACAATTTCATGGAAGAGGATGACAATATCATAAACCAATCACACTACACTGTGGGAAGAGGGGGGATTATCAATGATTACAGCAACGAAACCTTTAACTAGAGGAGAAGCCACTGAACTACTTCACTGGGCAAGGATGCTTCAAAGCTTCTATAACTGTGTCCATTTCCAGCATCCAAATCTCCCCCCACGATGTCATTACAGTAGCTGTTTCCCTTGCTCCCCCCCCCACACCTTGTAAGATCTGGGAGCGTAGCTGTTGCTTACTTTGTGTCCTGGCAATCGCTGGGTCCCACCTGGTGGCCCAACCACAAAATGAACATCTGCCATCAAGTCATTGTTGAACATCACCGCATTTCTACAAACAGAGGCAAGATGTTAATTCAGGTTGCTTGGCATCAGATCCCTTCTCTGCATCCCTGCAGCTCAGCTCCTTAGGAAGCCACCGTGTTCCAAGAAACAGCCCAGAAAACAAAAACAGTGGACGGATTTTAAATGAACTACGCAACCGTCCTGTACATGCCTCCTGAACTGTAAGTCCTAATGTGCTTAGGAGGGAGCTTACTGACAGGTGTGGAAGTATATCACTGCAGCCACACTGATCACTTAGGAAGGTCTACGGGACTGTTCAAAGCACATGAAAAGAAAAACTTGGACAAACTTTCTTAAAAGTCAAAATACTCAAATTTGTGAGAAAACAAACAGAGCAGTATTTCAAGCATGTGTTTCTCTGACTGCAAAGTTAAGAGCTTTAAAGAACAGCTTGCATGCAAATGCATTTTATTATTATCATTAGAAGAAAAGAACTACTCTGTTGGAAAGGAGAAATAGCCTCCCTTCCCTTCGAGACCAACGAATGAGGGAAAAGATGTGATTTCTCAAAAGACAGAACATTTCAACTACCTACGGTTCGCGCACTTGAAACCACAACAAAGGAAACTTCCTTACCTTTCTCGGATGGTGGGGTACAGACCTTGCCAGTTGGGAGCCGGGATGATGTTGTTGTTGTTGATATTTTGCTGGTGGTACTGCTGGACCGCAGTGGCGTTACTGTTAGCCGACTTCTTTCGGGGGAATATATCAGCAGCCATCTTCTTCTTCTTTTTCGTCTTCAAGGTGATGATTTCATAGCACACTGGGGGCAACTTGCCTCCGTTGCTGCTGCCGTTGTTGCTGCTGCTGCTGCTGCTGCTGCTACTGCCACCGCTACTGGTCACCTTCTTAGAGCTTTTCCTGGACCTGTTCTTAACTGTCTCTGGAAGCATCAAGAAGAAGGTGAGACATTTCATGTTCTTTCCCTTGTCATCTACCATGAGTATCCTTGTCCGAGGAATCAGGTAGCTTTAACTAACTCAAGAGAGAGGGAGAGAGAGCAGAAAGTACTAAACAACACAGCAGCAAAGCTGAGAGTGTGCTGCTTCTTCCCTTTTTAAAAGCAAGGCAAGGTGACCTTTTCCCGGAGGCTGAATAAGAATATGATTTCCTTTTTAAGTTTCATCCAGGACTTGATCAGTTAAACGTCTCCCCATCATGACTCCCTGCTTCATTTGCCTGGGAGAGCTTTTTCCTAAAATCACCTGAAACTGCCCGTGGCTGTGGAAAAGCAAGTAGGGCAGCAAAGGCAGCGTGCTGCCTGCCTGTCAGCTGGCTCAAGTTGTGTGTTGAAGGGATGTGAGCGCAGGAGGTGTCGGAGGAGCCCTGCAGACGGGAGCCAGACGAGCAGCGCTCTCAGCCAATCGCCGGAGCCACAGACAGCGATTGGGCCAGCAGCAGCACAGTGACACCCTGTTGTAGATGAGCACAGCTCTCGTGTGCTCTCATTTTAATGCTCGGTTTAAACACCAAGGGAAACTGCTTACATAAAGCAAATGACAGAAATGTCTCACTGCTATATATGCAGCTCCTTAGGCTCGTGAATTACCTGGATGCCATGCCAATTTTCACACAGGGAATAATTTCACAGACCCCCAGAAAACAAGAATGAATCACGGGACTCTGTTTTAACAAAAAAGGGGGGAAATATCTCAGTCGCGAATAAACCATGTGGATAGCACTCAATTTCTCTGTCAATTCTTTCCCAGTTATCATTAAAACAGTTATCATCAGATAGCTTTAAAGTATTGAAACGAATGCAGATGAACTTATGGTATAACATGGACTGATACAATTTTAAAGCCCCTCTCTAAAAAGAGATGAGGTCACCACATTAGCCTTTAACTCACTGTTTTCTGCTTTACTGCAACCCTTGACAGACATTACCAAATCACTAAGCAGAGGGTAATTACCTGAATTAAACCAGGTTACTGTATAGTATCACAGCCAAACTTCTACAGGTGTAAATAAAATACAAATCAAATCAAATCACATGCATTTTCTTGGTGGAAAGAAAGAGAGAGAGATCCATGAGTTCATTTTCAGGGGTCAGAACTAAAGCACGGATAGTTCTGATACAGGTCACCAAGCCACTTAGTGTACCCTGCCAACTGGACAGGTGACAAAGAGAGGATCTGGAATTACTGAGTCTTCACCAACATTCAAAATATATCATTAATTTGTACCTTGTTATAATGTTGGGATAGGATTCTGCTTTATTAATTAATATTCAAGTAGTTTTTTCGTTCTTTATGGAAACAAAGGGGGAGCAGACTATCAAGCAAAACACTGGTACAGAACACTGCTTCTTGTACTTTATGGAAATGGCAATAGGAGTGGGCAGATTTCAGATGTGGTGATTTGGTGACAGAATGCATAGTTACACAATGGAGGGTATTGGCTTACTACTATTACACGTGAGAAAAATCTGGGAATTGTTGAAGATCAAAGGCTGAATAAGAGCAAACAGTGGCTGCAAAAAGGAAAGTGCTTTTTCAGGCTGCATTAACACTCTCCAAATCCTATGGGGTACTAGTTCCCCTCTATTCAGCACTCTGTCCAGGATACCACACTTTAAGAAAGATGTCAATAAACTGGAGTAAGTACAGAAAAGGGTAACAAGGATGAAAGATCAGGGGGCTGGAAACCAAGCCCTCTCAGGAAAGACTGAAAGGCCTCGGCATGTTTAGCCTTAAGAAAAGAAGACTATGGGGAGATAGGATAGCACTTTTTAAATAATGGAGAGAATGTCATACAGAGGAGGGGCAGGATCTCTTCTCAATCACTCCAGAGTGCAGGATGTGCAACAATGCGCTCATGTTAAGAGAATCCAGCTTTCAGTATTAGGAAAAAAACTTGCTAACTGTTAGAGCAGTATGCCAATGGAACCAATTACCTCAAGAGGTGGTGAGTGCTCCAACACTGGAGACAGTCAAGAGAAATTTGGACAACCATCAGCTCTGCTTTGATTTGGATTCCTGCAGGCACAGTTGGACTCAATGGCCTTACAGGTGCCTTCCAACTCAATTACGCTATGGTTAACTGAACCTCCAAAATTCGGCTAGCCAAAGCAAAGTGCAAAGAAACGGCTGAGAGAGGTAGAGAAAACTTTTAAAATTATGGAGAGTTGTGAATGCGAGTTAAACATGTGAACTGAATAATATTTTCAATGCTAGAATGATCTCCTTCCTAGTCCTGTCACACGAAATCCTCATTCCTGGTTCGCCCCCACCTCAAAATTTATTTGTTACAGAAAGAGATATTATTTACTAATCTGCCTTCTGATGTACCCTGGCCTATGCCATGCCTACTTCCCATTAAAGAACTATGCCACCAAATGGCTGAAATCAAGACTATAGGAAATACAAGGTTCTTAACTGGCTCTAGTTTCCTTTCATGGTGTAGTCACCAGACTCACAAACCACTTTAAGACAATCATTTTTGGCTGGAAGGACAGCAACAATAAAAAACAATAAAAATTAAAAATCTTGGTCAGGATCTGTTTTTTGTTTCTTCCTCTTGTGCAAGGGTCTATTGTGAAAGTGGTTAGAGACAGTTTCCAGGTTGCATAGGGAGATGCAACTTAGATACCTCTCTGCACAAGCTCAAACTCTCCATACAACAAATAACTGCAGAAACAAAAAGAACAGGATTCTGTAAAATGGAAACCTTTTCCACCAAGATTATACAGACTCCCAAAAATCTACAAAGAGTCAACCGCACTCAAGTCCATTGTTAGCACCACTGGCTCCCCAACATATGAATTAGCAAAACACCTAGCCACCCTCCTACAGGCTCACATTGGACAGACTTAATTCCACATCAGGGACTCGGGATATTTCATAGACAAGATCAGCATCCTAAAACTCAACCCTAGGGACAGAATGATCAGCTTTGATGTAGTATCCCTTTTCACCAAGGTACCGGTAAAGGACACTTTAGCACTCATCCAGAAGATCTTCCCAGAAGACCCTATTCCAACAATGCCTAATGATCAGCTACTTCCAGTGGGAGAATGACTTCTATGAACAGACAGATGGAGTTGCCACAGGGAGCCCCCTCAGCCAAGTAATAGCAAACTTCTACACGGAGCATTTCAAAAAACAATACGTGAATGACACATTCGTAATTTGGACCCATGGTGAAGATAAACTGGGAGAATTTCTAAACTACCTCAACAATATCCACCCGAATATACAATTCACCATGGAAAAAGAAATAGGGGGGAAGCACCCATTCTTAGATGTCATCATCATATGCAAACCAGACTTCCAATTAGGACACAAGATCTACAGAAAACCGACCCACACAGACAGGTACCTACATAAAAATTCCAACCACCCCCCATGACAAAAAAGAGGCATAAGCAAAACACTTGTAGACCGCGCAAACCGAAATTGTGAAGCTGAATTCCTCAACACTGAACTCAGCCACCTGAATTGGGCCCTACAGGCAAATTGCTATTCCAAGAATATAATCAAAAGATCCATCACACAAACAAACAAACAAACAAACAAACAAACAAACAAACCAATCTGAAGAAGAAAAACAGCCCCTAACAAACAAAGTATTTCTGCCATACATAAAAGGAGTCACAGACTGCATGGACAAAGTGTTGAAAAAACACAACCTACAAACAGTATTTAGACCTGCCACAAATAATACACTCAGAAAAGAACAAAAGGAACCAACTCACCATTGCAGGAGTATACTGGATACCTTATAGTTGTGGCCAGGTGTATATTGAGACCACAAAGCTCAGCATTCAGATCAGAATCAAAGAACATGAAAGATATTACAGACTAAAACAACCAGAAAAGTCAGCAGTAGCTGAACACACCATGAAACTCACTGGACATGAAATCTTCTTCCAGAACACGGAGGTACGGGACAACACAAACATAAGCACAGTTTCAACAAAAAAGAAGAAAGTCTAAAAATCAACAAAGCCTGGCTTCCAGTACTGAAAACTACAGCCTGCAAAAGGCCAAGGTCAGTAATTCCCAACCTGCAACAAGCACTGGTCAGCCACAATAGAACAGCTAACACTCATCAACTACAGAGAAGGATTGCTGCCACCCCTTCTAAATCCCTCCATCACAACACAATGACTAACACCTATTCTCCTGCATAGGACAAGTTTCCTCTTTCGCATAACTTGAAAACCACACAGTCTCACTCACTCTATACCCCAGAGCACAGAGAGGACTCCTTGTTCTCTGAACTCCTTGCCCTCTGAAGATGCCTGCCACAGAGTCTGGCAAAACGTCAGGAAGAAAAACTTCCAGAACACATCCAAACAGCCCGAAAAACTCACAGTAGCTAACTAACAGGATTATTCTCTCACACACACATGCAACTTGTAACTCAGGAGCTGCCAAGCTGCTGACCAAAGAGTAGCAAATTGTATTTGGCATACATTTTCGTGGAAACCATCCTGCTTCATCAAATTCAAGTGGCCTTCCATGCAAAATACATGTAATACAAGTAATCAGTAAATTACTAATACAAAAATAGGGGTGTGGTGGCTCAGTGGGCCAAAGCTCCGAAAACTGTTAGCTGCAAAGTCGGCAGCTTGGCGGTTCGAATCCCAGGTGCCACGCAGCAGAATGAGCTCCCACTGATAACCCCAGCTCCTGCCAACCTAGCAGTTCGAAAGCAAGTAAATGCAAGTAGAAAAATAGGTACCACCGTAAAAAGCGGGAAACTAAAACAGTGTTTCTTGGCAGCCATGCCAGCCATGTGGCCATGGACTTGAACAACATTGGCTTTTTGGTTTGAAAACAGAGATGAGCACCATTCCTAGAGTTGGACATGAGGAGCGTGCATGTCCAGGGGAACCTTTACCTTTACCTAATACAAAAATACCAGGCATGGTCAATCATGTCTACCACAACTAATGCATCTTTGAGGCAGAATCATGGAAACTTGGCCCTCCAGATGTTTTTGATTACAACTCTCACCATCCTTCATCATTGGCAATATAGGCTTGTAATTCTGGGAACTGCAATCCAAAAACATCTGGAGAGCCAAACGTTCCCCATCCCTGCTTTAAGGTACCACAACTGGATACCCCAGCGGTGTAGGCACCAGAGGTTTGGAGTGAGATTTCTCACTAGGCTTCCTTGACAAGGGGCTGGAATCGATGGTCTATGATTCCTTCCAGCTCTACAGTTCTAAGATCATTATTTAAAAATACCAGGCACAGACAATCAAAATTATAAAAACACTGACTGGTATTATATAACAGATACAAGTTTTAAAAAATACTAATAATCAGTTAAATATCAACACAGTATGCTGTTCCTAATAATGCCAATTTTTATAGCTATGAATATGATATTGTTGTTAGTTTTGTTATTATTATTAGACTCTGCTTTTGTTATTCTTGCTTTCAACAGATGAACACAGCTACTCCTCAAGCAAGTTTAGGTTAACAGAGGAAGGATTATGATAATAAAATAATTATTGCAAGAGGCCATACCAGAAAGAGGGTTTTGGAGTGACTTGATAAGGACATAATCCCTAAAACAAACCACTGAGTCTTCATAGCTGGCCCACAATTTTGGCCACATTCCTTTCTTCAACAGATTATAGCGGGTTAACACTACAGGATTTACATACTCAATGAACCACTATGACTGGTCATGCGGGCCAGAAGCAGATGAAACACGCATATAAAATTACAGATATGGACTGCCCAGCCTAGTCTAAATGAAATCCACTGTTTCATAATCTCATTATTATAATTAGCTGGGTTCAGCAACCATGACAATCTCCTCTACACTTGGAAATACCACAACATGCCGACACAGTAATACAAGAGGACAATTATCTGTTCAAGAACAGTGTATGAGGTCTTGTTTCGACTGCACAATTGCTGCCATACTCACAGCAAGCTCTGCTCTTCGCCAGAACTAAGACCCATCAGCATGGTGCACCTACACTCTGGCACTGCTATAAACGCAGTATGGCTATAAAACTACAGAGACGCACACATGCAAGCTCCGTCAAATCCAGTTTGTACCTAAGTCTAGCATAGCAACTGGGGAAAGGATTAACTGTTAGGAAAGCAACCAAAACTTCTCCCGTGGCTGGTTGTTTCTTCTTTCCTCATTGATTTTAATGAATCTTTCTGCAGGTTGTGATGTTTGCATACCACAAGTTCTCACCCTTCCTTCCATATCTTTGGTGCCACTGCTGGGTGGGAAGGCACAAAGAGAGATCACATCATCACATGGTGAGCTTCTCTGGAGGAGAGCAGCAAGAAAAACTACCTACTGGATGATGCCATTTTCATAGGGAAGTCAGACACGTAACTTCCCTAATAGCAAGTAAATTCC
The DNA here is from genome assembly GCA_023846285.1 of Phrynocephalus versicolor. Taxonomy (NCBI): domain Eukaryota; kingdom Metazoa; phylum Chordata; class Lepidosauria; order Squamata; family Agamidae; genus Phrynocephalus; species Phrynocephalus versicolor. The sequence continues at coordinate 19,206,553 of JAHTLZ010000074.1, read as the reverse complement.
GTCTATACCTCCATAATTCTATGAAGGGACTACCCGAAGCAGAGTGTAGAAATGCCACTATGAAGGAGGACACCATATCCTTATCTGCTCATCATCAGCTATGTCTGCTGCCACTAAAAAAAGTTACTTCCTGAAACTGAACAGGCTTGCTACTGTGGCAAAACTGAATATCATGCATTGTAGATCAACAGCACATGACTTCATGCCCTTGCCATATTTGATGCCAAACAAACATTTTTATCAAGTATTGTACTTTCATATTGCTTCTGGCATCGTTTGCATGCAGCAATACTTATTCACAGTGCTCTAGTGCTATGTGATTCTATGAAAACTCAATGCTATACCAAAGCTATTGCAAGAGGAACATATACTAAACGCTTTTTATGGTGGCAATTTTACCAAGAATGTGTCACAGTACAGGGCTGAGTATATTTTAAATAAGATATGAAAGCTTCTTCAAAGTACAAAGTTCAAAATTTCTGGCAGCAACCCAACACTCCTAAAGGAATTACTTACTGTATCTAATAACAAATTGTATAAGGGCAAAGAACACTGCAAGAAATTCAACCTAAAAAGAATGAATCATATTTGGGGTGATATGTTCAGGGCATGTAATGGGGGAGGGGGAGATGGAAACGACTCCAGAAGGCAGGAGAATTTTTTGGGGGGGGGGGAGCAGCATGTTTTATTAGTCAAGGGCATTTGTGTTATGAGCAGAAGTGGTGGATTTGGATAGCTAAAGAGCTTATCAAGAATGGGCATTTTTAGCAGTGCCACTTGCAAATAGCTTGGCCATAAAACTCACTGAGTGACCATGGTTCCACCACAGCCTCCTGCACTAATCTACCTCGCGTATACATACAGTACGTGGATGCTGGAGAGCCATGTATGCTGCTTTAAGCTCACCAGAAGATAGGTGGAAGAGAAATGGAGCAAACAAGAACTAACCAGTCAACCACATACGGGCCGTGTTTATGGCAAGAAACCTGGATGTATCTTATTAATACAGATAAGTGGAAAGGGATAGCCTTCTCTAATCTAGAAATATTAAAGGACAATGCATTACATGTATGTATTCCTTTTTAACAGCAACTCAAGACTCCTGAAATGAATGAGAAACCATTAGTAAGCAATCCCACATCAAATGGAATCAGAGGTAACAGTTCAGTTTCCCAACAAATAAGCCTTAGATTCCCCCCCCCCTTTCAACGCTGAAACTTAGTCCAGAAGCTCATGTTCACCAGGGCAAAAGGGGGCAACCAGGAAACCGGAGTTCAGGCTGTACTAGATGCACTGCAGTTCCTTTGGAAACCCAGATTTGAGTTTTGGGCATTCAAGCAATAGCCATGGCCAGATGCACTGATTCAGCTTAGGTTGGGCATCCCTGACACCCATTGTCAATCAATGAAAGGTGATGTGGGCTCCATTTGAGAAGCGTCTGAAGGTTCATCTTGTTATGTAAAAAAATGGCTAATAAGCTTACTCACTAGAGCCAGGTATCCAGAGCATGTCGCCCATCGTTGAAAAGAACACACTAGCACCCTGTTTATAGCAGGATATCCGGAAAGACAACTGCCTTCAATAATAAGCATCTGCCTGAATGTTTACACAACACTCAGATGTTTGTTTGCTTATGCTGGACAGCTCAGTGACTTAAGTCTCTGGCAGCGGAGCCTGAGATATGCAGTTCAATTTCCCACTGTGTCTCCTTGAGAGGGTCTGGACTCAGTCATCCACAGGGTACATTTCCAGCACTAGATTTCAAAGGTTGCTACTGATTGACTGACTGATTTGCAAGCAAACATATTTGAATGGAATGCAATAGCTCCCATGCTCCCACATATCCAGTCACTGGAACTCCTTGTCTCAGAGGCTCCTTTTACCTTTTCCTCTTTGCTATCCACCGGAACACTTATGATTTTCCTGCTTAGGAAGGCTTCTCGTTTTTAGCAGGTGAACTCTACTGCTTGGTTGTGCCTGAACTGATGCTTATCCTCCTCTAAGGGGTTGTTGTAGTAGTAGTTGTTGTTGGGGAAGAGCTGCTGATCTTAATAGATGTATGTGTTGGTTTGCTCCTTTTGTTGCACTACCCCAGGCCTGCCCAACAGGTAGACCACGGGCTACCAGTAGCCCGTGAAGGGTTCAAAAGTAGCCTGCCGGCCTTCAATTAAAAAGTGAGGGGATAAGTTCTCCACCCCTCCCTCCCCCACCCCAAGGACCACTACTCCTCCAGCAAAGTTCTGTGTCTGCCAGCCCACTGTCTCAGCCAAGCGGGGCAGCTCAAGGACCGTGCCACAGTCCCCTGCTCCCCCTCCTGGCCAGTTGATCAGCATGCCACTGTCTTGTGACCAGCGGAGTCGCTAGTGCGGAGCAGAGGGAGGGGAGGAGATGAGAGGCGGGGTTGCAGGTATGTCCATCTCCTTTGCGTGGTGATGTCTCCCCACTTCTCCCCTGGATAATTCCTTCCTCCCACATTTCCCTCCTCCTCCTCCCCTTCTCCCTCCCCCATGGCTGCCTCACAGAGACCATGACCCACCACTGCCGCCACTCCTCCTGCTCCCCTTCTGAGCCATTCCCTCCCTTTTGTGCTGCCGTAGCAACGTGATTGCCACCCTGCTGGCTCAGCCCACCCCAGCTGTGTAGCGAACATGGCGGAGGTGAGTGCGGGCAGCAACAGCAGTGGCAGCAAGGTGGCTGGAAGGGAGAAGGGGGGAAAGAGGAGGAGGCCGGAGGGGGAGGAGAGTCGAGTCAGGCCCCAGACAGGTTGGGAGGGAAAGCACACTTTTTTAAAAAAAAAGTCTTCCAGCAGCCTGGGCAAGCAGGCACACATATTCCTTGCACCTGCCGACACCAGCTCGAGAGGGTGCAACGGAAGCATGGGATTGGTCAGCCTTCCCATAGGAAAGCACTGAACTATGTTCCCTCCAGAACGTATTGATTTTCAATGCATTTCTATGGGAAACTGCTGCTCTACTTACAATTTTTTTTTTACTTATGAGCATGTGCTCAGAATGGATAAAATTCATAAGTAGAGGTTTTAGTGTAGTAGCCCTTAGGCACTTTGGGCTGGAAAAAGTAGAACTCGGCCTGTTCAAAGTTGGACAGCCCTGCACTACCCCATCCCTTCCTTCCACTGTACTTTATTAGCCTGGTGGTTAACCATCTTGAATCATACATACATGGAAAAGCAGAAGAGGCATTGTTAAAATAAATGACCAAGAGGTGACCAAGAGGTCCAATGTTATCCCCAACTCAAGTAGACCCACTAAAATGAATGGAATTTACTAGTCACAAGTTGACCACTGATGATTAAAGAGATTTCAATTGAGTGCATTGAAGTTGAGATTAACATTGAATTTTACGCAAGGAATTCAATCAGTTGCCTTTTTAACTCAGCAGGGACGCTTCTTATTTTTATTATTATTTGTTATAATAATAATAATAAAAATGAGAAGCATGCTTCAAAAGAGTGTTAAAATTCTATGGGAAAATCCACTGGTGAAAAATTAGCGTCCCTGCTGAGTTAGAAAGGCAACTGATTGAATAATAATAATATTGAAAGTATAAATTTGGTCGCATATCCAACATATATACCGGTATATCTAAATAAGCAAATGAAACAAAAACAATACTAGAGTAGGACCCCAGTATCCACAGGGGATAGATTATATGCCACCACACGTATAATGAAATCCATGGATAAGAGTGAACGCTCTTATCTTACGAGTGATGGTGCTGGTAGTGGAGAGGGGGTGAGAGTGACAGTGGCAGTGGTGGGGTGGGGGTGGGGGTGGGCAAAAATGGTCATGCCGCGTGGCCGCAGGCTGGCCCCTCACACTTCCATAGCTGGCCTCCTGGGAAGAACCACTGAGTGGGCAGGAGGAGCCGGGCCACTGCCTCTCACCAGCTCCTTTGCACTCCTAGCCTGGCTGGCTAGGCAGAGGAGGAGGAGGAGGAGGAGGAGGAGGAGGAGGAGGAGGAGGAGGAGAAGAAGAAGAAGAAGAAGAAGAAGAAGAAGAAGAAGAAGAAGAAG
>JAHTLZ010000074.1:19143365-19202510 GCA_023846285.1 Phrynocephalus versicolor | reverse complement strand
AGAAGAAGAAGAAGAAGAAGAAGAAGAAGAAGAAGAAGAAGAAGAAGAAGGCCAAGGCACCCTCTTGAGGTGCCCCCAAGCCAGCCAGACTGACCACACAGTCGCCACTGGCATCTGCGGATAACTTAATCCGCAGATGGTGAATCAGAGGATATGGGAGTCCTATTCTAACCTGGATTTTTTCTGTAAAAATTAAAACTTTACAGGTGACAATCTCTACAAAGCACACATACATGCTGAGCTCTTCCAGCATAATGAAACTTTCCACTTCTAAAAGCTTCACTCTCCCACCCACTTTAAGGGTCAAGTGATATGAGGGAAGTTGTATCATGTGTTAAAATGTTTACAAGCATTCCAATCAATATCATCTTCGCATGAGCTTTTGTTAAACCACACTAATTGCACTTTACACTTTTCAAATATTTCCATTTAAGCACTTTGGGTTATTGAAAGAAAAACCTAAGAAACATTTGTACATCATGTATAATTAATATCACACTTTTAAAAACTGCACATCAAATATACTGTACATGGGAAATCAAATCTTCTGTATTGATTTAGAGAAGACAAAATCATGTTGTGGTTGCTGCTGCTGTTGCAAAATAAAAATCACTAAGTCTTAGAAGTAGCAACTGCAATCAGCGGTAGCTCACCCCTTAATCTAGCAAATTTTGCACACAACCGCAAAATAACACTAAATAAGCCACTGATTTGTGGTGCAGTCTAGTTCCGAAGTCTACCCCACTTCACTTCCTCTTGGTTTCTCAGAATTCCATATTGGTTTGATCTTCATTCTGTTTTCTCTCTTTCATTTATATTCATGCCTCCCCCAGGAACAGCCTGTCCCTTCTCCTGCAGAAATACCCATGTCATGCTTGGAAAACTAAAGTGTCACAATATGTGTCACAAAGATGAAATCTTCAGAACGAGAAACTGCTTACAGACTAATTAGCTTACAGTCATTTTATTCCACCAGACAAGTGTAAATGGAATAACATTTTGAGTTCCCCTGCTCTGCTCTCTGATTCTACCAGTACGGCAACACTTACTTTCCCACTGAGCATTTGACAAAACTGCCAAGACATGTTTAGAATACTAGCTATGCATAATTTGCTTTTTGACAATACAATTAAGGGGGAAACACCATGATTAATCTCAGAAACAAGGACAGGGCTGTGAAAATTTAGCCCTATATAACTCTACAATTAGCATTTCCATTTATATTTGATTTTTATTTTTGAAACATATATCCTATCTTTGAACATATGATAGTCTCAATGTGAGTCACAATAGAGAGCAGAACATTATACTACCAATAAAATATACAGTAGTTACACTGCATCATAAATTCCATATACAGTCCTGTATATTCCTTTAACACTAATTAAAAGGCCAGATACTGTTTCTACCTTATGCTAATAATGGCATCAATCTAACTTCTAAGGGACAATATACTAAACCTGGGGTATCACTATTGAGAAGGCTTTATCACAGATGTCTGGGCACAATGGGTAGATCTAGATTTACAGGCATGATGATATAAGGGGAGAGGCAATCCTTTCAGCAGCCAAGCCCTAAGTAATTTGGGATTTCGTACATCGGAAGCAGCATTTAAAATGAACCTCTGTGATGAACAGTCAGCCAGGATAGTTCCTCAAGGATAGTGGTACATGGCCTTACACAACCAAACAATGCGGGCGCATTTCTCATAAACTATAATCTCCAAACAATCCTCCAGTTAGAATCCAATTTAGACCACATTACAGTAGAACCAATAGTTGTGGCTAGTAGGTGTGTGCAATATTTATGAATGGATGGATGGATGGATGGATGGATTCCAGTTGCACAAACAGAAACCTATATTTCACTCATCTGGAACAGACTTTTAAACCAGGCTTTCTCAGGCCTACTTCCTGTACAAAAAAAGTCTTGGTAATCCCTGAGATGCCTAGATCTTTGTTGGAAGTATAGTTCTTTGGTATAGCTCTGTAATAGATGCCTCCCCCCACCCCAAATGAGTGGTGAGACTACAGCTCCCAAGAAGCAGTAGGAGCATTTCCTTTAAGTACAGTGGTACCTAGCATAAATATTTTCTTTTGTTTGTTCTTACTCTCCCAGCCCTCAATTTGAGTGGATGTCCCCTAGTTCTGGTATTTTGTGAGAGGGAGAAGAGCTTCCCTCTATCCACTTTACTCATGTCCTGCATTATTTTGTACGTCTCAATCATATCCCCCCCTCAGACGCCTTTTTTCCAGACTAAAGAGGCCCAAATGCTTTAGCCTTTCCTCATAAGGGAGGTGCCCCAGCCCAGTAATCATTTTAGTCGCTCTCTTCTTCACCTTTTCCAGTTCCACTATGTCTTTCTTGAGATGCGGTGACCAGAATTGTACACAATACTCCAGGTGCGGCCTTACTATTGTTTTGTATAATGGCATTATAATGTTGGCTGTTTTATTTTCAATCCCCTTTTTGATAATCCCTAGCATGGAATTGGCCTTCTTCACCACTGCCACACATTGGGAAGACACCTTCATGGAGCTGTCCACCAACACACCAAGATCTCTTCCTGATCTGTCACGGATAACTCAGAGCCCATGAGTTGATAGATAAAGTTTTGATTTTTTGCCCCAATATGCATTACTTTACATTTGGCTACATTAAAATGCATTTGCCATTTCGTAGCCCATTCCCCCAGTTTGGAGAGATCCTTCTGGAGCTCTTCACAATCTTCTCTGGTTTTTACCACACTGTGACTGTGCAATTTTCTCAGCAGCCTTTGGGACTGTATCAAAAGCCCTTTGAAAATCCAGATAGACTATATCCACCGGTTCACCTAAATCTACATGCCTGTTGACCTTTTCAAAAAATTCTAAAAGATTTGTCAGGCAAGACTTACCCTTGCAGAAGCCATGCTGATTTTCTCTCAGCAAGGTTTGTTCTTCTATGTGTTTTAAGATTTTCTCTTGGATGAGGCTTTCCACCATCTTCCCTGGGACAGATGTAAGGCTAACTGGCCTGTAGTTTCCCGGGTCCCCCCTCCTTCCTTTTTAAAAAATTGGTGTGACATCTGCTAACCTCCAGTCCCCGGTACTGTGGCCGTTTTAAGAGACAAGTTGCATATAACCGTTAAGAGATCTGCAATTTCATTTCTCAGTTCCCTAATAACCCTTGGGTGGATGCCATCTGGGCCCGGTGATTTGTTAATCTTCAATTTATCAATTAGTCCTAAAACATCCTCTCTTTTAACCTGTATTTGATTTAATTCTTTAGTCAAGAGGGGCCGTTCAGGCAGTGGAATCTGCTCAAGGTCTTCTGTCGTGAAGACAGATGCAAAGAACTCATTTAATTTCTCTGCAATTTCCAAGTCCTCCTTAACCTCCCCTTTTCCTCCCTCACCATCCAGAGGGCCAACTGGTTCTCTGGCAGGTTTTCTACTTCTAACATATTTAAAGAAGCTTTTATTATTACCCTTTATATTGCTAGCCATGCGTTCCTCAAAATCTTTCTTTGCCTCTCTTATCATTTTCTTACATTTCTTTTGCCAGACTTTGTATTCCTTTTTATTTTCCTCATTTGGGGAGGATTTCCATTTACAGAAAGACCTCTCCTTGCACTTTAGAGTCTCTAACTCCACTTGTTAACCATGCCGGTGCCCTCTTAGACTTAAATGAGCTCTTCTTTCTTTGTGGTATGCACTTGTGCTGGGCCTCTGTTACCGTTGTTTTAAACAGGTTCCTTGCACTCTGAAGTGATTGGATTATTCCAACCTTCCCCTTCGATTTCTTTCTAACTAGTTTCCTCATCTGAGGGAAGTTTGCCCTTCGAAAATAAAGGGTTTTTATGTCTGGTTTTCTTGACACTCTTCCTCCAACATGCATGGCAAAGGAGATTGCAGCATGGTCACTGTTCCCCAGAGGCTCAGTGACATTCACATCCCTGACCAGGTCCTGAGTATCACACAGTATTAGATCCAGAGTTGCCTATTCTCGGGTGGGCTCCATGACAAGTTGCTCTAAGGCACAGTCATTCAGCAAGTCGAGAAACCCAGTTTCTCTTTCTTGCCCGGAGCTCGCATTGGCCCAGTCAATGTGGGGATAACTGAAGTCCCCCATGATTACTATTCCATCCTTCTGAGACACCTCCATGATTTGTCTCCTCATTTAAAGGTCCCCCTCAAGTTATTGATCTGGTGGGCGATATCATACCCCAACTATCACATCACTCCTTGGACCTGGTAGTTTAACCCACAGTGATTCTATGGTGGAGTCAATCTCCATTCTGCTGGATTTTATCCCTTCTTTAACATAGATTGCCACTCCCCCTCCAACCCGCCCCTCTCTATCCCTTCTGTAGAGTTTATAGCCTGGGATTGCTGTATCCCACTGGTTCTCTACATTCCACCAGGTTTCTGTTATGGCTATTATATCTATGTTATCCTAGCTGCCAAATGTTCAAGTTCTCCCATTTTTGGTTCGGAGGCTTCGAGCATTGGCGTAGAAGCACCTGTACAGTGGGTTCTGCAACAACAGCTGCTGCTTTGTTCTCCCCCCCCCCACATCTATTATTTTCAGTAGACAAACTATCACATTCCATTATTCTTCCAGTACTAATACCTGCTATGCCATCTCTATGTGATTCTCTACCCTTTCCAACCTCATTCCCTGTGGATGAGGTGTTCCGAACCGGATGCCACTCAGCTCCTGTCGGCTTTCCCCCAGTTACCAGTTTAAAAGCTGCTCTGCAGCCTTTTTGAGGTTGAGTGCCAGCAATCTGGTCCCATCATGATTCAAGTGCAACCCGTCCCTCCTGAACAGGTTTGGCATGTCCCAAAATGTTCTCCAGTTCCTGACAAATCTAAAGCCCTTCTCTCGACACCATCGCCTCATCCACACATTGAGGCTTCTGAGCTCTGCCTGCCTGGCGGGTCCTGCACGAGGAACAGGTAGCATTTCTGAAAATGCTACCTTGGAAGTCCTGGACTTCAAACTTCTTTCTAACAACCTGAACTTGGCTTCCAAGACTGACCGCTTGGCCTTCCCGACATCATTGGTACCAACATGCACCATGACCACTGGCTCCTTCCCGGTTCTCTCTAACAAGCTATCTAGATTTCTTGTGATGTCTGCAACCTTTGCACCTGGCAGGCAAGTGACCATACGGTTATCATGCTCATCACAAATCCATCCCTCCGTATTTCTAATTATAGAATCCCCCTGCAGAAGGAGCTTCTCTCCTGCAGCCTGTTCTTCTACATGTACCTGATCTTGTATCTCATCAATTGTGATGAGGGAGACATCCTCAGGTGGAACCAGTTGTTCCTCAGTGTGTGCCTCATGAGGTGTGATGAGGGAAAGAGCCTCAAATTGATTGTGCAATATGAGACTCTCTGAGCGATCCCTTGGCCTTCTACTCCTTTGAGTCACATTCCTCCACACATCTACCTCCCGGGTTGGGGAAGTGATTTCATCCTCAGAAGTGTGCCCTGTCTCTTCCTGGACCTGGATAGTCTGTTCCGCTCTGTCCAAGAACCGCTCAAGCTGCTTAATATGTTGCTGGTTCAATATGCGGGCCTCTAGCTCCTGGACCTTTTCTTCTAATAGTGCAACCAGCTTGCACTTGCAGCAAGTGTAGTTCTCTGTGCGTTTTGTCAAGATGACAAACATGGCACAAGTGTTACAGGTAACTACAGCTGCTCCCTCAGACTCCATTTTAATGAGTGCAGTATTCTCCCTTAATTCCAAGATCCAAACATACCTCTACAGTACTTCAACACAGCTTACAGTATTAGGTAAGAATAACTGACAATTATGATTTTCAAAGGTATGCATTTTAACTCTATACTGCAAATAATTCAAGTGAAAGGGCACTGTATCCAGAGATATACGAGTAACTACCTAACATCAGTAATTATATCAGGACCCCCATATAAGCAGGGTTTTGGTTCCAAGCCCTCACTTGAATGCAGAATACAGATAATACAGATAATACCAAACACTATGCATACCATGGTAAAAGAAAAAAAAATGAGAAATACATATTTTCACCATATAGTTACAACACATGGCCACTAGAGGGAGCCAGACACCGCACTATGTATTATTCAACAATAGGAAGACATGACAGGGTCCCTGGCTGCCTCTAGTACAGTAGCTAGTTCTGCTAAACATATAATGAAAATACATGTTTTGATTTTGTTTTCTTCTAATATTTTTAATATTTTCAGACCAGGGATAAGTTCAGCTATAGTTACTAATGCCATGGGTACCAGCGTCCTACTCTATCTAATATAGTAAAAATCTAAGCAAATCTAAGAAACATTAAGTACATAATTAACTATACATTAAACATTAAGTAACTAACATTACAAATAATTTTGAAACATAGGTTGATGCAAGGCTCTCATACCTCTATACCTCTAACGATTAAGGGCAGCTTGAATAAGAGTTAATGCTAAAATTCTGGGATGAAGCTACTTTGTCAAAAGCCATTTATGCTGTGACTACAACGACCCATAAGATGTCACCCAAGAATCAAAGTGGTATAGTGGGTTGAGTGCTAAACTTCAAATTGCTGATGTGTTGATATGCTTATTTAGTGGCTTTAGGTGACTCGCCTACATTAAAAGGTGGCTGTGAGGATAAAATGTAGGGGAACATATCGGTCTGTCTGAGACCTCTTCAGAAACAGTGGAATAGTAAACACGCCTGCAGAACGCTATCATGCTTTACCATAATGTAATAGTCCAATCTAGTGCAGAAAAATGATAGGCCATTTAACTATCAAGGGGCTTTCAGGTCTAACACCAAGCAGATCTAGGAAACGGGTCCACGTTTTACCTATTCAACATGCTGGCAATGTTCAGCATCACCTACTAGAGATGGGCACGACTCAGCGAAATTTTCATTTTCGTTTTCTCGTTTAGTTTCGTTTCGTAATGAAAACGAAAAACTTTTCAAAAGCAAAACGACAATGGAAACGAAACAAAAAAAATTGCCGTGTTTTTCGTTTTTGTTACGGCACACACGTTGCATTGAAAAGAATGCTAACGAAACGAAAAATTTTCGCTTTCGTTTTTTCGTTTCGTTTTGTAACGAAAATGAAAACAAAAAATGTGCAACCCCCCGAAAAACGAAAACAAACCGAAACGGACCCCTAAACGACAAACGAAAAATCATTTTTTTGAGTCGTGCCCATCTCTATCACCTACATCTGACCTGCACGGACTGACTGAATGGATATAATCTCACAGTATTGCTTTGCCAAAAAAATGCATTGGTTTTCAGCTGCCATTCACGCCATTCCTTCAAAGCTACACACTGGCACAGAGCTTCTGAAGGTGGTTCTGGCTAGAGCATATCTAAACCCTCTTTTCCCCAAGTACTTTCCATAGGCAAGCTATACTACATCAAGTAATGAGGAATGGGATGGGTGGGGGCATGGACTTATGTATAGTGAAACTGCCAGCTTTAAGCAACTAATTGGCAGGGCTGATCTGTACTTTGATGGCATGCAAAAAAGAAATGCAAAACAGATCTACTCCACCCGCAGTGATTTTAAGAGTCCATCCCTGATTTTGTTTGTACATATTTTCTGTCCTCCTCCTCCTCTGCTCTTTTTCTGTTGTGTCTTTCAGATGGTCAGTTTAAAAGGTAAAAACTGTTATGTTTTAACAAGGGATGGGCTGTTCGTTTCAGAAGCAGCACGTTCCAAAACAATTCACACGAGCCCAGGTGCTGTTCAGAAGCCCTCGAAAAGCAAGCAGCCAATCACTTACCTTCCTGCACGGTCATATCAGGCTAAAGTCCAACCAGGAAGAAGTCTCCTGACATCATCTGTCCTTCTCCCTGGTGCTGGCCAATTAGACAGGGAAGCACAATGACACATTTCCCTGCACAGCTCCTGATTGGCCAGCGTCAGGGAGAAGGACAGATGACGTTAGGAGACTTCTTTCTGCTTGGACTTTAGCCTGATACGACCACGCAGGAAGGTGATTGGCTGCATGCATTTTGGAAGCTTCCAAACAGCACCTAGGCTCACGTGGGTTGTTTTGGAACGTGCTGCTTCTGAATGCTGCCCATTCCTAGTTTTAACTGATCTTGTCTAATGCGCTTTAGGACTTTTTTAAAGTCAATGGGCAGGTTACATTCATTTTATTTAAATAACAGACTGATAGACAAGCAAAGTCTATTAAACACTAAAAAAGAGTCCTACTAGCTTCTTCACCAAATTTAGTTCCATTGTCATGGACAGACCATTATCTGGTGCACTTTAGGCTCACTGGAACTCAGAGCCTGGGCAGGGGTGGAAGTCAGACAAAAGCAATTCGTCCAAGAAGGTTAATGGATCCAGATGGTTTTGTAGCTGCCCTAGGGGAGTTTCCCACCTCTTTGACGGATGATTCCATTGAATCCTTAGTTGATCTCTGGAATGGAGAAATGAGCAAAGCCAATGACCTGATCACCCCTAAACGTCTCCTTCCTCAAAGTAAAGCGAAACTGGCTACTTAGTTTACTAGGGAAGTGGCAAATATGAAAAGGGTGGTCCATAGACCTGAAAGGTGTTGGCAGAAAACCCAGACTGAAACAGATAAAGAAACAGTGAAAGGCTTATTCCAAGGCAATGGAAGCAGCAAAGAAATCATTTTTCTCTACCACCATTACCTCGGCACGGAATCGCCCTGCGGAACTTTTCCGAACTGTCAAAAGTCTGTTACATTCAGACCCAAAGGTGGATAACACAGTCCACTCTGAAACTGGCTGCAAAGAATTTGCACAACACTTTGCGGCCAAAATTGTACAGAACTGGGCTGACCTGGATGGTGTTATTGATCCAGAGCCTATCAATAAAATTGTCCGCCTTGCCTGCCCTGTATTAATGGATGAATTTCAGCCCTTACAGCCTTAGGATGTGTTCAGGACCCTAGGGGAGATGAGGGCCACCACATTTCTGTTGGACCCTTGCCCTTTCCGTCTCTCTGAAATTCGACTTGGGGGCACTGTTTTACAGTGGCTTCAGTCTTTCCTGCAGGAGAGAATGCAGAAAAGTGGTGCTAGGGGACTCATGCTCAAAACCATGGCCACTTACCTGGGGGGTACCTCAGGGTTCTGTTATGTCTCTTATGTTATTCAACATTTATATGAAACCACTGGGGGAAATTATTTGGAGTTTTGGGGTTAAGTCCCACCAGTATGCCGGTGACACTCAACTCTACGTCTTGTCACTTCCAGATTCCAAGGAAGCTATTTCAACTTTAGATCAGTGCTTATCATCAGCAATGAACTGGATGAGGAAGAACAAACTGAAACTAAACCCAGACAAGACAGAGGTGCTTCTGGTCAGTCAAAAAGCAGATCAAGGGATAGGGATGCAACCTGTACTGGATGGGATTACCTCCACCCCCAATTGGAAAAAGAGATGTGTAGCCTGGTGGTGCTCCTGGACTCATCCTTGAGCCTAGATGCCCAGGTCACAGCTGTGGCCAGGAGTACATTTGCAAAATTAAAACTAGTTTGCCAGTTACGCACATTTCTTGAGAAACTTGCTCTGGCCACTGTGACACATGTCCTAGTGACGTCCCAGCTGGACTAGTGTAATGCGCTCTATATGGGGCCACCAATGGAAAGTCTCAGGAAACTAAAACGAGTCCAGAATGCAGTGGCCAGATTGCTGACTGTGGCGGGTTACAGAGATCACATTACATCCATACTAAAGCAGCTTCACTGGCTGCCAGTCAGCTATCGGGCACAATTCCAGGTGCTGACCTTAACCTACAAAGCACAAAATGGCCTGGGTCCAAGCTACCTCAAAGATCGAATCTCACAGTATGAATGAGCTCAGGTGCTACGATCATCAGGAGGGGCCTTTCTCTCCATCCTGCCACCTTCACAGGTGCGTCTCAGAAGAACACATGAAAGGCCCTTCTCTGTTGCTGCTCACAGACTTTGGAACTCTCTCTCATTTTTGCTATCCTTCCAAAAACCAACAAACACCTTTCTCTTCAGGCAAGCTTTTCCTGAATGATGGACTACCGTCTTTCATATGAATCTACCATATATGATCAAATAGACTTTGCGTTTATAACCACTACCTTGTGTGATTCCACTGACATGATGTTTTCAATGTTAGTTTCTATCACTCATAACTTTTACATGAAATTTTTACTCTCTCTTTAACTGCTTGCATTCTCTTGTAGCTTTAATGATGTCCCTCAATTCCCTATTCTCTAACTTGAATATGTATTAATTGTACTGGATTGTATATTGTCCCTAATTACTGTAAGCCGCCTTGGGTCCTTTTCCAAGGAGAAAGGTGGAGTAAAAATAAAATAAAATAAAATAAAATAAAATAAAATACTGTTGCTGTCAAGTTATGCTGTGAAGCTGGATGTCATAATTCAGCTCTAGTATTCCACTCCCTTCTTCTATTCCTTTGGCCCCTTCAACGGATGCCTCTAAAAGATCACTAAAAACATGGCTCTTTACAGGCCATTCCACCTGCACAACAAAGGGATTTATCAACCTTTAAACCAACTCTGCCATCCTGACTGGGTTTTATTTTTCTCCTCTTATTGTTGAAAGGCAGTTTTGTGTTCATATATCTGTATACTCTCTCTCTCTCTCATTCTCTCTCTCTCAGGTTATTTGATTTTATTGTTGTTACTGTATTTATTTATTTAATTCGATGTGTTTGATTATTGTGATTTAGTTTGCTATCAAACTGCCCACAATGGCCTTAGCTGCCAGATGGGCAGTATATAAACTGAATAAATAAAATAGTAATAAGTAATAACATTTGATTTAAATGAATTGAAAGCCTATTGTTTCCCTTTGAGTTTCCAAAGATCCCTGGGATTCTTTTTTAGCTTTGGGGAAGCCTTTTAGGGGTTTCTAATTGGGCTCTATTGGTTAAAAATCACTGCAGTCCTGATTCCAGTAGTGGCAACTAAATTAAACATTAACAGTGCCAGATTATGATATTATTTAGCTCCACAGTGTAACTTGACACCAACATGATTTTACACAATGCCACTGCAGACCAATGAGGATTTTCTGTCAGTACTATAATATTGGTTATTCAATATTTAAGCCTTTTTAATACATTACCAATTTATCTTGAATTATCCCATGCAATACTTTCATATTTAATAAATACAGTAATACCTCATGAGACAAATGCCCCGTAAGATGAAAAAGTCGTAAGACAAATGCTGCTCCCCGCAATCCAACACCCAGGTGATTTTGACAGCTTGGGCTACCGGGAGCAGCATTCGGCTGCAGTTTGATTGAGTTTTCTACCCAACCCAGCAAAGAAGAGGAAAAATCAAAATCAGCTGTCTGTCAGGAGCTGCCTGGAGCAGCCTTGGCTTCCTGTTGATTGAGGGGGATTACCCCCAACTCAGCAAAGAGGAGAAGCTTTTCCCCTTCTTTGCTGGGTTGGGGCAGGGGAAAAGCTTCCCCCCCTTTTGTTGGCTACCCCGCACCTGTCGGAGCAACAAGGACCTTCTTTTAAAAGACCTGTGCACACAGTTCTTTGCAGGGCTCACACAGGTCTTTTAAAAGAAAATCCTTGCTGTCTTGAAGGTGGGAGTGAGCGGACTCCTCACCCACTCCCCCTAACCCTAACCCTAACCCCTCTCAATCAGCAGGAAGCAGGCGGCAGCTCCCTGCAGCACCTGGGAGGCAGTTGATTTTGACAACTTGGAGCTGTCAAAACCAGCTGTCTGTCGGGCTGAGTGGAGTCCATTGGTTGATGGGGAGGTTGGGGACAGCCTTCCCATAGGAATGCATTGAAAACCAATGTAATCCATTTCTCCAGAATGGATTAATCGGTTTTCAATTCATTCCTATGGGAAACCATGCCTCTTAGGACAAAATTTTCTTAAAACAAAAGGACCCTCAGAAGAAATTAATTTTGTCCTAAGGTAACACTGTACTTCAAAATGATGTTTCTTCAAGCAATGACCAGTCATTTGTTAATAAAGAAAGATGTATGTGACATTTAGAAGAACTGTACCTTTGCTTTGGGTACCTAGTAAGAATCAGGAGTAGCTCTGCTATATCAGTCTAAAGGTGTACCTAATTCAGCACCCTGTCTTTTTGTTCTTCAGCAAACCTGAAATTTAGCCTTATATAAACTTTAAGTATCTCATCAGTCAGTTCATGGCCTCAGCTTATTCACCAAATGCTTACAATCTACATGCTACAACATTTAAAAAAGAAAACAGGGTGAGTGGAAGGGTGTTATATATATGAGGAAAAAATGAAGTTCAACCTGAAAATCCCAGGTACAATCCAAGAACTCAGAACTTGCTTATGCAGAAGATGGAAAAGGGGAAAAAGAAGGAGAATGTAATCTAATTTGGCATTTGCAGCACAAAATAGAACTGTGCAATATTTCATAGGCAACATGCAAAACTCTGCAGTCATTTGTTTACAATTTCAACCACTAATTTCAGTGATGTGTATGTGTGTGCCATCAAGTCAATTCCAATTTATGATGACTCTTTCTAGGTTTTTCTAGGCAGAGAATACACAGAAGTGGTTTACAATTTCCTTCTTCTGGGAGAGGCCTGGAACTGCACAGTTGATTCTTCAAACAGAAGTCTAAACCACTAAGCTCTCCGGCCAGCTCATGATTTAAGTCTGATAAGCCACCACTACTCCCAAAATGGTAAGAAAAAGAACAATGTTTGACTGAATGAGTGAACATGGGTGAAAACCTATGTACTGGATATACCTTTTGCATGCAAATGTATAAATAAATTATCTTAGTTAATTGTAAGCTGCATTTCAATTCTTATTAGAAATTCCCGAATTACTGGTACTTTAAAATGCCATAAGCAAGCAAGTGTGCCGACTGGACCTCTTTAACATGCAGATGAAAGTCTTTGTACCATATTAACTTCATAATTTCAGGAAATTAGCAAGATTCCAATTTGCATACATATTCTCCATTTTGTGGCTGTTTTGTTCCAAATGAACACTCCCAAGACATGATGAATATCAAAATGAAATTTCATCTCAAACAGCAGATTTGAGAAGTATAGTGCTATTGTCGAATGCTTTTAATATTTTAAGAATAATTCACTTATTAATTCATTTATGACTCAATAGTTGCATTACCAATATTTGTTTACCTCTTGACACAGTTTTCAAATACAGACCCCTCCCCATAACCAACAATTCTTTAGAAATAAGAAACAAACCAGTTGGATGAATAAAATCTAAACAGGAAATAAAACTTCTTTAGGCATTCTGCAAACAAATATCCATCCCAAGCTAGGAGAAGATGAGTTTGTTGTTATCTCTTGAGTCTTTATACAGGCCTATAAATAGCAAGAAAATGGAAGTATGTCATATGCGTAGAACATAACAGCCTCCTACTCTACTCTCAAGACTGCTGCTGTCACAGGTTGAATGCAATAACAGGGAGGAATGGTAATAGGGCACTTTCTGCATCATGTATGAACATATGCATATAGATAGAATATCTAAATAAAGCTGTAGAAAGCTATGCATGTGGCTGTCTCCTAAAACTCATGGGGAAGCATGTTATATTTTTAGGGGAGTGGGCATCTGATGCCCACTCAAGCAGCCTTGCATTTGTCAACAGTCAAGCTTAGAAGGAGCTACCAACAATCAGACAGGTCAGCAACTCCTGAGCTCTAGAAATTAAGAAAACGAAACAAAACAAGGAAGACGTCTTCAACACAGTCGGCTGACTAGTTCATGGTGTTCTGCTCTTTCAAACATCTGTCCGAGACACAGTTTGAAAAGCAAAACCACAACAAACAAGCCCAAATGCCCAAGGCCTGTGGAATGTCCAAGCCAATACCCACTGAACCTATTCTGCAAACTTATATAACAGTACCTCTGGAGAAGACAGTGATATTTGTAAGACTGCAGTCCTTCTATACACACCTTGAACTGGATGGTGCCAACAATGAAAGTAAATTAAATTTGGAGAACTGCTCCATTCCATCCACCACTCCATCCTAGTGACCCACTCCAAATCACTAGTATTGAAGTCTAAAGGCTTCCCCCACCCCCTCCATTTAGATCTGTGCAAAATGTTTGGCACTGATTGGCCTCTGCACTTGAAGAGCTTTTGTACCACATTTTGGAAAATATTCCCATAATTATTTCTAGGACACCATGAATCAGGCATCTGGCTACAGAGTTCCATTATGTTTTGTGCTATCCCAGAACAGACAAGTTGTGAGAAGCCTCGTGATGCAGTGGTTAAACTGTAGTGTTGGTCAAAAGCCTACTCATACTCGAGGTTCACTCAACCTTCCATCCTTCCAAGGTCAAATAAACTGAGAACCCAGCTCACTGGGTGGGGTGGGAGGCAGCAACGTGTAGCTTGTATAATTAAATTGTTCACAGCCCAGAGAGCGCTTTAAGTACTATGGGTGGCATATAATCATCACCCCTTTCTTTTTTGTCACATATAACCTTTCTGAGTGCTCTTTACATAGAAAACTGTGAAAAGGATTACGATAAGTCAGAATTTACTTGATGGCACACACTTATTAGTTGTGTTATTCTCTTGCAGGAAAGACAGCAAAAGTACCAACAGATACATTAATGGTATCATACATTACTGGAAACAAGCACAATACAGTAGTTAATAATTAAGATACTATAACACTTTTCCAGCTCTTTTTTGTTGTAATAGAAACATCCCTCTGGAACTGTTCTTATATTCCACCGTTATTTCACGGCTAAGATCATTACATAAAAGCAACTGCTGTACCCACTTCATCTTTAAATCTTGTAGCTGCTTGTGATGCCACTTCAGTGTTATAAGAACATGTGTTCAAAGAGGTAGCTGTGGCAATCTGTTTCAGCATATTGAACATAAACAGAATTAAAAAAAAAGGTACTGCAGCACTTTAAAAACTATCATATTTATTTCACTGCGAACCACAGTTTTTAAGCTATTGTAGTAGTTTCTTATGTTCTGTTTTCTCGAAAGAATGTGTACTGTATGTTGCTCTTATCCTTCACCATAAAAAGGATACTAGCAAAGGAAGAGAAAGGCCGGGAAGGCAAACAATTGTAGCACTTTAACATTTTAGTTCAGTGTCAGTGGGAGCTAAGGCAGGCCAAAAAGGAAGCATTTGACAGGAATAAGAGAGGAAGAGGACAAGGAGCAAGATACATGAATATATTGAAAGGAACTATAAATAAGACTGCTAGCCCAGTAGGAATAACCAAAAATAGATGATAGTTGGGTTTATTTGTATCCTTCCCCTCTTTCTGATTATTGATATTAGTTACTAATAGTTTATTGGAATACTTACTATACTTTATACATAGATAATTCATATGCCCTCTCCTTCTTCAGCACACCTGCTTACTTTGCAGTCGATTAAAAAATAAAATGAAACAGATTATAGAAATATCTAGAATTGAATAATGACACAAAGAAGGGAAATAAGATGTATATGCCACTAGCAGAGGCCACATTGCTCACAATTCCGCCCCTCAGAATATTTTTATCCACTGAAAAGGCACATATCACAGACATATCATCTGAAATTAGAAGTTTCCTTTCTAATATTAATTAACCTTGAAGAAAAACATTCTGGTTTGTGAATCCCTACCTGAAGTCTTAACTGATCTAGTCCAAACATAAGATCTCCCCATTTAGGGTGGGGTAAGACTTGTTGTGATTAAAAATATCACTTGGAAGTTATTAGTTTTAGGCAACCTAGTTATTGGCAACTGTTTTTCTTTGTGGAGGTGATGAAAATGTAACTACATTAGAATGGAAAAGTAAAATACAGTAGTGCCCAAAATTATATGGAGTACTTTGATGCGAGGCAGGCAGGAACCATAACTTAGAACAGCTCCTTGGAAATAATAAAATACCTGCTCAATTTTAGGGCATGAATCTGAAAACTCGAGCGATAACTGCTTAATTCCGAAAAGGGCTGTTGCAAGTTATACATTTTGCCTTCTAAAGACGTAACTGTGCAATAGGATGTTAGGCAATAGGTACCTCTAGATACTTTTTTGGTGCAAGAAGCAACTACAGTACTACAATGCCCTAAAGACTGACAGATTTTGTGGTTCGCAGTGAAATAAATCTGATAGTTTTTAAAGTGTGACTGTATCTTTTATGGTTCTTTTTTAAAAAAAAATTAAACTAGCTAGGCTGCTCATGTGCCTGACCTAGAAGGCAACAGTGATGCAAGTTATAAGGCAGTGTTGGCGAACCTATAGCACGGGTGCCAAAGGTGGCACTCGGAGCCCTTTCTGTGGGCACCTGACATCACCCCTTCACCACCACCTGTATTCAGGTTAAATTGCTATAGTGGCCCTTGGTGAAAACGTAGTGGGCTCTGAATCGCAGTTTGGTCATTCGGTCTCTAAAAGGTTCGCCATAACTGCTATAAGGTGACCCAGCCACTTTTGTCCCTGTAGTATAGTTGGAACTAGGTCTGTGAAGTCATCCGGGGCAGAAGAGCAACAAATGGAGAGGCACTGACTGTCTTTTGAAGCAATGTCACTTAAAAAGATAGCAAAACTCCCAAGCTTTTGCTATTAAGCCAGCCCCAGACAGAGTTCAACAGCCCATGCCACAGAGAGAGGGGGGAAGTGGTATCCATCTGGGGAACAAGGAGACCAAACCCCATATTCCACACTGCCCAGAGGGAGATGGCAAGCAAGAGTGGCATCAGCTGCTCCTTCTTTCCATCATCATTCATTCAACTCATAAGCAGAACAGCTCAGTGGGTACCCACTAGGCAGGATTGTGTCCTGAAGCACTGGACCCAATCCTCCCTATCCTCTTCAAGGGAAGGAGAGAGAGAGCAATTAAGCAGAAGTGGCTCTCAAATGACTACAATTCTCACACCCACAACATGCCTAGTGCAGAAAGCAGCAGGCCATGAAAAGGGGCTACTGCTGCTCCCACTATTTTAAATCACACTGAGGCGAAAGCCGGAGTCCAAAATGTCAGTGTTAAAATGTAGCTCAAACTTCTGAGACAATTTAATTTGACAGCATATTCCATTTACACCCATGTATCTATATCTGGCACAATGGGAAGGAAAATGCCTAGTGCCGTTTTTCCTGACATCTTTGTTTTCTTGGTGTCTAATGAGACCTTGCCTTCACTGATATCATCAGTCTGAAGAGGCCTTCAGAGGATGCTTATACCCATATCACAGAAGCGGTTAACAGGCATTTTGTGACTTGTCTGTGTTGAGATTAAATACAGAAAGTGGGGGGGGGGGGACTACACCAAGGATTGGGAACTGCATTAGGTGAAGAGAGGTGTCAACTTTAGTGAAGGAAGCAGGACCATGTCCTAATGAGCATGATGTCTAAAACTGCCAGGGGCTGGAAGGCAGAAACCACTCCTGCAAACAATGAAACAAACAGCCATTTGGGGACCCATAATTTGTCAGGGGGGAGAGTTTGCAGCTAGACTCAGTGCAGCTGCCTTGCGGGTCACCTGTTGCCTTCTGTGGGTGGAGGTGGGTAGAAGCATCCCTTGCACAGGTGTACGTGTGCGTGCGTGTGTGCCTGAGTGAGAGATGGTGTGAGGCAGAGAGAGCGAGGAGCAAGCGTCCTCCCATCGCTCCCGTGGAGAGAACTAGGCCAAAACCACTGTCTCGCCAAAGGGGAAGAAGAGCAGGGGGAGCGCTGGAAGGAAGGACCCGGAGGTGGTGGGGGGGGGGGGGACGGGGCCATGCCAAGCCCAGCTTGCGCCGCCGCCGCCGCCGCCGCTCAGCACCACCAGGCCCTCGAGGGGCCCCGCTGCTCCTGGCCACGTCCGCTGGCCAGGTGCCCGCCCGCCCGCCAGCCAGCCCTCCTCGCCCGCCGATCCCGCCTCCCTTGCCCGCGTCGACGCCGCCACCCGCCACGTCCTCCTCCGGCGGGTCCCGACCTTCCCCGGGCCAGGCCAGGCGAGGCGAGGCGAGGCGAGGCGAGACACCAGCCAGGCCTGGCCTCCTCCTCCTCCTCCTCCTCCTGCCGCTCGCCCTCGGCGCTCCTCCGGAGTCCGCCCGGGAGAAGGACGCGGCGGCGGCGGCGGCGGCGCTCGGCCACCTACCCTCGGGGCCCCTCCTCTCCGTCCTGCTCAGCTTCTTGGCTCGCGGGCGGCGGAGGCGGCGGAGGCGGCGGGTCCCCTCCCCGCCGCGCCGAAGGGGGAAGGGATGGCTGGAGCCGGACGCGGGAGCGCGCCCGCCGTCCCCACGTGCCCGCTCCCGTGGCGGGAGGGAAGGAGGAGGAGGAGGAAGAGGAGGAGGAGGAAGGTGTGTGGGGGGCACTCGGGGGACGGTGGTGGGGCGGGAGGGGGCGGTCGCGGGCGGGGTCTTACATTGTCCCTCTTTGCCGGGACACCAAAATGTGACAACTCGCAAAAGCTGGACGCGATGGCGAGGAGGAGGAGGAGGAGGGCGGCGGCGGCGGCGGTGGCGGTGGTGATGATGATGATGATGGCAACAATTCTGTCCAGCCTTTCAGGACCGGCCGAACTACAGCATTTGATTTTCTCTCCCAGGCGCAGCCTCGTCAACAGCCCAGGTTAGGGCGAAAAACAGGCCCCAGCAGCAAAGCGCTGTAGAAGCTTCTTTTTCGAAACCCATGATTAGGCTGTGCTCTTGCTTCTTCTACCAGCCCTGTCCTGTGCTGCTGTGGGGTTCCACGCGCCCAGGGTTGGCTTCCTCCAAGCTATTTCATTCCCTCAGGATCTATCTATCTGTCTATCTGTCTATCTGTCTATCTATCATTTCTTCCTTCTTTTCTGTCTACCCTTCCTTCTTTTCTATCTATCTATCTATCTATCTATCTATCTATCTATCTATCTATCTATCTATCTATGCATGCATGCATGCATGCATGCATGCATATGTATGCATGTTTTTAAGTCTGCAAACTTCAGGGGGTTGCTGGCCTGCATTTCTCTCTTCCATGTGCGTGGTGGCTCTGTTATGTAAGCTGTGACGTAGATCAAACGAAACGGATGACTATATCTATTAAATATTGAATACTCTAAAATTTAACAGGAAATACTTGTTAATCGTACCTGCTTTTAAATGCCTTAACATTTAAAAATCATGCTATCGCCACCGCCGCTTCCCTTCCAAGCCACAGGCTGGGCAAAGAGCCATAGGAAACTGTTTTGCCCACCAATTTCCCTTGCAAACAGCCCAGGCTCGGTGAGGATCAATGGTACCTGGTAAGACGAATGGAAACCGGAAGGTAAAATTTGTCTTGTGAGTTTTTCCTATCCCCAGAAATTGCATTCGTCTTACAAGTTTTTCGTCTTAAGGGCCATTCGTTTTACAAGGTGTTATTGCATTTCCTTTTTGAATTATGGATATAGAAGCATAACATACCACCTTCATAAACCAGAGGGGTTTTATTTTTGAAGAATTGGATTCCCTGGGGTTTTTGTTTTGTTTTGACAACAGCAAGATAAACTAAAATAGGAAAATTTTAATATTGTGTCTAATGCATTTATACTGTAACATGTATTTTACTATTGTAGTTATGTGCCCAGATTCAGGGGAGCGGTTAGGATAGGAATGTAAATAAATGAATATACAAAATCTTTGCAGTCTTTTTTATTTCTACATTTAATTAATTTTTAGATGCAAGAGCAGTAACATAAATGGCAGCAGTGACATCCCACAAGTTAACATCACTACTTATATCCCTTGTTCTAGTCCAACTTGTGTGCCTAGTGCACAATCCAGGGTTCAAGACATAATTTGTTGACTAGTATCAATTTGCCACTGCACTCTGCTGTTGTAACTAATTTGTAGGCTCCTGATTATATTTTAACAAATCCTTGTAATCTCAAATATTAGAATTTATTTAAACCAGCTTCAAGTACAATGGTACCTCTACTTACGAGTTTAATCCGTTCCGAATACATGCTCATAAGTCGAACAACTTGTAAGTAGAGCAGTCATATCTTTAAAATGAAAACATGTAAGTAGAGCAAACTGCGTCTAAAAGTTATAAGGCAGCAGTTAAAACGCAAATGGTTTTCCATTAAGTCAAAATGCTCATAAATAGAGCTGCTTGTAAGTAGAGGTACGACTGTAATAGAAAAATGAATACCCAACAATTCATTTGGTTCTATCTACACAATCTCTGGCTATCAAACTGCCCAGAATGGCCTTAGCTGCCAGATGGGCGGTATATAAACCAAATAAATAAAGTAGTAATAAGTAATAACATTTGATTTAAATGAATTGAAAGCCTATTGTTTCCCTTTGAGTTTCCAAAGATCCCTGTTTTTTTTTGTTTTTTTTTGTTTTTTGTTTTTTGTTTTTTTGCTTTGGGGAAGCCTTTTAGGGACTTCTAATTGGGCTTTATTGGTTAAAAATCACTGCAGTCCTGATTCCAGTAGTGGCAACTAAATTAAACATTAACAGTGCCAGATTATGATATTATTTAGCTTCACAGTGTAACGTGACACCAACATGATTTTACACAATGCCACTGCAGACCATTCTGGCTCCAGGGAAGTAGAGATGGGTTTTTTGTTTTTGGTAGTGGACTGGTTCCAAAACGAAACATGCCGGCAGAGCTGGCACTCGGAACCCAGTCCCTCCCTCCGGAACAAAATTGCCACTGTGTTACCTTGCTATAGTTCCCACTGGGTGAAATTCCAAACAGGAAGCAGCCTTTGATGTGTCACCTTTCCCTCTCCATGGCACTGGCCAATCAAGCAGGGAGGTGGGATGATGCATGTCCCTGCACAGCTCCTGGTTGACCAGCACCAGGGAGAGGAGAAGAAGATGCATCAGTGGCTGTTTCTGGTTGAAATTTCACCCAGTGGGAACTAAAGCAAGGTAAGATAGTGGTTGATTTTGTTCTGGAGGGAGGGAGGGGCTGTGCTGGCATGTTTCATTTTGGAAACACAGTCCCCTTCCAAAACAAAACACCCATCTCTAATTGGGAGTTCAATTTCCCCATTGTGCCTCCTTGAGAAGAGCTAAACTCATGATCTCTATAAGGTCCCTTCCACCTCTACTGTTCAGAGATTCAAAGGTTATCTGACATAGTTTAACTAACAGTGACATAGCTGGGAATTGTGAACACTTATCTCTCATATGGAAGGTCAACTGTACATGTGATATTGAAATATTTTAGTCCTTACATTATGGAGGCCCTTGGGATCTATTTTATTTGATATTTGTAAGGACCCACTGAATGAAGGCATTGTCAAGTGTTGTAGACTTTGAGGGTGTCATTGACACCCACTGTTTTTTCGATTTAAGTCAGAAAAAGTGTTGGAATAGATGAGGGGCAAGAAATTAAAACTCTGCTCTGAGAAGATGGTAGTATTCCCAAGTGGCTTGCCGTCCCAGGAAGGTTCTCGACTACCAGCTCTGGAGGGGAACACATTGTTATTGCCAGATCCATCCTTACCTCTGTGAGGCCAAAGTTAGATAAGTAGTAAATTCTTATCTCTTGATAACATGATGGATCTTCTCTCTGTTTTAACTGTTAGATATTCTGACTGCCCAGCAACTTCTGATCTGGCCTATAATAGTCTAGTTGCAGTTTGTGCCTTGTAAATTATTTTATATGGGGCTGTCTTTAGAGATAATTCAAAAACTTCATCTGACTCAGAATGTTTTGCCTAGAGATTGCTGGTGAGGACTGAGGGGAGAGATCATACCATCCATGTACTTAAATAACTAATTTAGCTGCTTTTAAATATCTAAACTCAGTTCAAAATGCTTCCCTTAAATGCTCAATTCCTACATAATACATTATTAGCTGCGGGTGTATTAGAAGCTGATAGCATATTGGTGTGTTCCAGTGAGGCTATTCCCTCCATGTTATCTGGAAGCTGAGTCATGGACACTGGACTTATATGCTTGAGAGTTTGAAATGTTTCACTACTCATCCAAGCAGCTTCGTCATTCAGACAGGCAAAACTGCTTGGATGAGTAGCAAAGCATTTCAATATCTTAAGAAAAGAAGTCCAGTTGCCATGACTCAACTTCCAGATAACCTCACCTGGATGCCTGAGAATCTTCACAGACATATCCCTCCATGTTCTGTACCTGAGCGGTCAGGTTTTCAGAATGAAGCTCCTGTTTATCTCTGAGTGATTTGTGGCAAAACAAACCAAGGAAATTTGTAAGCCATTGATTAATGAAGAAATGTGTAGTATGACAATCAGACTTTTGATGCCGTATAAAGAGCAGATCACTCCAATTTCTGCCTCTTTCAATTTTTGATACCCCAACCCCCTGCTTTTTATTGCTGCTCTCATTCCAGGGACTACAGCAATTTTCATTTTTGTTGTTTAATTTAGTAAATGGCAGCAGTATGTCAACTTAACATTGATAGTTCCTTATGCAGTATCTGAAATAGTGCTGCTTCACAGGAGGAGGATATTTATAAAAAGATTGAAAACAAGAAACTAAAGGAGGAGGGCTATCTACTGTTCTTTCTACAGTCACAACCCACTTCATATGTCATGGGGTTGTTACCAAAGAGAATGCCACCCACAGCTCTATTTGGGAGTGAATTAATCAACCATACAGACTGTAGAATAGAATTATCAGGAGTGCTTTAAATCACAGCAAATAAACTGCAATCCCATTTGCTGAACTAGAAAGGAGTGGAACAGATTGCAAAAAAGGCTGGGATTAAATGCTCTTACTCAAAACATATGAGGTTGCCAGAATATAGGATGAACCAAATCACATCGGATGTGAACCAGATATTGAACTGTGTGCTTCTTTGATCACCCCCTCAGATTGTAATTTGAGATCTTCCAGAAGACCTCACCATCTACACCGAGCGATATGGCAGATGCAGAGATGGGTTTTCCGTCGTGGCCTCGTGTCTTTGGAATGCCCTCCAAATACATTTCTGCTTGGAATTCTTGTTTCAGCCACCAAGATATCAGGCACCTTGTTTCCCAGACTTTTAAAGTCAGCTTGTGTCAGATTTTTAAATTGCAGCATATGTCTGTGTTGGAAGGATTTGCAGTTTGTTTGTTCTCTTTCTGGTATAGAGACAAGAGTGGAAAGATCGCCTCAGTCTTGCCCGCTTCCTTAGAAGAGGGGAAAAATCTAGCCAGGAGGTTTTACTTACAAAACCTGCATGGATTTTATTCCCTTTTATATACTGTGTGGTGACATCGCCACATGTCTTGTGTTCACAGAGGAGGAAATGGAGGGGAAAGGAAATGCAAATTAACAAATGGGGTAACTAGAAGGAAGAGGTGATCCGATGGACTTTGGGGTTGGAAAAAGATGTTTAAGTTAGCATCAAGTTCAGGGCATGGTCCTCACACATACCCAGTGTTAAAAAAGAAGGCTGCAGGGTAGTGTTTTTCTCCCAACACTATGATGGAAAACTCCCCAATGTTTGTTTCTATTATTTAAATCACATTTCTGTTTCTTACTACGCGGTTAGCCCTAAGAATGTACATGTATGTTGAAGATATATATATCATTATACTCAACAGTAAAATGTAAATAAATACATTCTATACTGTCATCCTGAACACTAATGAAAGGTGTGCCTGAACTGTGAAAATTGCCCTTCAAATAAACGGTATTTGTAGCTGTTTGCAGTTACAAATAAGAGCTTAATACCTTGGATGATTTTTCTTTTCGGCCTTACCTGCTTTCCTGGTTCATACACTGGGCTCATCACAGCAGGCCTTTCTGTGGTCTGTGTTTCAAACTGTAGCTAATGTGTCTCAAAAAGAGCATCAAGAATTTGCAATAGAGATCACCACTCCTGTGGCTTCTCATTAAGGCCACCCAAGGTTGTGAATGGTGGTGACCCGCATGCTCAACTACAGTGATGCCTTGAACAATGAAGAGCTTGGATTCTCTGACCCTCAAATCTTTCCAGATTTCACGGGGTTATCTAAAATTGCTTCAGGAAGGTAACCCTGGAGCCCAAGGTAAGTAAATTTTATTTTTTAAAATAATTCTTGAGTGCATATTTCGAAAAAAAAATGCACTCAAAATTTACTTGCCTTGGGCTCCAAAGTAGCAGAGGTACCTTCCTCAAGCGATTTTAGGTAACCCCTTGAAATCTGGAAAGATTTGGCAGTCAGGGGACTGAGTAATTCTGGTCCAAAGGGCGTGCCCCTATGAAAAATTATTTCTATTTTTTCACCCTATCAGCTTCTGATTCCAAATTTTGGGAGCTGACCTAAAATCACATTTCATTTCATTTTGTAACAAAACTACTTTAAAATTCATTTTGTAATGAAACGAAATGCAGTGGGGACAAGACAATGAAACAAAACACTATTTTTCCATTTTGTGCCCATCCCTAATTGTAATCGGTTTCCAATGCATTCCTATGGGAAACCATGTTCTGAACTATGAAAATTTTGAATAATGAAAGATCCGTTGGAATGGATTAATTTCATAATTCAAGGCATCACTATATTCTAGACATTCCGGCCATAGATTGGAGCTCATCTCTCAAGTCAGTGTTCAGTAGCTTCTCTGTGGTTAGTGTAATATACAGACTGGCCCTATGCAAGTCTAATCTCTATCTTCTGTCTTTAATAAGCAGAAAGTATTTTGAGTGTCTTCGCAAATTGAGCTGCAGCTGAGTTGATGAATGGATTCAGATACTGAAGATCATGATTATTGATAGAGATGGTTACATTAGTACAAAGTATGCACTGTTTATCAAAATTTATTTTCATACTTCTACAAGTTGCAGATCTAACCCTTTTATTCCATGTGTACTAGCATTGCACAAACCATTGCACAATCACATATGAATTAATTAGGCTCTGTATTGCTTGCACTAACCATAATCAGTTGTTGCTTTAACACAGGCATTCCGAAACTTCGGCCCTCCTGATGTTTTGGACCACAACTCCCAGAATTCTAAGCTTAGCTTGCCAATGACAAAGGACTGTGGGAGTTGTGGTCCAAAAACATCTGGAGGGCCGAAGTTTGGAGATGCCTGCTTTAACACTTGAGTTGTCAGAAATTGAGTCCTGCCAGCTCTTGCAGTTTTCTCTACTAAACTAACATTGGTCACCTAAGAGGTGACCTGATTGAAGTTTATAAAATCATACATGGTGTGGACAAAGGAGATAAGGAAAAACTGTTCTCCCTATCACACAACATTGGTTCTAGGGGACACTCCATGAAAGTTTTGGGTGCTACATCTCAAACAAATAAGAAAAAGTACTTTTTCACCCAGAGGATCACTGGTCTATGGAACTCCCTGCCAAAAGAAGTCGTGACAGTTGTTAGCACTGACAGCTTTCAAAAAGGATTAGACAAGTTCATGGAGAACAAGGGTATCCATGGCTATCATTATGGATGCCTAAGGAAAACCTCTGGGTTGGAGAGAGACGGTGTATCTCTCAATACCATTTGCAGGGAATCTTAAGCAGGTGAAGTTATCTGCTTGGGAATACCCGGAAGCAAATTGTGAGCCACTGCGTGAGACAGAATGGTGGACTGGATGGGCGGTGGCCTATTTCAGCAAGGCTGTTCTTATGTTCTTGTGTGTATATTGTGTCGTTACAGTCGTGACCGACTCTTCATGACTCCATGTCCATAGAGTTTTCTTGGCAGGAATACTGGAGTGGTTTGCCAGTTCCTACTCCAAGCGCCTACATCAGCTGGTATTCCATGGTGGTCTCCCATCCAAGTACTAACCAGGAGCAACATTAAGAAGACAAGGAATTTGCAACTTTACAAGACAGTTTCAAAAATCACAGAGGGATTCTGCTAATCATTTTGTTACAGACAACGTTTACCATTACTGAGACCAAAGGAGTGCTCTGCTACTTTGTATGACAATACTGTAATTGCACACAAATTCTGTCTCTTTAAGAAAAACAATGCAACTTTAAATTAAAATGTTGCCTCTTGCTCATAACTAGCAGAGTTTAGTTTTAAGTTACTGGCTAATTCAGACATCTGTGGTTTTTTTTTAAAATAAAATTGTGTTGGCCTGAATTTATATGTACAATCAACCAATGAAACAAATACTATATCTAAAAATAATAGGAGTAACAGCTGGTGCTTTCTTTTTATCCTAAGGTTTTGGGCACATGGAGAGAACACTCGCCGTACTTGCTCACATAAGCTTAATTAATGCAGAAGTTCTCTGCACACTGAAAGACAGTTCCGTAGATTCAGAGGGACATATTTCCAAGTAGGCATGCATAAGATTACAATGCAAGTAAATAATCTCAAACATTAAGAGAGCAAATGATAGCTAGAGACACAAGATCCTTCCACCATCAGGACAGGGTCCTTAGTTCATTCACAGACTTGTTAAAGATGCTTAAGACTGCTGATGCTGTCTAAACTCCAGGGAAATTAAAACATGCTGCTGGAAATGTAGGTTGAAACACATGGCAAAATGATTTGTGCATTGATTCATATGAGAAGCATTTGTTTCTAGAATGAATGGCCCTCTTAATTTAGATTACAGTTGGCAAGTCACTTTACCCATGCTATGGATGGCATATCAGAGGGTAGCATGAGCAATAGGGAGTCATGCTACACTGCGGCTAATCAGTACCTTTCTTGGTTTTATCTTGTCTGCTTTGTTTAGAATCAAGTCACATTAGGCAGAAAGCCATCAGAAGTATACACACACATGCTCACTCGCAATTTATAGCTATTAAGGATCGTTTCCAGAGGAGTACATGTTTTGAATTAGAGTGTGAACATGATGGTTTAATTGAGGCTTGGGGAGCTAACATAATATTCATTGTTTGAAATGAATTTAAACTGCTTGCTTAACTTGAAATCACCACTGTAATTTTGCCTTATTTTCTGATTGAAGGTTAAAACATCATTTTAAATGCGGAAATCATAGTAGGAGCCCTCCTCGTTAATAGAGGATGATCATTTTGTCAGATGAGTTTCTAATTATGTGGTGGAGACATGTTCAGCTAAAGATTTAAATTCACATATACAGCTGTTGCATTACGCAGTGTTCTGGGGGGGGGGATGTGTGAGGAAATGGGCATTCTTCAGGGGAGAATATGTCTTTAAGTAACATAAGAAACGGCACACTTTTTTCCATGCAATAGTCGTGACCCAAGGGACGCTTGCTTGTGCATCAGACTTCCCACAATTTAATTTCTCCTCCCTCTCTCCTCCACTCTCCCAATCTTCTTCAGATGGCTCTCCAATCCAATCCATGTTGAAGTGTGTGTGTGTGTGTGTGTGTGTGTGTGTGTGTGTGTGTGTAGTGGGGAGGAAGGGGGATCCATTCAACTTTAGATGCCTTTCAAACGGAAGGCAGGCACAATGCAATTCCATCCCTATTAGCCCAAGATCTTACACCTCCTCAAAAATGTTGTACATATATTTACTGAAAACTGCAGAAATTAAAAATTGTAATGATGTTTTAAATCTGCCTCTTCACTACATTGTTCTTTCCAAAAAGTGATATAAATAGACAAAGGCCAGAATCCTACTGATGGTCACCTCAGGTTTGTATAACTAACCATGGGTAATGGCCCTTACTTGAAGAGGTTCCAGGGTGTGTCTTGGTTTGATGCATGGTCAACTGCCCCATAGCACAACCACAGTGTGTCCCTGCACCTCCTCAGTTAGCTGGCATTGGCCCTGGCACATCACTGGCCAGCTCAGCTAGTGATGAAGACTTTTGGGAGCTTCAGTCCAGGAACATCTGGGGACCCACAGGTTGAGAACCACTGACATAAACCTTACACAAACACTAACAGAATTCCAGCCCTATTCATGCAACTTGAAAATTGAAAGAGACATTGAGGAATGACTGGCAGCTTTGTAAATCAGTCCAGCTAACTTCCGCAGCATTAACTCAATGGTTACTTGCATTTTAGTGAGTATTTTCTTACCATGCCTGGCTAAGCTGGAATATTTGTGTTGGAGGGGTAGCAGACAGTGATCTGTATACTGCTGGAGTCCCTTGACTGCTTTCAGCATAGAACATAGTATGATTTCAGGCCATTTTAATCATTAAAAATCTACTGAACTGTATTGTGTTGAGAGTCTCATGCATATTTATTTTGGCATAGCAGTTTCCTGGAAGGTAGCCATGTTAGTTGGAGCAGCAGCAAATCTGATGTTAGATATAATGATATATCAAAACCTGTGGGAGGACTCCTCAGTCTCCCAGGACACTTGGTCTCTTACCTCTGATTGATCCTCTTGAAACTTCACAGACTGGTTCCACACAGAGACAGGTTAACAAGAATACATCAAAAGGTTCAGTTATATTTCCCATGACTTGAACAGGGAGAAAGGCTTCTTATCTCACTATTATAGGTTAAACATTTCATTTATGCAGGGTTGCCTCTTTTATCACCCAAGTTTTGTATGATTTATGGCAACCATTCATGAAATGTTCTCTGCTTGTAATTTCTAGATTCCTATTCTCTCCGGCTCGTCTGACTTCAATACCAGTATTAAGATAATTACCATGCTGGAACCTTTTGCATTTCTGTTACTTCTCGTAACCCTCTCTTTTTAATAGCCTGCGTATGAATGTCTGTCTGCTGAAGCTGCATACGGTAATTAGACAGGCTACATTCTAATTAGCTTTGGATGGAAATGCCCTCATTTTGTCAGAAGCATTTTTGCTCTATTGCTGTTTGCCACCTAGTTCCAGGGAAACTGGCAAGTGCTGCCGTTTCACATAGTAAGGGCTATTGGCACAGCCGTTGCCTCCTTCCAGATGATGGGCTTTGTAAGGGCAGGGTCCCAGTCTGTATACACTCTGAAAGGCTTTTATCAATCCTCAGAAGCACTGATCATCCATTTCTCAGAGTTCAAGGGCAAAGACACATCCTCAGCATTCTAGGGACAAGGGGCCAAATCTGGTGTCAGTAGATCTGCCTAGGCTGGGAAAGGGGCTATCTCCTCCACAAGGGTCCTGTGACTCAAGGACTCCTGTCTAGGTTCTGGGATCATGATATTACCAGGCAACAATTCTCCAAAAATCTCAGACGTAGCTATAGTACTCCATTTATTTTCAAATATAATCAATGTCATTAAAGAAACGTTTCCCTGGCTATCATGGACTTTTGGGGGCAAATCTTAGTTTATTTTAGAGGATACTGGGACGCATGGAAAGCCATGTGGAAGAACGCAGCTGTGATTCACGACAACACAAGTCACAGGAAGGTGTTGAACTAAAGCTTCCTGTCTGGAAAGAAGGCTTTGCTACATTTGGGCTGGAATTTGTTTTAACAAAGCTAGTGCTGGTGGAGTAAGAGTCATTCTGATGTCAGACCTTATTTTTGGGATAGCCCTTGTGTTATGTGGACTTGGAAAGTAGTTCAGGCCCATTTCTGTCCAAGTCTTAGCTCCAATCAAAGGTACAGACTCAACTGGCTACACATTATTTGCAATCAAAGCATCAAAATGCACATGCTAAGATACTACAATCTTTCCTCACTCAATCCTTTCCCTCTCCTTCAATGTAGCTAGTTTTCTGGCATTACTTTGGTATCCCGGTGAATTCTCAGAGACTCCCACGTGGCTGGTGTACATGTTCCTCCAGACATTGCCTTCCTGGAGAGCAGGCAAGACTCATCCGCACTGGTTCTGCCCACAGCCCAACTATTGGCCTGTTTCGATTTGTCAGAGCCAGCAAGGACTCAACTGCTTCTCTGGGTAATGTGTGTGTGTGTGTGTGTTTTGACCTGAGACTTTTCATTGCGAGTCCTACATAGAGTGCATTACATTAGTCTAGCCGGGATGTCACTAAGGCATGTGTCACCATGGCCAGAGTCAGTTTTCCAAGAAATGGGCGTAACTTCCATACTAGCCTTAATTGCGCAAATGCGCTCCTGGCGACAACTGTGACCTGGGCATCTAGGCTCAAAATGCGTACCTCTTTTTTCAATTGGGGGTAATCCCATCCAGTACAGGTTACATCCATTTCCATTGTTCTCCCTTTCGACTGACCAGAAGCACCTCTGTCTTGTTTGGTTTTAGTTTAAATTTGTTCATTCTCACTCAGTTCATTACTGCAGCTAAACAATCATGTAAAGTGGTTAAATGCCTGTACTGCAGCTAAAACTGTGCTCACAACCTGGAGTTCAATCCCAGGTAGTCGGCTCATGGTTGACTCAGCCTTCCATCCTTCCGAGGTCGGTAAAATGATTACCCAGCTTGCTTGGGGGGGGGGGAATGTGTCGTCTGCATACTGTAATTTAAAAAACTGTAAAAACCACCCAGAGACTACTTGAAGTGGTACGGGGCGGTATATAAGCAGAACACCTTTTCTCCCCTAATTGGCTTCTCATGCATGAATTTTAAATTGTTTAACTCAGTTCACTTGTTTTGTAAAACAGGTTGATGTCATGCATTCAAAATATGGCTTTAGCTGTTGACGTTTGGTTTGACTCCTGCTCTCTCTTTTATTTATTTTTAACAAGTGGCTGATCAACTTTCTTTTTCAGGGTTGGGATCTTCAGGTAAGCTTTCAGAGGCCACAGATGGTGACCTGAGTATTACAACTGTCTTGCAGCAAAGTAAATGTGGAAATCATACTAGGAGTCCTTGTTAATATAAGATGACCACTTGGTCAGATGAGTTTCTAATTATGTGGTTGGAGACATGTACATCTAAAGATTTAAATTCACATATACAGTTGTTGCATTATGCCATGTTCTGGGGGATAGAACATGTAAAGTAAAATGGGACAAAAACTCAACTTAGCTGCTTTCACCTAAAATGACCCCATATCTATGCCAACCATGACCTATTCATC
This sequence comes from Phrynocephalus versicolor, assembly GCA_023846285.1. Taxonomy (NCBI): domain Eukaryota; kingdom Metazoa; phylum Chordata; class Lepidosauria; order Squamata; family Agamidae; genus Phrynocephalus; species Phrynocephalus versicolor. Next base: position 19,171,794 of record JAHTLZ010000074.1, on the reverse strand, counting down.
CCACTGTCCTTACATGTTTAAAATTGGTATATTTCAATATTAAGACTAGAATATCCCTGTTGTAACAAAAAATATTGTAAATGATAGATCTGTAGCCCCAGGGTTTTTTTTTGGGGGGGGGGAGGTGGGACCCAGGGCCAGCCCAACATGACTCACATGTTCATTCCCTGTGGAAGTGGGCAGGCAATACCCAAGAGAAAGAAAGCTGTGATGCCAACCTCCATTTTGCCCCATGAGTTATGCAGCTTGATGGAGAGGCAGTGGACTGATGCTTCTCTTTCTGCCTCTGATGGCCAGGAGGCTGGAGAAACAAAATGCTCCCAAGATATGTTGCCATTTGAGAGGGTTCTTCTTTAAGCCTGACTGAAAAATCATGTTTATTCAATAAAGAAGCATCTTCTTCTTCAACAAACTCATCCTTATTCATCATTGAAGGGTCCAAGAAAAGGGACATGTCAACCTTTGGGGGGTTATCATTGTAAACAACAGAGGTCATGAATGGGTTACAACTGTTAACAGTCATTAATTCATTTGGGAAAAGTCAGCAAAGGTTTTGGTATGACCCAGTCCTTGCTTTTAACACAAGTGAACCCAGAGAAGCATTCAAGGTAAAATCCCTGTGCTCCTCCTCCAACCCTGGCTTGCAAAACCACTCTCGATCAAAGGGGTTTTGAGACCACACCTTTCTCTGTGGGCTTATCTCCTGTAATTCCCCATTTCTTCCTTAAGCAACATAATTATTTCCCATTTACTGGTGCTAGGGTCCTCCTTCCAGACCCATTCCCAACTAGGAGGCAAGATTATCTCAGCTTCCCTCCTACTCACAGAGGCATAGCTGGGGTTTGAAGCGCCCAGGGACAAAGTCAGTTTTTGCGCCCCCTCCTTCCTCCCAACTGTATCTCACCCACCAAGCAAGGGGTGCCCAATCCTGGGGAAACAGCTGGGGAGGGGGAGAAGGGTCCCTCTTTCTCATGCCCTCTTCGGGGGGTCTCCTGGACAAGCCTCTCCTGTGCAAACTGCACAGCTCACAGATAATGCCAAGCAGGTGATCCCCCCCTGCCATGCATCACCTCCGTCACACGCTTCCCCCTCCTCCTTTCCCTCCATCACACTCTTCCCCCTCCTCCTTTCCCCCGGCTAAGTCTTGGTGATCATTAGCCCAGGGAAGGGAGAAGAGGGGAGCAGGTAATGGGATTTTTTTCCTAAGCAGCAACTCCGTCGCACGCTTCATGACAGTTAGAGCTGTTGGGCAGTGGTATATGCTGCCATGGAGGGTGCTGGAATTTCCTTCTTTAGAGGTTTGTAAGCAGAGGCTGGATGGTCATCTGTCGGAAGTACAGTGGTACCTTGTATAAAAGAATTAATTCATTCCAAATGAAATTATGTTAAGCAAATTTTCCTTTATACAAATTTCCCATAGGAATGCATTGAAAACAGAGTAATCCCTAATCACAACCATTTTTATGTTGTACGGATTTGCCCCATAGACGATTCTGTAAAGCAAATGTCCCCTATCCAGAATTTTTTTATGTTGTACAGATTTTATGTTATATAAACCCTTTGTTATACGAGGGTCCACTGTACTGTGATGGGGGTTCATGCATGGCAGGGGGTTGGACTTGGATGGCCGTTGAGGTCTCTTCCAACTCTACGATCCTATGATTCTATGTGTCAATTTTGAGCTAACAAATAAGATAGCAATCATATCCTCGTGGTTTTCCCCTCTTCTTTTAAAGACCTGTTGATTTCTAGTGCAAATGTAAATGCTCAGCAGCTTTTTCTGAAGTACAGTACTTTAGGGTGTTATAATCACATATTTTCATGAAGCACGTCCTAGAACTGACCCTGTTTGCTTTCTTCCCAGCTCCCCTGCCTCTGTCTTTTCTTTCTTAAAGATACAGTAAAGATCTATGTTGGCACCTTGAGAAGCTCATAATCCATGCTTTAATGTGGGTGGGAAGAGACATAATGAGAGATTACTGACAACGAATGCCATTACTGGAACAATTATCAAATAAAAAGAGCAATGCAATCGCGTCAGACTCTAAAGAATAAAAAACACTGCCTGCCTGAGACAAACACCGGACTTGTAAATCTGTTCTGTGCTGCTATTGTTCTCTTTTTCATGCTGGCAGGCATGAAAAATGCAACTTGCTACATTGGGAGGAAGAGAAAGCTTTTAAAAAAAGTTAAAATGACTGTATCAACCCATACCAGCTGTGGATACTTTCTGATAGGCCAAAGTTATTTGTAATCTGCACAGAACTGAACAGATTGTCATGAGGGTATGGTAGGAAGCTAATAAATTGATTTTAAGGGTTTACAATAGCAGGCATGCTGCAACATGTAGTCATCGATACGTGCTCTCTTTTCAGATACAGTGGTGCCTCGGATAACAACGGTAATTCATTCTCCAAGGTTAGTTGTTATCAGAAACACGTCGTTATCCGAAACACAGTTTCCCATAGGAATGAATGGGAAACTGTTTAATCCGTTCTGGAGCCTAGGAAAAAGGCACAGACACCTGGTTTTTTGCTCAAAACTCTTTTAAAAGTGCACTTTAAAGGTACAGATGCAATGCCACCTGGGATAACTTTTTTACTGATGCATGCTGGAAATTGATTATCTGAGGCAGTCCATAGGGGAAATTCGTTATCCGAGGCAGACCTATACCTAGGAATTGCAATTCATTATCCGAGGCAGCCCATAGGGAAAATTCGTTATCAGAGGCAGCCCTATACCCGGAAATTTGCAGTTGTTATCCGAATTATTCGTTATCCGGTGCAGTTGTTATCTGAGGTACCACTGTACTCCTTTTAGATCTACTTGCACAACTGAATTTGGAAATCCCAACATTCTGTGGTGTAGACAAGAAGGCTGTGTTTCAGGCTCGTAGGGAATGGAGTAAAGGCCATCAATGTGCAGAATGATACAGAATATATTTTGTGAAGGAGCTGAAAGGAAAGCATCTAAAGAAGGAATGGGAAAGATCAGTGTCAGGAAAAATTACATCTGAATTACAAGTCTCAGAATCCCCCGGTGATCATTAAGAACTTGTTCAAGCTCTAGGAAAGATCCCTGTCTGGCACCCTGGAGAAAGTAATGAAAAGGATGCTTCAATTAGAAAAAGAATAATCAATATTATGAAGTGGCTTGAGTGGGAAGGAGACTACTTAACGAGAGTGGCTGAATACCATGTGCATACGAACACTGACCCATTTCATTGTATTATACCTTCTTCTGGCCTTGTTTACAGTATCATGTTTGTAACATGTCAAAGTCTGCAGGGAAAAACCCACCTAGTAGAAATTAAAAAGCGTATAAACGTCATTGTAGACGGTACTTATTCACATAAAGTACAGTAACTCCTGCTGAGACTTTTTTGATGGAATGGTTTAAAGTAGAGATGGGCATGAAATAAACTTTTGATTTGTTTTGTTACTCATTATTAATTTCATGCCCCCTCTAAGAAAAATGAAACTCAATTTCCGTTTCATTCCGTTTCATTTTTAATTCCCCACCAATGTCTCCTACCTGACTGGTGGTGGTCTCCTGCGGCTGCCGCTGCTGCCACCAGCCCCCATGGAGGGGGCTTCCAGATTTTTTTTTAAAAAAAACAGCCAACTGGCCCGTGCTACAGCTGATAGGTGGGCCACATGGTCAGCCAGTTTAAATAAAAATAAAAATAAATTAAATAAAAATAAAAAATAAAAAATAAACCTGATCTGGCCCACAGGCCACAGAACTGACCCGCTGGCACTGAACCCGCCCCGTGGGCTGCCGAACCAGACCATGGGCCAGCAGAAGAAAAAACAAGAAAATAATTTTTTTTAAAAAAATCTGATCTGGCCCGCTGGCCTGCAATTACCAGACCTGGCCCACGGATTGCCAAACCAGCCCGCAGGCCAGCAGAAAAATAAAATAAAAAGCTGACCGGCTCGTGCTACAGCTGGTAGGTGGGCCACGTGGTCGACCAGTTAAAAAATAAAACTAACTAAATAATTTTTTTTTAAAGATCCAGCCCGTGTGCCACGGAACTAGCCTATTAGCACTGGACCTGACCCACAGGCCATGGAACCGATCCACAGGCCAGCAGAAGAATAAATAAATAAATAAATAAAACCTGATCCAGCCAGCAAGCACCGGACCTGACCCGTGGACCATCAACCTGACCCACGGGCTGGCAAAAGAAATAATATTTTAAAAATAACAACGATCTGGCCTGCAGGCCACCGATCCGGCCTGCGATTACCAGACCCAACCCATGGGTAGCTGAACTGGCCTGCGGGCCGGCAGAATAATTTAAAAACAAAGCTGACCAGCCCGTGCTACAGCTGGTAGGCGGGCCATGTGGTTGGCCATTTTAAAAAATAAATGAATAAATATAAATATAAAATAAAATAAAATACAAATAAAATAATTTTTTAAAAAACAATCTGGCCCACGGGCTTCTAAACTGGGTTCAAAAAAAAAAAAGAGAAGAGAAGAGAAACGAACCAAACTAAAATGAATTACGGAACTTTTTTAATAAACATTTGTTTCGTAATTAACTAAATGAAACGGAGTGGGGGAATAAATTACAAAATGAAACGCTGTTTTGACGTTTTGTGCCCATCTCTAGTTTAAAGTACACATGCATTCCATGATTCTAGGGCCCTTACTTCACGAGGCGCGGCGCTCCGCAGCGATATTGCCTTCGATTTGAATTCGGAGGCAGTCACGTGGTGGTCACGTGTTCTCGCTTCGCTCCCGCCCCTGTTTCTCAGTACTCACGAGCTGCAGTTTTAGGACCGATTCGAGCACAACCTCACCTGCTCCCTTCGCATTCGCATGCCACTTTTCAACGTTCGTTATTTCCCATCCGTCCTTTAAAAAAATTCCTACCGACGGCGTATTGATGCATCGATACTGGACTGTCAGTTGCAATGGCTCTACTGATTTCAACTGTTTCCTGGCATCATTGGCAGCCCCCCCCGCCGCCGCCGCTACTCGGGGGGAGCCCCGCATGGCACAGCCGCCCGCCCTCCGCTGCTTGCACGCTGCCTGCCCCGGGTGCCCTGCTCTGGCTGGGCGAGGCGGCAGTGGCTCCTCCTGCTCCCGCCGCCGCCGCTACTCGAGCGAGGAAGTAACACACAAAGCGATGAAACGATATAGCGATGCATCGATAACCCTGTTTGAATATTTTTTTTAAAAAAACTTGAAATGAAAGCCAAAAACCGAGACCACACGCCACGTTGGGAGCGAAGCGAGATGCGAAGCGAAAAGATTCCCGGCAACTGGCAGGGGCACCACTCGCCCCGGTTGGAGCACGGTAAAGGGGGCGTGGTCGGGGTGGCATCACAGCCAAAAAGGAGGGGCGTGCGGACTAAAACGATCGATTCGGACAGAAAAAAAGGCTAGACGCGAAGCGAGCGGCTCGTGAAGTAACGGCCTAGGTTTGCTTCTTGGTTGCAAGTATACTTGTAGTTGTGGAGTATGTCCTCAACCCAAAAGGGAAGATGTGCTGTGATAGACAAGAGAGACCCTCTTCACCCAGAAAAGCACTATTGGGATCTGTAATGACTCCAGCATCGTGAGTTCTCACCCGAACTCTTTGGTGACATTGTCAAGACACAAGTTTACCAACTAAAGGAGAACTAGGCCAGAGCCTTGAACTTTAGAGGCAAAACAGCTTGGTATTTTAAATAGAACATTAGAAAGGAAAATGATTATTCCATTATGCTTCAAACCCCTCAGGCACAATTGAAGAGCAGAGCATTAAACTTTGAATGAAATTAAACTGGCAATAAGAAAGGGCAGAGTGTTAATAATAGCAGATTTATCATAACTTATAATACAATAACAGCATGTTAATTTTCAAATGTCATTTTGCAGATCACAATGGTGTTATTGAGGACGCTCTGTCCAAGATGGATTTTTAACCCTTTTTCAAGAATTGCACTACTAACCAATCCTAGAAGCAAAAAGCGTGGAGAACGGGAGGGCTGCCTTGCTGAATCAAACAAATGGATCCATTAAGACTGGATTACTTTCCCCTATCAGTCACATAGCTCTTGGAAGCTGAAAGAAAAGGACACAACAACCCTACTTTTCTGTACATCTTCGCAGCTATTATGCAGACGTAGGCTCGGCTAAACGGAATGTGCTGTTATCACTCATGGCTGACAGATGACAGTAACTTTATCCTCTATTCAGTCGAATGTCATGGTGTTGTGATGCTACCTGGGTAAAAGAAACAGGAACAGACCATAATATGGATACCAGTGTTGTCTAAAGCAATTAATATCCCACATTCCCAGCATGGAAAGTCTATTGCACTTTGATCTTCCTTTAGTTCCTGAGATTTATTTAGACCTGATGTGCACCCTGTTGTGCTTTCTCTTCAACCAAGGGAACTTGAAAGAGGTATTGGAAATCAAAACCCAAAATAAGTCTGGATGGGTGCCTAATTGAGACAGGCCCTCTTCAGTAGCTGCAATGTCCATTGTGAGGTTTGGTAGTGAGAGAGAAAAGAACAGCTGTTTTGTTGTTTTCTGTTACTTCAAGAATTGGCACTTGCCAGACATCCAGAGGGCGACACCTGCCCACCTCTTGACCTTCAGCAGCATTTTCTCCTTCTTGTAGTCTGAACGGCCCTCTTCCCTGGGAGTTTTTAAAAAAATGAACATGGCCCTTTGGACCCTCCAGTGGCCAACTTTTCTTTAAAAAAATAATTTTGAACAATATGTGTGGGTCCCCAGGCTCCTCAAAACATGAATAAATTGCTCCCTGTGACTCCTGAAGGACAGAAGAGGATGTCCTGAAGCATTTTCCACTTCCTGCCAAAAAAAAAACAAAAAACAAAAAACAAACAAAAAAAAACCCCAAACCCCACCACACTTTAAAATGTTTTACCTCAGCAGGCCCAAATGGTTGCTCATGCTCTTTTTACCGCTTGAGACAGATGAAGCAGGATGAGCCTACCTCCTTTGTTGTAATGGCTTGCTATTGTTTCCTGGCACAAGTGAAATTATGTTCTGTTGTTTTGTTTTTGCAGGCAGACATCTTTTATATCTTTTGCTAAAAACAGGGCCCAAGCTTGAAAATCTTGAATTTGGGTGCCTTGCAGATGACTTTTTTTAACTGAGGGTCATGCAAGGCATAACAGGGTATCATCCTTGTTCGTTTTTATATCAGCCTCTTTAGCTATGGATCAGGAAGTCTGTTTTATAGATTAAACGAGTCATGAGCATAAAAACTTACCCCTTCTCTGTTTTACTTCCTAGACTCTATTTCAGGCACCTTTTCCACAGCTCATCAATTCATCTCGTTTTACAGGCAGGCAGTGGATGCTTCCAGGTGGACTAATCATGTTGGTACTAATTAAAATGATATGCTACTATTCTGCTTCCCCCCCTCCACACACACACTTAATGGGTTTTCTCTGGAAAGGGTTGGTTCAAAGACAAAAGAAAGATTTATAAATGGAAGACTACATTATCTGGGTCCCCTGCAAGGATCCATGAAGGGGAGAGGACAATTTCATATTAAGAGCTTAGTTTGGAAGTAGCATGTATGAGAAAAGCACAGAAACAAAACAGATTGAGAGAAAGGGGGTGATTCTTTCCTCACCACGTATGCCTTCTGGGGACCAGATAAAAGTCAGAGTGGAATGGGGTAGGGAATTGTTAATAAAAACAGATGCCAAATATGGGAGGAAGTGATGGACACTCATCATAACATATTTTAGACCTCAAACCAAGTAAATATTGCTCTTTCATTAAATCTTTATTGCCCCCAAACCAGCCAGAACAGAACACAGTGGCTAAGAATGATAATTTCTCAGTAGAACAAAGCAACCCAATTCACGACACATGTGATGGATGAGAAGGATGCAGCAAGCCACAAATTATCCCCAGGAACAACAGTCCAGTGCCTGTTAAAGGTAGAACATTTATACTGAACAAAACAATCTGAAATTCGCAACTTCCAACTAGGGCAGGCTAGCAAAATTGACCTAATCCATCTGACAAGAGAAGACAGTTGCAACCAGAAACAAAAAACATCAGGAACCACATTCCAGTTCTTGGCTTGGCCAGAAAAATGATATCACAAAAGAGAGTGAGCGAGCTCAGAATGGCGACTTCCAAGTTCTACTGACCAGTGAAAGTCACCCATTTCTTCAGGTGAGACAGAACTGATGAAGCAGCCACGAAACAGTCCCAGTAAACATTCTAGGCAGAAAATCTGTGTTGTGAAAAACAGCCTGTGATGGTTCAATGGGATTAACTGAACAAGCTGCAAAACTTTCAAAGGTGCCATATTCTAGTCTATCTTCTTGGCCAAAGTCCCTCATCCAAGAGAGCAACTTCCCAATAGGGCAAACCTACTAAGCATATTATAAGGAGCTGCAAATCATCCACAGGAACCATATACCATCTCTTTTCCTGGGCTGGATGTCTGTTTTCTGTACAGCACCCCCAAAATAGCAATGTCTGAGGAGGCTGGAGGAAACATATTTTTCAGTCAAATGTGACTAAATAAGAGCCGTGTAAGAGTTAAAGAACTTCTGCAGGTACACATTCCAGGCCCAAAATCTGTACATTTGGAAGATACAGTAACAGTCATCTAGTTCAAATTTTTGCTAATAATTCCACTGCTAGAGTGTCCTTGATTCATGACTGTGCAACATATCATTAAAAGCATACAATGTAGGAGAGTGTACTACCATCAGAGTCTCTATTATTCCAGTATCAAATGATTCTTACTATCTAGAATTTCTTCCTTCCTTCTAATTTTCACTCATTGGTTTCATTCCAGTCCTCTGTGCTATTTGCTATAAACTAAAATTGCTGTGTGTTGCTATTATCCTGGGAGTTCTACGTTGTCATATAATGTCACACTCCGATTTTTGATGCAGGCTAGCACCCCAACGACCCTTTCAGGTAAGGGTCTATGCCTTTATGGCCAGTCTGCAGAACCTGTCTTCCTGGAACTGAGACGATGCATTGGCAATAGACATGGGCACGACTTGGCGAAATTCTCGTTCCCGTTTCCGTTCCTTGTTCCCGTTATGCAACGGAAACGGTAACGACAATTAAGCCGTCAGAACTCGAACTCGAACTGATAAAAGAAAAATTGAGTCTGATTTGTCGTTGTCGTTCATGGCATCACGGCGATCGTGCGATGCCAAGTGGCACAGAAAAAAAGTTTAAAAAAAAAACCCGATTCCCGGCCAAAAAAGCAGGCGAAAATATGCCTGCCTGAGTGAGGGCACCTACCAGAGGGGTGGTTTTTTTTGGGGGGGGGTCCCCGGCCTCCCCCCCTCTCCTGTCCTGGGCTGCTCTGGTGGTGGGCATCCTGGTCGTCTCGCCATGCCATGCGGTGCAGGGGGATCCAAAATGGCGACCGCAATATTTTTTTTGAAATCGTGGTCCAAAAACCCACCAAAGCACCACACAGAAACATGCAAAAATTAGGTGTTTTAACTGCCTGAATTTTTACAGTAGCAACAGTGGGTTTGTCTTGCAATAAAACATCTCCATTGATTTTATTTTATTTTATTTTTATTTGTTTACACCTGTGCATGCGCAGTGATGGGCTGGCCATGGGATGAGACCATGCAAATTTTTGGAGCCATTCCACCAATCGCATGGCCACTTGGCCAGGTTTTGACTGAGACTTCTGGGATGTGCCAGTCGGGCATAAAAAGCCCACTAACCCTAGCCCAAACCCTAACCCTAACCCTAACCCTAACCCATACGCCAGTACACTGTCCTTCTTAGTGGGTCAGAGGCACCCAGAGGTGCAGCCCACTAACTCACCCTAACCTTACCCGTAACCCTAAGCCTAGCCCTTGCCCTAACCCCAACCCTAAGCCAGATCTGTACTCGCATTGCACTATACGCAAGTACACTTCCCTTCTTGGTGAGCCATAGGGTGCCCAGCAGAGGCATTCCTCTCTCGCCTTGCTCACCAGTCCAAAGTTCCTCCAAACCTGTACACCAGTATGCTGTCCTTCTTAGTGAGTCAGAGTAGAGGCACCCAAAAGAGGGGTGCCTCTGCCAGTGCCACTTGGTACGCAATGGCTACATGGTCATGTACCCTTCCTTTTCCCTTTGTAGTGGGCCAGAGGAGGCATTCACCCCAGAGAGGTGCCTCCAGGAGCCCGCTAAATGCCTTCCATTCGTAGCAGGCCAGAGGAAGCACCCACCCCAGAGGGGTGCCTCCAGGAGCCCGCTACCCTACCCCCCTAAACCAGTACTAACTACAGACGACAAACGAAACGACAAATTTTTGAAAAATTTCGTGACAAACGGAAACGAGCCGAAACAGGCCGGCTCCGACACACGACAACTTGAAACGTCATTTTTCCTGGTCGTACCCATCTCTAATTGGCAATATCACCATTAACTCTTGGTATGTGTTCTGAGAAAAATATGTTAGCTTTGAGTCAAACAAGTATACATTTTCTTACCAGCCTCGTGACCCTCTTAGATTGTGAGGTTTGCCTATTACTTAACTGGACAACTGCCATGTTTTCTCAAAGACAATTGACTTTTTTGGGGGGGGGGTTAATGCCCCTCCAGCTCTACACCATTCTACAAGGAATATTTAAGTTCCCCAGGATGGACTGGATCTCTATATGAGTTTGTTCTTCTATTCCCCCACCTGTTGCAACAGTTCCTTCAAGGCCTGCTCCAGGAATATACAGGTACTGAAAGTCTTCCACTGCCTCCCACACATTAGTCAAATCCATGTTGGTTGCATTAATGGCACCGTCCAACCATCTCAATCTCTGTCATCCCCTTTTCCTTTTGTCTTCAGTCTTTCCCAACGTCACAGAGTTTTCCAAGGAGTTCTCTTTCCTCATGAGATGGCCAAAGTATTGGAGCCTCAGCTTCAAAATGAGTCATTCCAGTGAACATTCAGGGTTGATTTCTTTCAGGATGGATAGGTTTTCTTTTTCTTTTTTATTATAAAACCAATCACCAACAACCAAGTCTTCAAGGGCAAGGTGATCTCACAGTTGCTGTATGACTCCCCAATATTTGCATATGCAAATATACATTCCTTTGAATCTGTCCAGACCAAATTTTTGAGATCAATCCTGGGTGTGCCTCCTTGCACCCCTAACGCAGCCCTACGCCTGGAGACTGGATTAGTTTCCATTAGAGCATGGGTAAAAGCCCTCATGATTAATTACTGGCTCAAACCTATGCTTCTTCCTGTCAGTCTGGCTCCCCTGACCCTCCTAGACACCTTCCAGTCAGACTGGAAATCTTTTGTAGTCAAAGAAACGCAACGGATAGGTCTCTCTATTAACACCCTTATAGTGATGGGCTACATCAATGCCAAAGCGACCGTCAAGCATAGGATATGGGATATAGATTTCCAGGAACACTTGAGCCAAATGGGCACCAATAGCATAGTCACATACAATGCATTCAAGATGTCTTTCTACCTCTCTAGCTCTATTTCCACAAAAATAATCCGGGCCTTCTCCTTAGCCAGACTGAATGTTCTCCCTTCCAAACTTTTGGATGGGAAATTTCAAAATATCCCTTACCCAGAGAGGCTACGTCCTTGCAATAATAGCCAAATTGAGTCTGTGACCCATGTTCTTTTATGCTGCTCCTTTTATCAAGAACTACGCAAGGAGCTTATACACCCTATTATTTGCAAACATCCTGGGAGACCCACCAACTACTATGCTAAGCTACTCCTTTCAGATAGGTCCCCTCAGATCAAAAATTGTGTTGCCAGGTTCTGCTACACTGCTATGGTCAAACGTAGATGTATAACTGATAGAAGTTTGAGCTTTCCTAATTATATACAGTATAGTGCTTTACCCATAAATTGTCATTTTTACAAGCTCTGTATTTTCCAGTAATATATTTTATACTATTTTATCATATTATTTTATACTGTTTTATCATATTATATTTTTATTGTATTACAATTTTTGTATTATGTGTGATTTGGTTAATAACCATAAATAAACATTCATTCATTCAATCACCAACAACCCAGACAAAAACAGTGACCCCCCCCCCCCGGCACCCGATACATTGGATATACATTAACAATTAAACATATTCAAATTAACAAAATGTTCAATTCTATATAAATTAATAATTAACAATCCGCAAAGTTTATTTAGCTTTTAACGTTTTAATTACCCCAAATTGATCAAATATACTCAAATAATCCAGTAGCTTCTCAAACCATTCCTCCTCTTTCTCATTGACCTTAAACCCTTTCATTCTGTGTATCTTCACAGTTAGGTATTCTAAAATTATAATATTATTTAATTTCTTCCTCCATTGGTTCACCACTAACTCTTCTGCATTTTTCCAGTTACTTGCTATGACCTGTCTGGCTGCAATTATCATCAGATTTACCCATTTACATTCCTCTTTTGTTTTTAACTCTGTGCTACCCATGCGAATGATAGCCATTAATTTAGATATTTCCACTTTCCTTCCCACAATTTTCGATATTTCTCTACCAATCTGTATCCAAAAATTATTAACTATAGGACAATCCCACCACATATGACTGTATGTTCCCATTATTCCGCATTTCCTCCAGCAATTTTTACTTCCTGACTTTGTAATATGATACAACCTTAATGGTGCGTAATACCATTTTTGTACCAGCTTCAACCCCTTCTCCTGGATTATCCTAGAGGTCGTAACAAAAGGCGGTTGCTGAAAGATTTTATCCCAATCTTCATCTAAAATCTGTTCTTGGATATCTAGCTCCCAGTATTCCTTCAAGGTTTCCTTTAGTGATTTCCCGATATTTAATAAAACCTTGTACAATTTAGAAACTATTTTGGACTTATCTATCCTGTATCCTTTCACTAATTCTTCGAAGGGGATAATAGTTCTTTTACCACAATTTTTAACTTCTTTCTCCTTCAACAAGGAGGAGAATTGGGTTTTTTTTTTGTAACCAATTGATCTTATTCCAAATTCCACTTTCCTCTTCTGCCAGGACCCAACCTGTCACAGAACCTGACTCTGAGGGGTTAAATGGTGAAGAGCTGCTGGAGGAACCTTGCAGCTCAAACATATCTTCTCCCCCTAGAAGGGCTATGAGCAGGATTCTGCAAAGACGTGCTACCAGAAGAGCTAGGGATAGGGTCTTTGATGCTAGACGGGGAATCAGGTCGGGAAGCCCTGAGTACTAGCAGAAGCCTTTCCAGAAGTAAGGGTGTGTTCCCTGTTTTGGGATAAAGCTGGTAAGCTCACCTTGAGCTCTCTGCTCATTTGAACTTGCAACCACGTTCCTGTCTCTGACCTTGGCTCTGTTTCCTGACTTCGGACTGGTTTCCTGGACAACGGCTTGATCTGTTTCTTTGGGTTTGGCATCTGGTTTCTGTGAGATATTCTGGTTTTGACTTGGACTGTTAATTGCTGGGAGTTGGATTCTGTTATTTATCTGGCACTTGATTGTTAGCAAAGGACTTGAACTTGCCTGGCTTTCCACTAAAGATCTTGGCAAAGAACTGAACCCTGTGTGTGTGTGCTCTGTGTGCGGGGCTTGACATCTTCCATCTAGAGATGGGTACGACTCAAGAAAAATGGTTTTTCATTTTTCGTTGAGGGGTCCGTTTCGTTTCATTTCCGTTTCCGTTTTGTTTTTTGGAAAATTTTCGTTTTCGTTTTCGTTGCATAACGAAAACGAAAAACAAAAACAAAAACGAAAAATTTCTGTTTCGTTATCATTCTTTTCAGTTCAATGTACTTGCTGCAACGAAAACGAAAAACACAGCAAAGTTTTTCGTTTCATTTCCATTTCCGTTTTGTTTTTTGGAAAATTTTCATTTTCATTTTTGTTGCGTAACGAAAACGAAATACGGAAATGGAAACGAAAATTTCGCTGAGTCGTGCCCATGTCTACTTCCATCATATGTTCTGTTTTGCAAATTTTATCCATATTCTGGATTGAAATCTCCTTTAATTTATCCCCTACTTCTTTTGGGATGAGCTTCCTTAATGGGGCAAATTCCCCTGTTCTCCCTCCAACCAAATCATAAGATGTCTCAGCTGGTAAGCTTTATAATATAAAATCAAATTCGGAATCCCCCATTCTCCATCAGGATGGATAGGTCTGATCTCCTTGCAGTTCAGGGGACTTTCAAGAGTCTCCTCTGGCACCACTGTGGTGATCAGCCTTCTTTATGGTCCAGCTCTCACTTCCATACATCACTACTGGAAAAACCATAGCTTTGACTATCCTGACCTTAGTTGGCAAAGTGATGTCTCTGCTCTTTAGGATGCTATCTAGGTTTGCCATTGCTTTCCTCCCAAGAAGCAGGCGTCTTTTTATTTTGCTGCTGCAGTCAGCATCTGCAGTGACCAAGGAGTCCAAGAAAATAAACTCTGTCATTGCCTCCATTTCTTCCCCTTCTATTTGCCAGGAGCTGATGGGACCGGTGGCCATGATCTTAGTTTTTTTGATGTTGAGCTTCAGCCCATTTTTTCACTCTCCTCTTTCACCCTCATTAAGAGGTTCGCTATTAGAGTAGTATCATCTGCGTATCTGAGGTTTTTGATATTTCTTCCAGAAATCTTAATTGCGGCTTGTGATTCATCCAGACCTGCCTTTCTCATGATGTACTCTGCATATAAGTTAAATAGGCAAGGTGACAGTATGCAGCCTCTTGGTAGTGGGGCGGCTAAAAATTTTTTGTTAATAAATAATAAACCTTGTTGTACTCCTTTCCCAATTTTAAATCAGTCAGTTGTTTCATATCCAGTTCTTCTGACTGTTGCTGCTTGTCCCACATATAGATTTCTTAGGAGACAGATAAGGTGGTCAGGGACTCCCATTCCTTTCAAAACTTGCCTTAGTTTGTTGTGGTCCACATAGTCAAAGGCTTTTGCATAGTGAATGAAGCAAAAGTAGATGTTTTTCTGAAACTCTCTAGTTTTCTCCATAATCCAGCGCATGCTGGCAGTTTGATCTCCAGTTCCTCTGCCCCTTCAAAATCTAGCTTGCACTTCTGGAAGTTCTCTGTCCACATACTTCTGAAGCCTCGCTTGTAGAATTTTGAGCATAACCTTGCTAGCGTGGGAAATGAGTGCAATTGTACGATAGTTGGAGCATTCTTTGGTGTTGCCTTTCTTTGAGATTGGGATGTAGACCGATCTTTTCCAGTCCTCTGGCCACTGCTGGGTTTTCCAAATTTGCTAGCATATTGTGTGCAGCACCTTATTTGTTATATGGCCATATAGTGTAATTCCATGGTCTGCATGATAAAGGGACTGATGACACTGCATTCAACATTAGTACAGTGGTACCTTGTATAACGTAATTAATGCATTCCAAATTAAATTACGTTATACAAATTTTCCGTTGTACAAATTGAAGTTTCCCATAGGAATGCATTGAAAACAGATTTAATCCGTTCCAATGCATATCCAAGACCAGGGCTGTCCAAATTTGATGTCCTACCTGATGGTCCCCAATGTCCCCCACGGTGGACTCTCAGGGTGGCAGCAGCACAGATGGCTCGAGGACCCCCAGGGGGGTGCCAAGTGGTTGCTGCCACCAACCCTGCTGCCTCAGCCTTGGCCACCGAAAAGGGTGCGGAGGGGTGCCCAGGGACAAAATTAGTTTTTGCGTCTCCCCTCTGTTAAACAGGTGCGCGCGCGAGCACTCATGTGCGCACACACACACACACACCTCTCGCTCAGGCGCGCTCTTAGCTCCCTCTGGTGAACGGAGCTGCGCAGACGCGAGGCCAGCCGGAAGTCCGTGGGGAGGGCTGTCGCGCTTCCTTCCTGGCCAAGGTGCCTTGCAGCTCCGGAGGCAGCAGCGAAGGGGCGTGGGCGGAGCCCCGTTCCCCTGCCGACCACCTAGGCTGCTCTGCTGGCTCAGCCAGGAGCCCATCGTGCTCCGCGCACTCCCGGAGCCAGGAGCCAGGAGCCAGGCGGGCTTGAGGGCAGCGGTGGTGGCGGCGGCGCAGCAGAGAGTCAGGGAAGGTGGGCAGCGGAGGCGGGGAGTGCACACGCGCTCGCACGGCCGAGGCGCCGGCGAAGGCTGCTCGCAGCCTGGATGGATGGGAGGCGCGCTGCCCGCGCCGCTCGTCCCGCAGCAGCAAGAAGGGAGCTCGCCCGGCATGACACCTGCCAGCCCCTCGGCTCCTCCGCTCGCCTCGGGATCCCCCCGACCCCCGAAGTTCTTGGGGGGCAGCAGGAGTGCTCCTTCCTCGGCGGTCCTCCTCCTCTCCCCCCAGTCCATGCCGCCCATGCCGCCGCCCCTTCGTGTCCGCTGGGGTGCTCAGGGACTGGGGACCGCGTCGGAGGGCTGGCATGCTGGGGGCGGAGAGGAGGAGGACCGCCGCGGAAGGAGCGCTCCTGCTGCCCCCCAAGAACGACCAAGACGAGTGACACAGGCTCCTTCCCAGCGGCCAGCCAGCCACGCGCACGCCCGCACGCCCGCACGCCTGGAGCCAGGAGCCAGGCGGGATTGAGGGCGGCGGCGGCGGCGGCGGCGCAGCAGCAGAGTGTCAGGGAAGGTGGACAGCGGAGGCGGGGAGTGCACATGCGGCGGTCCTCCTCCTCTCCCCCCCAGCATGCCAGCCCTCCAACGCGGTCCCCGACACGAAGGGGCAGCGGTGGCGGCAGCACGGGCGAGCGGGAGGCCAGCTCCCCTCTCTTGCCCGGGAGGGAGTGCCGGGATCCGCTCCTGGCGCGGACCTTGGGATTCAGGAGCGAATCGGCCCCCGCCCCCCGCAGGTGCCAGGTAAGGGCACCCCTCCCAAGCTCGCCCCCCTCAGTGCCTGCCGCCCCTCCTCTCCCCACCCTCCTTCCCTCTTTCTCCGACCGCCTCCCGTCCTCTTCCTGGGCGGCCACAGGTGGTGGACGGAGGTGGCGGGGGGAGGGGGGCGGATTTTTTTTCGTTATACGGATTTTCCGTTGTACAAACCCTACGTTGTACGAGGGTCTACTGTATTTGTAACTGTCTCCGGATTACTTCAAGTGATTTTGAGGCCCTCAACCATAGTGTCAACTAGCTAGGCTTGGTCCAAA
Organism: Phrynocephalus versicolor; assembly: GCA_023846285.1. Classification (NCBI taxonomy): domain Eukaryota; kingdom Metazoa; phylum Chordata; class Lepidosauria; order Squamata; family Agamidae; genus Phrynocephalus; species Phrynocephalus versicolor. The sequence continues at coordinate 19,154,767 of JAHTLZ010000074.1, read as the reverse complement.
AGAGACTTCATGTCATATTTATACATGTTGATTCCATCAGTGGTTGAATCTCTCATGAATGGATAACCAGTAAGGGATTATCATGGAATGTGAACATGTGTTCCTGTATGTTTTTTCCTGATGGGATTTGTCAGGGATACTTGGGGAATGTGGGCATCATGATTCACAATCAAAGGTAAAGGAATATAAATTACTTTCTTTGCCAACATATTTATTTTGATTTGTATCCCTTCCCTGTTGTTGCTTTTGTTGTTGTTTGGCATCTTCCATTTGAGTCATGTTCAATCAGAATAGAATCTGAGACAGTGAAAGTGGTTAGGTCACCCTTTTATCTCAGTTTCTTCCACATCTCTCTTTTCATCCATTTATACTTACTTAGCTTCTCAAAAAATACATCACCTCTCTCTGAAGTACACATTTTCCAACAGACATCTGTGCTACCATTATATGATAGCATGTTCTCAAAGTGTTACAAGAACATGTCTCTACTGGGAATAATTTCACAACATATTCTTTCTCACATAGCTGTCTGATTAGGAAACAGCCTGACTGTACTTGTAAAAATATGTGGTTTTGTGGCACTATTACACCCGCCAGGCTTTCTATGGTCTTTGATTAATGATATTTTCCTCTGAAGTTCAGCAGCAAGTTCTGCCCTCATCTTGCCACCTTTTATGAAGTGGACAATCTCATATAAAGGATCAACAATCTGCTGGAAACTCTGTAGTATTAGCGTTTAATTTTCTGCAAGTATATAGTGCTAGGAGGTGCTAGTTTCCTCTTTCATGCATGCCTCTCAGAATTTCTTGTAGGTAAAATGTCTGATGGATATAAAATGGTAGGGCCATTTATTTCATCCATGGCCAGTTCCTTCTCATTATATAGCCTCTTGAAAACAGCATTCATGCTTCCAGACACATTTGTTGTAATCCCACTAGTTTCCTTATAGATGTCTCTCTTTCCTCAAGAGCCATCTCCTCAGCCTTTTATCAGACTTGTTGCGCTCCATTTCTCTTTCAGTTCCCCTAGTAATTTCACAAACTCGTCTTCCTCCTTGGTATCTTGGAGTTGAAAAATTTTGTTGGCATAAACTTTGCAATCAGCTTTCCCTCTTCTGTGTGCCCAAGATCCAGAATTCTAGATGCTTATAAATATGATTCCAGCAAAGGACATGAATGTAGCCTTGAATGGTTGTCCCAATAACATGTACAACAGCTACTTCCCTGTTTGTGACTACCCCAGCAAAAACATTCCTGATCTGGGCCACACATTTGTTTTTGTTTTGTTTTGTTTAATAAAGGGAACAGCTCATATATTTTGCATGGTTCCCAATTTTATTGTATTTAATTTTAATCTTTAGCTTCCATAGGTTGGAGGGTGCATACATGAGAACTCATCAGATTCTACACACCCCTTATTTCTGTGAAGTATGGATAGTTCAATTTTGTCCTTTTTCCCAGGCTCATGGCCAAAAAAATTGACCACACACTACTTCCTTCAGGTGCTTCCTGTGAACATCTATAAATATGGCATGTTATGCATTAATTCGCCTTTGGAGGTACACACTCATTTTCAGAGAACCCTTCCTTGGAATGAAGTGAAAATCCTCTGCATGACCTCCTCTGGGGCCCAGTTTGCAGCCCATTGTGCAGGGATGCAGATAAAGCCAAGCAAAAATGTGAAGGAGAACTTCTCACTCTAGGTGCCAGAGGGGTTCCAGGTTAATCAAGGACTGCCCACAGTGCTTTTGGCAGAGGTGCCCAGCCAGGTTTGGCTGGGGTTTTAAAACCTCTCCCTGCAATTCTTTCCACTGTCACTATGTGGATTTATGACAGAGAGGATCACTACTGATTAGCCAGGTAATCAGCTCCTTGGTGGTCATGTTGGTAGAGGATTAGGGTTAGGGTTAGGGTTAAGGTTAAGGTTAGGGTTATTTTATTTATTTCCAAAATTTATATACTGCCTTGCTTCCCCAAAAGGAACTGTAGATGGTTTACAGAATAAAATAACAACAAAAAATAAAAGACTGGACAAGATCTGATGGGCCGGCAGAGCAAACACTAAAGCACAAAAACAAACCTTAGGTTTCCCCAAACCACACATATCTTACAGGACTCTTGGAGGGGTGGGTAGACCTAAGGGCAAGGGCTTGAGATGCCCTGGTGGCTTGGACAGTAGCTGACCTATGGGAGATGCGCTCCACCAGATATTCAGGTGGCAAGCGTATGGCAGCTTGGGCAATCCCAATTATCAGCTGTTTGGCAGAATAAACTGATGGGTAGCATGCAGCGTCAGGTGGCTTCTCTTCTGCTTGAAGGTATGCACTTTCTCTTCCAACGCAGATGTGGCTTGGAGCATAGGCAGCATTTTGCAACAGCAACAGCTTCATGGCAGTGTGGCAACAATCCTGAGAACCAGCAGATTGGTGGATGAGCTGATTGGCAGTGGCAGAAATCTTCCCGTCATTGTTGCAGAGGTGGCTGTGAGATTATGGCACCTGGCAGCACGGCAACATCCCCTGTGCAGCAAGCATGATGCACTAAACAAATATTCTCTCCCTCACCCTCCAGACATGTGAATAATATTAAGTTTTAAAACCCCACAAACAAACAGAAAAACATTAGGAAAAGAGATCATCCAGGGCATGGGGGTATAGGCAGGTTGGATAAGTAAACCAATCCCCCATTCTTGGGGAGGATTGGATAGGGACTATCCCTCCCCCGCAAACTGGTTAATGCCCTGGGTTTCATGTAATAGCACACTCAACAAAAAAGAAAGAAAAAGAAGGAAAGAAGAGCTTGTTAAAAGTGCAATGGCCCAAGAGATAGGCAACCCCCTTTATTGCAGACCCCAAAAGGGAATCCTTTATATCCACCACCCCCACCACCCCCGACCTAGTCTTTATTCCTGGGTATACATGGCCCATCACCTAGGCCAGTGGTGGTGAACCTTTGGCACTCCAGCTGTTTTGGACCACAACTCCCACAGTCCTTTGTCATTGGCTATCTAGGCTCACGATTCTGGGAGTTGTGGTCCAAAACATCTGAACTGTCAAAAGTTTGCCACCACTGACCAAGACAAATGGGTGGATGGCAAGCCTTCCTTCCCAGCAAGCAGGGATCCTTCCTAAGCAACCCTAGTACCAGGGTAGTTTGAGAATCTGCAGCAGAGTTGGGTCTAGCATGGGACAGAATCAAGGTTACTGAGGCAGATGCGGTCAGCAGTGTCCCAGGGAAATGCGAGGCTACAGTTGGCAGAATTTTGTGGGGAATGGATAAGGGGCACACCCAGCTTGGGAGGGTTGCCATTGTTCTTTACAGTTGGATTCATGATTACCTAGTTGTGCACTGGGGTGTTGGAGATTGGATGGCAAGTGGGTCCTCTGATATTAGGATCTGCTCCTTATGCTGTACCAATGTAATGCTGCTATAGTCAATAGAAGTAGTGGCCATTTGTACTCCTATTCATTCTTCTTTGCTATAAATCTGTTTATATTGATATGTGGGTTTATTTGGTTTGGGGGGAGCATGGGGTTGAAAGGGCAGCCTAGCGTATCTCACCTGGGCTTGCAAATGCCTTCCTTTTTGAAGCCATTTAAACTGATTGTGCCTCCAGTCTTCTTTCCTGTGTTTCTGATGTGTATAACAAACAGTTGCCAACATTTTGGCTGAGCAGCTAAGAGATTCCTGGCTACTGGGTTACACAGAACTCCATTGGCTTCACATGGAGAAGGTTGTCAGATGTTCTAATGGTAAACCTCACTCACGAGTTAGATGATGAACTTGCAAACCCGCTTTAGACGACAAATAAAGATACCATTTGTTGCCACTGAGGCTGTGATCACACCAGTGAAATGTCTCCCTATGGTTACACAATTTTTATTGTTTTCTTTTCATGCTTTGAGGTCACATGGCATTTATTCTAGGATGTGCATCTCAATGTGTTTTGGGGTTCCTGAGTCATTTCCTTCCAATTCAACAAGTGCCTCGTGCTTCTTGTTGAGACCATTTGACAGAAGATAATCAGCACACAGAAATAAACACTGCAAAGTGAAAAGTGTTTGGTGTATATACCACCCATAGCAGTTAACACACTCTTTGGGCAATTTACAACTTATTTATGTAGGCTACACATTCCCCCCTGCCCCGGTGAGCTGGGTACTCATTTTACCAACCTCAGAAGGATGGAAGGATGGGTGAACCTTGAGCATGCTACCTGGGACTGAACCCCAAACTGTGAACACAGTTACAGGTGCAGTCCAGCACTTTAACCACTGCACCATGAGGCTCTTGCACGGTGACAGTAGTTCAGAAAGTTGCAGTAAGAATGTTCACACAGGCAGCAATCCAACAAAAAATAAGCAAGATTCTGCCAAGCAAGAGATGATCCATAGTTGGGGCAGTTGCTGGGTAAATGATTTGTTAATGGCCATGTGTCATGTGACTGCACTATTAAATTGTGAAACCAGATGGGGAGAGCTGGAAAATATTTCATTGGTGTGACTGCGCAATCTGAGCCTCTTTCTTGGCGATGATATAGCTCACAAGCAGGGATGGGCACGAAATGAAAAAATTGTGTTTCATTTCATTTTGTTTCCATCCCCTTTTTTGTTTCATTTAGTTACTAACAAAATTTTAAAGTAGTTTCATTGCTAACGAAAAGAAAAACGAACCGCTATGTGGTTAGAACAGCTAACAACACCCATCAAGGATTGTTGCTACCCCTGATTGCATTGAAACTTCTTAATCCCTTCATGACTACAATGACTAACACCTATTTTCCTGCATAGGACAAGTTTCTTCAATTAAAAAAAAAAGCCAGTCCCATTCACTTTATATTGATGGGGAAATAGGTTAATGTAACCCACTCAGGAGTTCCTATTCATGGGCCTTTTCCAGAATACGGAATACAGGACTATCCTATAGTTTGAAACATTGGTTCCTTTGAGCTTGATGAGAGGGATGTATTTAGTCATGCTGTCCTCCTTGAAATGTGCCATTCTAGGCTGTTTTGCACAGTGCTGCTTTTCTACCTGGAATGGGTATTTTGCTAAAGAAAATGATATACAAAAACATCATAACTGGAGCATGTCCCACATAACATAACATTCATTAAATCAAAATAAGGAAAGTAAGGGAAAGGGAAACTAGAAACAATGCAAAACAGAAACACAAAAAGGAAAAAAAAGACAACTATATCATCTTATGTGACATTGTGCGTCCTTCATCCTCAGCACTATTCTTCTATTCCAAAATAGCTGGTATTTTTATAAACTTGCTTATTATTACCTTTCATAACGTTTCACCATTCCTTCCAGAAATACAATGAATCCTCTCTGAGAAAATGTATTTTTCCTTTCTCAAACACATACGCCAAGAACAGGGATTCTGGGTATCTTTAAAATTGTTGGTATGAAATACACCTTTGCTGATTTTCAAATTACAAGTTACCGTAATTTGCCATTGATAGCATGGCTATTAATGCTGATTAGAGATGGGCACGACTTAGCGGTATTTTCGTTTTCGTTTTCATTTTTCGTTTCCGTTACGTAATGAAACGAAAAACGAAAAACGGCTCAGAACTGGAACGGAAACGGAAACGAAACGACTAATTTCGAGCCAATTCGTTTTTCAAAACGACTAATTTCGAGCCAATTCGTTTTTCGTTACTGGAAAAACACATAATGGAGCTAAATGGGAAGAAACGAAAAAAAAAATTGTTTTTTCGAAAAATTTTGAAATTAGCTCACGAAAACGGAAACGAGCCGAAACGGACCCCTAGCCAAAAACAAAAATGAAAACGAACAATTTTTCTGAGTCGTGCCCATCTCTAATGATGATAGGTGCTTCCAGAGGATGTTCTGTGGCCTTTGTTACATTGTTCTGTGCTCATCTAATGGGACAGGTGAATTTTACTCTCTTGTGCTATATCCACCTTCTGCCCAGAATAGGTACAGGGATGTAGTTCCTGGGGTTGTTTTGTGGCTATACCTCTCCCATTTGGCAGGATGAGTAAATTTCATTGGACATTTCTAATCAGAGGTCGCTACTCTGGGACATTTGTTTGTTTTGCAATACCGATTTTCTTCCTGGAATGGATATCAGATTATGAGGATTCCCCAGGTATCCATTCCAGGAAGGACAGATATCCAAGGATGGGTTGTAGTTTGCTGGAAGGGATTTTTGCAGAAACTTCTATATTTAAAATCCTGAAAATAATGAGTCCTTGACTTCTATATATTGTAGCTCTCTAGAAATTGGTCATACTGCTAACGTAAGACTGTCGACAGAATGGATTGTTTTTCTTCTCTGTAAGCAGAGCGGAATTTTGCCCTTCAGAAGGAATCTAAAGAGGGCAAACCATCTGGCCATCATTAGCAGGAACTGAAAAGAATGAAGAAATGTACTGTAGCAGAAACTCCTAATTACGGGAGGGGAGACTTTCCAGAAAAGATGGGCTTTTAATTTTGTACATGAATAAGACACAATGCTAATTAAAATTTAGGGGTTATTAATTGGCAATGCCTTTTTGATTTAATACCTCCCAAATTTAAAGGGAAAAGAAAACCATGATCCCCCAGCCACGGCTGCTTTAAACTCTGTCCTTAATTTTAACCAGTAAATGAGTATTGATTGTTTCAAAAGCAGTATCTTAGATGCAGTCTAATGCACACTAAAAGTCTGTTTGACAACACCCCACATCTTGATATAATGCAGGTTTGGAGATAGGGAACATACTTACTGAGCCTGGTTTATCAGTGCACAAAAATATATTGCTAGTAAACACTGAGATAAATGCCATCAATTTCAATGAGACTTACTCTAGATGGGACTAGAATTGGATTTAGCCCAATCTTGCAGTAGCATCCACACACAACAGCAGGATATTAATCTGAAATGGAAAAAATGGCTTTGAGTTGTTCAGGTAAAACACACCTTCCTAAATGTCAAACAAAATAGCCTCAAATAAAGGAAGTTTATTATTTATGCTGACATAGACTCATTGGCTTAAACTGTGGTGGCCTATTGCCACTAGTCAGAACTTCTGTCTCACATGGCATCTGAGAAGGAATGCAAGTGACAACACATTAACTAACAGCAATATCAAATCTCACAGTATGAACCAACTCGGGTGTTAATGTTATCAGGAGAGGCCTTTCTCTCCATCCTGCCACCTCACAGGTACATCTTGTGGGAACTCATGAAAGGGCTTTCTCAACTGCTGCACACAGACTCTGGAACTCCCTCCCACTAGAGGCCAGGACTTCCTCATCTCTGTTGTCCTTCTGGAAACAGGCAAAGACCTTTCTCTTCAGGGAAGCTTTCCCTGAATGATGGACTACCATGTGTATTTTATATGAATCTATAGGTTCACATAGACATTGTGTTTATGACTACTTAGAACCATGTTGCGGTAATGTAATGTCTATTAATGCTGTAAGATGCGCCTCAATTCCTTGTTCTCAAATACTTGAACATGTCTTAATTGTACTGTACTGCATATTATCTCTCATTACTGTAAACCGCCTTGGGTCCTTTTCCAAGGAGAAAGACAGGGTAAAAATAATAAATAAGTAAATAAATTACTGGCATCTGGGGACCTAAGGTTGAGAACCACTGCTCTACAGAGACAACAGTATTATATTTTCATTTACCTATTTCCTTCCGAGCACTTCAACTTTGATTTTGTAACAACTGGTGATTCATTTTCTAGACTTTCAGGCTTTCGGGAATCTAGTACCTCACTGAGAAGGCATATTAAGTGCTTGCCAACCTGACCTGTGCTTGATAACATATGGCTGAACTGTCCTGCTTGAGTTCCTTATGCAGCCTGTGCTTTGTGACTGCAGTTTGACAGCTTTTGCTAAATACAGTATTTGAAAGCCAAGGTCTTTCTTGAGGCCAGTTAAGCTATGTGAGGTCAATGAAACTGTGAATGCCCTACTCTTTTCCAAAAACGACTCTCCTTCTTTAGAGGAACATGACCTAAATACCTTTCTCTGCTTATGCCATGCCTTTTGCTCTTTTTCTTTGTGGGGAAAGGGTGATTTCAACATGAGTGGTTGACCCCCTCACTGCCATATTTTTCATGTGCTTTGGCTGCTGTGATGGGTGATTGTGAGCAGATCACATTAGCTTGGCTCTCAAATACCTGCCATAGGCTATGTTGATGGCGCTGTTGCTTCTTTGCAGGCTCACATCCGTCTCACTGCAGAGTGCTTGTCTCCAAAGAAAACTGTGTGGAATTTTGCTTTGGGAATTGTTGCTGTCATCTTGCTGACCCAGAATTGCTTTGACGGATCTCTAAAGAAGCTGTGATTCTGCAAATGGTTTTCTTCATCGTCTTAAGTACTCCTGTTCCTCTCTCTGTTCCTTCCCTTCCTGTCTGTCTTCCCAGTCCTCACTTGGAAACATGGAAACCAAAGTTCTTGCAAGCTCTTGGTCATGGAACTAAAAAAGAACATGCTGAATTTAATGTTTAGTGTTAAAAAAATAATTATTGCATTAAACAGGAGGTGTGCATCTAACTGGCTGCCAATCACCTACTGGGCACAATTTAACCTACAAAGCACTTCATGACCTAAGTCCAAGCTACCTCAAGAATCGAATCTTATAGTATGAACTGGCTCAGGTGCTAAGGTCATCAGGAGAGGCCTTTATCTCCATCCTGCCACCCTCACAGGTACGTCTTGGGGGAACGCATGAAAGGGCCTTCTCTGCTGCTCCACTCAGACCATGGAACTCCCTCCCACTAGAGGCCAGTACTGCCACATCTCTGCTGTTATTCCAGAAACAGGCAAATATCTCTTCAGGCAAGCTTTCTCTGAATGATGGACTACCTATTATGCAGCTTCCTCCCTCATAACTTTAGATGCTCTACATTACATGATTACATTGACAGACTTCTTAAATACACCTGTGTTTTCAATGTTAGTTCCATCCCTCATAATTGATTTCTTTAACTACTCGTTTTCTCTTTTAGCTTTAATGTTGCCATTTAATGCTGCAAGCTGCCCCTCAATTCCCAGTTCTTAAACTTGCATATGTCTTACTTGTACTGAGTGGTATATTATCCCTCACTACTGTTAAGCCACCCTGGGTCAAAAATAGCATAAATAAATAAATAAACCTTAAGGAAGCAATATCTTAGAAGGGAGGAGGATGAGATGAAGGCTGGTTCCATCACTTTGTCTCGAGCGGGCACCAGAAGATGGGAAGAATGTCTGAAGGACCCCACCTGCATCTCTTTTTCTGAAGTCCTCAGAGTGCAACCAGACCCCCACCCCCAGTAAATCATGGTAAGGAGTGAATGAGGTGAGGAGGAGATGAGAGAGTTCACCAGCAACACTACTGTGTTTGAAAAACCTACCTTCATCTTTCTGTCTTAAGTAAATATGGAGTGAAATGTTTTCAACATCCCTCACACACATCCTTTGCCTTCTGAACCAGTTGAGCTGATCGAAGATTTGGGGGGTTGTTTTGTTGCTTTAAGAAAAGTATCTGCTAAGGACATGACTTAAGAGAAATCTTTTGGAGAGGTCAAAATGATCTGGAACATACTGAGAACTTTAAGCTAACATTAGTTTCAGAGGCAGATTCAGATGAAAACTGGGTGGGAAAACAGGGTTGAGATTAGAGAAAAGAAAATAGCATTTCAGAGGCAAACAAAAACAAAAACAAAAACAACCCAACAACAGCTGTGCCTCATGGCACAATCGTTAAAATTGCAGTACTGCAGCCCAAACTCTGCTTATATCCAGGGTAGAGATGGGCACAAAATGGAAAAACAATGTTTCCTTTCGTTTCTTGTGAAATAAATAAAAAAACATACGAAATGAAATGAAATGAAATGAAATGGCTCCCCTGGGTTCTAGAGGCACCATATTTGGTGCCCAGGACTCTAGGAGCCTTTTTAAAGGGCTCCTGCCGAGCTGTTATCAGCTGGAGCCCTTTAAACCTGGCCCATTTGGCACCAGGGGAACGCCCTGGTACCGACGGGTCCAGGTTTAAAGGGCTCCAGCCATTGACAGATCGGCAGGAGCCCTCAGAAAATGGTGGGGAGGGCAGTGTGAACTGCCTACCTGACCCTTTTCTGAGGGCTCTTCCCCAGCTATCAATGGCTGGAACCCTTTAAACCTGGAACAGTCAGCACCAGGGGGTTCCCCTGGTGCCAACTGGGCCATGTTTAAAGGGATACAGCCATTGACAGCTAGGCAGGAGCCCTCTGAAAATGGTCAGGTAGGCAGTGTGATTGTGTGGAACTGCCAACCTGATCATTTTCTGAGGGCTCTTGAAGATCTGTCAATGGCTGGACCCCTTTAAACCTGGCCCGGTCAGTACCAGAGGGCCCCCTGGTGCCAATTGGGCCCAGTTTAAATGGCAGCTCGGCCATTGGCAGCTCGGCAGGAGCCCAAAAACGATGGGACAAAATGGTTCATTTCAATGGAAAATGACCGTTTCGTTTAATCTATAACGAAATGCTGCTTCATTTCATTTCATTTCGTTTCGTTTCGTTTCATTACATAACACAACGACAAAACAGCATTTCATTTTTCATTTCATGCCCATCTCTAATCCCAGGTTCAGTTGCAGGTAACCAACTCAAGTTTGACTCAGCCTTCCATCTTTCCAGGTTGGGTTTTCCAGCTTGCTGGCGGCGGGGCGGGGGGGGGGGGAGTGTCATCCTACATAATTCAATTCTTAACTGCACAGAGAGTGCTTTAAGCACTATGGGGCAGTATAGAAGCAGTACATTTTGCTGTTTAATGAATAAAACCTGCTTTAAAATGACAGAAAATGAGAGGTGGCTCAGAGACTGATCTAGTATGTGCCTTCCTTTTTTGGATTTGCTGTGAGAAGGACTCTTCAAGGACAGGCAGTGAAGAAGAACAGGGAAGCTGAGTCTGTGGCAGAAGAGAGGAGTTTGACCTAGACTCTGTCCTGTCCTTTACTGTAGGAGTTTACAACTCCACTCTGACTGGCATTACTCAAAGACTCACCATCTCCCTAAGGAGGGATGTGTGAAGAATGCCAAAAAGATTGATATATTCAACCAGTCAGCAAACAGACCAACCTTCCTGCGGGCGGAACCATTTCCATGTGTCCTGTTGTTTCAGTGAAAAAAGATTTCCATGTGTCCTGTTGTTTCAGTGAAAAAAGATATCATTTATAAAGTAGTAAGCATATGGCCTCTGTCTTTGTCTCTGTGTGGTGGTATATGTTACATAAGTAATTGTAAATTAGTAAATTAAGGCAAATCAAGTACATTATGCCCCAGATTAAGTTACTAATAAATACTGTACTGATTCAGTCTACAGCATTAGTAAAGATACATTGCTGAGCTGGGTAGTATTTGTATCTATCTATCTATCTATCTATCTATCTATCTATCTATCTATCTAT
>JAHTLZ010000074.1:19122921-19143355 GCA_023846285.1 Phrynocephalus versicolor | reverse complement strand
TATCTATCTATCTATCTATCTATCTATCTATCTATCTATCTATCTATTTATTTATTTATTTATGTACCGCCCATCTTCCAGTAGAACTCCGGGCGGTTTTGAAAGACAACTCTTGGGATAAGATGCTTTTGCAATTTACCCATTTAATATGCAATGACTAACTTATCATATTGAACAGAAGCACTAATACTAATAGTATAACAACTTGTCACAGTGTATAAAGTCTGATTGTAGATTAATAAAAATAATTGATTAAGGGGAGGGGGGAGCCAAAACAACAAGACTTGACTGCCAAATAACAAAGGAGCAATTGAAGAAACCTTATATGAAGATAGTTTGAATAAAAAGAATGGGGCCCGACTTACTGGATCTTGCATCCCTAAATTCATTTAGGGAGAGAGCGGGTAGGCTTCAGTGTTCCCAGTAGGCTTTTTTGGCCACTGGTAAGGGTAGCGGGTGAGGGCATCTGAGCTGGGCCTCCCTAATGTGTATTAAAGAACACCTGTTTTCAGTGCTGGTGGGGAGCCTCATCTGATGGTTAGGCTGTGCAAGGGAGGCCTGAACTATATATTTTTTAAAAGAGTACAATTTAAGGAAGGGGCCAACATTAATTTAGGTGAAAAGCATTAAGGAAAGTGCATACAAAATCATCATCACCACCACCATCATCATCCTTGCAAAAGCCTGCTGATAAAAACAGCATTGAGGGATGGGATTAGAAGCAGCCTAAGCAGCCAGATAAAAGGAAGCCCATTACCCCAGGCAATATTGTGACTTTACTCTTGCCTTTTTTGGGGGGGGGGGAGCTTTCAGAGTGGGACAGCTGGTGTCGAGCTCACAAAGGGAGCCTAGAAGCCAGTCCCTGAGTTTTGAGGATTTAACTTTATAATGCAAGAAGCTCTCCTGATGTCCTCTAAGACGGACCAGAGGGACCCAGGGTGCTAATATTTCATTGCACGCTCAGCATAACTCAGCCTTCTGTCTGGTAAAAGCAGCTGAGGAGTACCTAGATGATTGCGGCAACAAGCTGGGCCTAACTGTTACCCAGCATCAATTTGCTGGGGTAATGCACCAAGTGCTGCATAGAGTGGGTTTTCCTTCTGGAGACTTTGGAACTCATTATTTCAGAGTAGGGGCAGCTTCTCAGGTGGCAGCACAGGGGCTTTCTCCATGCAGGATAAATGATGTGGGGAGATGGAAGTCCAAGGCTTATAAGACCTATATTCCAAACACAACATGCTTTGAACTAACAGCTTTGCTTGCAGGTCCTGTTTTACAGATATGGCTAATCAGACACAGCATTTTTCATTGGGCCAACACCTGGGCGAAAAGATTGTTGATGGGACACCACCCGGGACTGAAGGACTGTGCAAAAATAACTTGGTTGGAATTTGTTAAAACAATGGGAGGGAGCACATGCCCTACTAATACAGCTCAGGGAGAACGATATTACCTCCTCAAAAGGGATGGACCTCATACATAACATGTCTGCATCAGTACAGGTGATCCATGATTCATACCCTTCAGTAGTCATATTCTGGTCCGAACTTCTGCAAAGGAGAGTTTGGAAGGGTGCTTGGCATCCAGGGAAAATTGAACTGGCCAGACGGAAAGTGGACAAGGCCATTGTGTCCATAGGTGTGCAATGGGGTGGCCATTGGGTCAGGCACTTGACAATATCTTCCAAAGCTCAGGAGAAGTGCCATGTAGATGGTGTGCACCTGTCCAATTTGCATAACAAGGCATGGACAGGAGATATTTTGAAGGCCATTTTGGATTGGTTGCAGTTGCAGTGCTCTGGCAGGAACCAAGTGTAGCTCGGCTCTGGTGAAGGTTTTCAGGCTTGGGACAGATCCAAGTGGGTATGGAGGCACGTGAATATGTCCTCAGTCTCGAGAACAGCTGATGGTTCCACATCTGAGGGGAGGGGCCATGGGCTGCATCAGTTGGCAGTGCAGCAGACACCCACCCCCTTGCAGAAGTTTGTCAGGGACTTCCAATGGTACCTGTGTCTTAACTGGACTTCAGAATGTCCAATGTTCGTGGTCACCTAAGTTAAATACTTTCAGTATAACAAACAGCTTAAGAGCCTTCTTTTGAGGAAAAGCAATTTTTTTCCAAGAACAGTGGAACAGATTACTTCAATCAATACTGCAGAATAACAGTAGACAATTTTGGTCAATTGTTACAGGGTCCCTTAAATCAGAAGTGTATGACCCAGCCGTAGTCTTACCATCTAAGTGGGTCCAACATTTCTCAGAAGTCTTTTTTGATGGGAGCAAACCTACAGATAGCTTCCTTGACTTCTCCTTGCTTAATTTACCTGAGTGGCCTCCTGTAATCCCAGAGGAGATTCATAAAATAATTACACAATTAAGTTCAGGAAAGGCTGCAGGTCCTGATGGTATTCCTCCAGACATTTTAAAATGTGATCCTGATTGGTGGGCTACATTACTTGCTCCACTTTTCTCAACAATCAATAGAACTGGCCTTATGCCTAAAGACTGGACGACTGCAACAATTGTTCCTATCTATAAAAAGGGGGATCCTAATTTTCCAGCAAACTACAGTCCTATTAGTTTATCTGTAATTTGCAAAGTATATGCTAAATACTTAAGCTTTCCACCTGGATTGCTACTGAGAACATTTTAGGCACTGAGCAATCAGGATTTTTGTCAGGGCAAATCCACCCTAGACAATTGTGTTCTCCTTTCACATTTAATCCACAAACAGGTTAAGAAACGTAAGGCCAGAATTTATGTGGCTTTCCTTGACTTGAAGGGTGCTTTTGATTCAGTTGACAGAGAGTTACTTTGGGGAAAACTAAGTAGATGGAACATTGATAAAAGATTTCTTCTGTTAATTAGAGCCCTGCGTACGAATACATCATGTAAGGACAGAAGCTCTTGGAGCGGAAAGTTAACCCAAACTTTTACAACTAATAAATGAGTAAAGCAGGGCTGTATTTTGACCCCAACACTTTTAAACTTATTTTTAAATTATTTAGCTCTGACCTTGCTGTCAGTAGATAGCCATTGCCCAAAATAGGGCTCAATCCAAGTTCCATTGTTATTGTATGCTGATGATGCAACACTCCTTTCTCATACTCAAATTGGTCTTAAACACCTACTTGATAGTGCAGTTGACTATTTCACGGTTAGCAAACTGGAGGTCAACTATTCTAAATCTAAGATCATGGTTTGTGTGAGCAAAAGGACAGCCTATAAACGGGTCTATAAGGATCCATAGCATGGGGGGGTAGCTCTATGAGACAGGAGCAACCGGAGCACATTGAGTTAGGACTGGAACAACTGGAGCAGACACGAATGCAAAAGAAGCGAGGCAGGCACCACTGGAGCACATAGGAATCTTAAGGAGTGAAAGAGAAACATACAGAAAAAAAGGCACAAGGCAGGATCAAAGCCCTTAGGAGCAGTGAAGTGGAGGGCTAAAGTGCAAGAGTCGAGAGGAGAACTTGCATTGCTGAGGCAAAAGGGAGCCTGTATGTACCGCTCTCCAAGGCCTCCAGCTGCCCCACTTAATTGCCATTTACCTTTTCCCTGAAACCCTCAGCAAGAGGTGTCCATTCTTCTGTAAGTACCTACATGATTTCTCCTACCCTGATCCTAACACATTTAGCAACTCATACCATTAGCATTTTTCTTTTTTTTCTTTTTAAATTTTTTTTATTTTCTTATATACAAAGGGGACATAGGGGGTGGTTGAGTGGAAGCAATTGGATTAAGTACAAGTTAATACATAAGTTGAAGCTTACCATCATCTCTTTATCTAACCCACCATTACAGTAATTCATCAGATTGTCCTTAGTAGTCCAAAGAAATTAATACCAGATCACATTTCAGGTCTTTTAAATATATCCTAGAAATCAAAGCCACAAACCAACAAATTGTCATTTCCTTTTTTTAACACAAAATCTAATAGAGGTTTCCAAACACTCTTAAACTTGTTCATTGATCCATCCTCAATTAAAGCTGTCAGTTTTGCCATTTCTGCCAGTTCCAACACCTTAATTAACCAGTCTTCTACTAAGGGTAATTTATCCGTCTTCCAGTATTGTGCATAGAGAATCCTGGCAGCTGTCGTAAGATATTTGATAAGAATCACTTTGTTCTCTTCTATCCGATTGGCTATCAAACCTAATAAAACCAGCTCTGGTTTAAAGTGGAGATTGAAATTCAGTATCTCATACATTAAAGAATAAATTTGTTTCCAAAATTGAACTGCCAGTCCACATGTCCACCACATGTGGTAAAAAGTACCTTCATTCTCTTGGCATTTCCAACACCTATTGGAGATTCCCTTGTACATCTTAGACAGTTTGTCTGGCGTTAGGTACCACCTGTACATCATTTTGTAAAAATTTTCTTTCAAATTATAACTCCTTGTGAATTTCAGTCCATACTTCCACATTCCCTCCAACTGTTCTTTTTGAATATTATACCTGAAATTTTTGGCCCATTTGATCATACACTCTTTAACCTGTTCATCTTTGGTATCAAATTTCAATAACATTTTATATATTCTTGAGATCAAATGGTCCTTATTGGCACAGAGTTCCATCTCAAAAGTAGATTTTCCCTGATCAAATTCAAATACTTGTTCATCTATTTTGAATCTTTCTGATAGTTGCAAATATGAGAACCATTGACAGACAAAACCTTCCTGGTTCAATTCCTCTCTAGATTTCATCTTATATCCCCCTTGACTCCATTTTAAGATATCTTTATATGTTAACCAACTATCTCTCTGCGATGTTTCTGACTTAAACAAAGCCTCCTGGGGTGATACCCAGAGAGGCATTTTAGGTGCCAATCTTAGTTTGTAAGTATTCCAGATTCTTAAAATGGATTGCTGAATATAATGATTGTTAAATTCTGCATTTACTTTGGCTTTGTTATACCAAAGATACCCGTGCCATCCAAATCTCTAATCGTGTCCTTCAAGGTTTAACAATCTTTTATTCCCCAACATTATCCATTCTTTAAGCCAAATTAAACATCTAGCAGTGTAATACATTTTTAAATTTGGAAGTCCCAATCCTCCTCTCTCTTTAGCATCTATCAAACATTTATATTTTATCCGAGATCTCTTCCTTTGCCATATGAAATTTGCTATGTCTTTTTGCCACTGTTTAAAAGGAGTTTCTGACTTCAATATTGGGATTGTCTGGAATAAAAAGAGCATTCTTGGAAGGATATTCATCTTTATTGCAGAGATTCTACCTAATAAGGAAAGTTGAAGATTTTCCCACTTTTCTAAATCTTTTTTAATTTCATTCCAAGCCTTTAAATAATTATTTTCAAAAAGCATAGAGTTTTTATTGGTTAAAGTAATCCCTAGATATTTCACTTTTTTTTTCTATTTTAAATCCCGTTTTCTCAATAAGCTGTAATTGATTTTCTGCAGGTATATTCTTTACTATCATTTTAGTTTTTCCCCTGTTTATTTTGAAACCTGCTAAGGACCCAAATTCTTTTATTTTAGACATTAACACCTCTATACCTTTTAAAGGGTCCTCCAATGTCAAGACTAGATCATCTGCGAATGCTCTTAATTTATATTTTTCTTTCTTAATTCTTACTCCTATTTGTTCATCTTTTCTTATACCTCTATTTAGTACTTCCAATATTAAGACGAATAACAGAGGCGACAGTGGGCAGACTTGCCTTACCCCCTTTTGGATATTACAGGGTTTGGTCAAATGATCATTGACTATAATATAAGCCTTTTGAGAATTATATATTGAACTCACCCAATTTATAAAATTATCTCCAAACCTCATTTCTTGTAGCATCTTTATCATAAAGGACCAGTACAAATTATCGAACGCCTTCTCAGCATCTAAGAAGATCATGGCTAGGTGTTTTTCATTATGTTTCTCAAAGTACTCAATGATGATCAACACATTTCTAACATTATCTTTTAGTTGCCTTTTAGGTAGGAAGCCACATTGATCTTCGTGGATAAGATCTTTAAAAACCAATTTCAATCTTTGTGCAAAGATATTTATTTAACAGCGAGATTGGCCTATAGTTTTCAATTAAATTAAGATTCTTATCCTCTTTTGGAATTAATGTTATATTTGCCTCCTTCCAGGATTCTGGTAATTTTCCTTCTTTTAAAATCGAATTCATTGTTGTTTGCAGTGGTATCAGCAATTCTGTTTCAAACAGCTTATAAAAAATAAAAGGCAGACCATCTGGGCCAGGGGCTTTACCTGTTTTGGCCATCTTAATTGCTTCTACAACTTCTCTTACCATGATTGGTCCATTCAATGTGGACCTTTGCTCTTCGGTAAGCCTGGGTAGCTCTTGTCTCCTAATAGACTCATCTATCACCCCTAGGGGGGTATCCGACTTCTTATAAAGATGAGAGTAGTAGCTATGTATTACATTTTGAATCCCACTTTTATCAGTAATCATTCGTTCTTGTACCTGTAATTGGGGGATCCATCTCTTTTCCCTCTCTTTTCTCAGTTTGTGAGCCAGCCATCTGCCTGGTTTATTTGCCTGTTCAAAGTACCTCTGTTTCGCATATTTAAGCTTCTTGACCATTTCCAAAACAGTCAGTATTGAAAGCTGTTGTTGTAGTATTTTTAATTCATGTAATATTTTTATCAGCAGCTGGATTCTTTAGTTCCTCCTCTTTACTTCTGATTTTGCACTGGTATGTCTTTTCTAGTCTCTTTTTTTCCAATATTGACCCCGCCCTGATGAATTCTCCCCTTATAAATGCCTTTCCTGCATCCCAAACAACTCTTGTATCAATATCTTTACCCAAGTTTAGATTGAAAAACTCTTTTATTTTCTTTTTACATTCCTTGAGAGTACTTTCATCTTGTAAAAGCCACTCATTTAATCTCCATCTGAACATATGTGTTTTCCCTTTAACACTAACTGATATTGGGTTATGGTCAGAAAGGGATCTTGGCAATATCTCTGCCTTTACAACTTTAGTAGCCAGATCTCCTGTTACCCAAAACATATCTAATCTGGAAAAGGATTTATGTCTTTCTGAGAAGAATGTGTATTCTCTGGAATTCCCATTTTTTGTCTCCAAATATCAACCAGTCCTAGTTCCTCAATTAAATCAAAACATGAATTTGGTAACTTCCCTTGTGTGTCTTTAATCCCTTTATCAGACTGCCTGTCTAATGTGGGGTTCACTACACCATTCCAATCGCCAACTAAAAGCAAACTAGGATAAGAGAAATCCAACAATTTATCCAACAAGTACTTAAAGAAGCACACTTTCCCTTCATTTGGTACATATAACCCCAGTACGAGTGTTTTAACTCCATTGAATTCTACCTCTACCCCCACAAATCTCCCCTGTTCATCTGAGATTATTAATTTTGGATTCAATTGGTCTTTAATGTACAACACAACACCATTTCTTTTTTTTTCACTTGCCGAAATAAACTCTTGACCCAATCCCTTTTGGGATAAATATTTCCTATCCTTTTCTGTAATGTGTGTCTCCTGTAAACTGATGATGTCCCAGTATAGTTTTCTCAGATAATGGAAAATGCGGCATCTCTTCAGTGGTGAGTTACATCCATTAATATTCCATGAAAGGCATTTGAAATGCATTATATTTCAGTAGTTGAAAACTCCGGACTGGAACCTTCCTTCTGTGGCTCTTGCTTTTGTAAATCCACTTTTTCCAGAAATTTCTGAGCCTTCTGAACTGTGTTTATTCTGTAGTTCTTCCTTTGGTAATTAAAGTTAAGTCCATACAAGCTCTCCCACTTAAAAGGTATGTTGTTTTCTTTCAGTTTTTGAACAAAGAAGGTAAAATCCTTTCTCCTTTGAAGTA
Organism: Phrynocephalus versicolor; assembly: GCA_023846285.1. Classification (NCBI taxonomy): domain Eukaryota; kingdom Metazoa; phylum Chordata; class Lepidosauria; order Squamata; family Agamidae; genus Phrynocephalus; species Phrynocephalus versicolor. The sequence continues at coordinate 19,135,516 of JAHTLZ010000074.1, read as the reverse complement.
TTCTATGTGGGATTTCTTTTAGAACAATCACATCCTTGTTATCAATCTTAAACTTGTTCTTAGAATGCAGCTGTAAAATTCTGTCCCTTATATTTTTCTTCACAAAAAATAGTACATCCCTTGGTACTTTATTCTGAGTAGCAAATCTGAAGTTAACTCTGAAGACTTTGTCAATTTCACTATCTAGGAGTTGTCTATCTTCTTGCAAGAATTTTGAAAGTTCAATCACCATTTTCTCTCAGATATGTTCTTTTGAAGTCTCTTGAATTGACCTGAACCTCAGGATGTGTTCTTTAGCTTTTAATTCCAAAAAAATCAAGTTGGTCAGCCTGACTCATGAGTTGCTTATCCAAATCACCCACTTTAACTTCCAAAGCATCTGTCTTAGCTTTCACACTAGAAGACTGGTCCCTAAGTTGATTAATAGACAGTCGAAGGTTCTTAATGTCCCCAGTTATCTCATTCGCGAAATTACTCAGTTGATCTTGTAAACTCTGAAATCTGGCCTCCATCCTCTTCTCAAAATTATTCAAAAGCACTTCCATATCCACTTGTACCACCTGAGCAGGTGATTTAGGCGGGTCTGGTGCTTTCCCCCAAGCTTGTGAAGCCATTGTTGAAAAAAGTCAAATTTAGAAGGAAAGGAAAAAAAAACCACTAGATGTCACTAGGAGCTCAATTTGACTTTAAGTTGGAGACTTCTAAAGTTGCCATTAGGTTTTGATTTCCCCTGAGCACTAATGAGATCTTCAAGAGACCACCTTAAAAGTTGAAGTGCTACACCAGTATGTTTCTTATCTTCTCGAAGCCGGCAGTTGCTAATCAGCTCTGGGGGAAATTATAAAACACTGGCTTACCGGTAGGTTTTGTATTCTCTTGCTTCAGTTTCGTCTGTTTACAGACAATTCTCTTGTTTCCTTTGTTTCTTTTGCTTCGGTTTTTCGTTCCCATAGCGTCCACTCGGCAGCTGCTGGAGGAATCCCTGGGAGGGGGGATGGGCAGGTTTTTGCCAGCCACGCCACTCAACCCTGGCTGCTTTCTGGGGTCACCGCCCCAGAAATTTACTCAGAGGAGCCAGCGTAAAGAGGCTGTTTGGAAGTCCCACACACCTCTCTTTTTCCAGAGGGTAGACAGCCCAGAAAAGGCTGTTTTCCTCCCACAGGGACCGACCCGAAGTACTCAGATCAGCTTACACAATGCCATCTTGACCGGAAGTCTCCCCATTAGCATTTTTCTAACTGAGCTATTCAATTGGGGGAAGGGGAGGAGACAGAGAGAGAACAATATTTTATAACCAACATTAAAATGCACTTTAAAGTAACATTCAATGGTACTTTTGAGTCATTGTTCTTTATATGTGTCCATTCGCTTGACATCCAGTTTAATCCCCTCTCCTCTGTTGCAAGACATTCCATTTACTATTTTGCTTGTGCTGATATTTGAATGACATCAGGAGCTGTTGAGATTAGCTCGTCTGTTCTCCATCCCTTCTTGTGCCAAGTCACCACCTGTTACATCTTGTTACCAAGGAAGCCTTTGAATTGCCAATAACCAGCTGTGTGTGGAAGGCATAGCAACTAGAGATGGTTGTGAAACTATTTATGAAGGGGGGGGGGACAACAACTCACAAACCAGGCTGGATAGTGGCTTGGTCCGCACAACCTGTTTTGTTGAAATGAAATGAAATGCTGATTTTCTTTTGTCTGCTAGGAGCTTCATTTTGTTTCAATGGGAAAACAAATGCCTACCCAACCTCTTCCCACTGCCCTTATCATCTCCTTACCTGATCTTGTTGCTCCCTCCTTTTCGATCACCATCTTCAGATACAGTGATTGGACTAAAAGATGATGGCAGAAGGGCAGTGGTGGCTGCAGGGGAGCAGTTTCAGCAGCATTGGCGTGACAGGAGAGGGTAGCCCCTTCCCCACAAATCATCACAAACCACCATTGTTCAGGCACAGTCGCAAAACAATTTCTCTGAGGGAAATTTTATTAATAAGAAGAACATCTAGAATATAGATAAAGTGCATCCTTTCTTTTTAAAAATTGGAACATAGATAACAAAGCTGCAGACATAAATATTTCAGTAGGAGTAGGTTGTGGGTAAGAGAGGAAGTATATTGTGCTTATACCATTGGGAGCCTGCAGCCATTAGAAGTAGGTGCAGCCTTAACTCTCCTCTCACTGTATTCTAGACCCATTTCCTCCCCACTGCTGGTTCTTCCCTTCTTGCACTTCATCTCTCCAGTAGGGTTCTTTACCTGCAGACTATTTGCCAGGAGTATATGCATTATGGAAAATTGGAACAAAGAAAATGACAGAAGAAAGCACTGGAACCATAGAGGGTGAGAATAAAAAGAAGAAAGTAGGCCAGTGCTGAAGGCCCTCCATTGGCAACATTCTGTCTAATGGACGACCTTCCTGTGATTAGAAGAATTATGAAGGTTTGTGGGTAGTATTTGAGAGGAGAACTCAGACGACATACAATTTCACTAGGACGCCAACTGCACCATTGGTCACTGTTTGACCTACAGTACCAGAATGAGTTGTTTCATCTGTAGGAAAATTGCAGGGAAATTTGGAAAGAGGAACAATAATAGTGAGGCAGTAAATGTATAAAGCTGAAGATACTGTCAAGTCACCTTTAAAGCCTACACCAGTTAAAATTATTTCCATGTTATCGAAGCAACCTGATCGCTGAAAACCCATCCCATTGACATTTACCAATGGGAGGGGAACCAAAATCAGCTGTAAAAATCTATAACCAACCCTTCTTGGGGTAACATGAGGAGGAAACCTCCCCAGTCTATCGCGGGGGTTAGGGACCAACCCAACCCAGGATAATTGAAAATCTGCGATATGCCCATGCAGGTCGGGCCGGACTTGGGGGGGGGGCAGACAACGTTTAAAATGTCTTTAAGCAACAGCTTGGCTCTATTGCTTAAAGATATTTTAAACATTGTGCACCGCTTCTCCTGACCACCCCCAGGTGTGGGGGAGTGGCGCGCGATGCCTGCATGGAGGCAAGCCCTGGGTTCCAGCTGATTGGTGCTGGGGTGGGGGGAATCAGCTGGAGCCTGGGGCTTGGAGAAGGGGGAAGGTTTAAAAAGCCCAAGCTTTTAAAACCTTTCTCCCCCTCCCCCAAGCCTTTTCGGGGTACTGCAGTCCCGCGATATAGTGGGACTGCAGTAAATGAACCGCCAAAGGGCGGGGGACCACTGTACTTTTCTATGAAAAGATGAATCCAGACTGTATGAAAATTTGCTTTTCCTGGCTTCTCAGAAGATTCAAACTCCTAGCATTCGTCATATGCCATGCCTAGGGCCTTCCAAAGAAATCTGACAAGATTAGATCTAATCAATTACATTTTAAGTCACAGAATCCCCTAGCATTCACTCTTTGCAAAACTTTCCAGGGAAAGTAAAGAACATCCCACTAATTTTTCTCAGAGTCTTAAAGGTATGCAGTCAATGTAGTGAAGCACAAGAGGGGAAACCATCATTTTGATAGCCACAATGCAACAAAAGTCCAGTAAAGTCACCATAAAACATATTTCTATCCGCTCTCCATCTGCTACCAGCAATGTTCTTAATATATGCGCCCCAACTTCCACATTTATGCATGACAGAGTCAAGAAACAGCTTCTGTATCTTTTAGCCATAAACAAACAAACAAACAAACAAACATGAAACTAAGAACCAATGGAACAAACAAACAAACATGAAACTAAGAACCAATGGAATGTTTGTCCCATATACTTGCAAATTGATATTTCTAAAGCATGTGCAGAAAGGCATGCCACAAGGGCATTCTTCCATCCTACATAAAGTTGCATTCAGCTGCAACATTCAAAATAAGCAAGTATAAATAAGGAAACATTAGGAAAAGGCCATGTGTCCTAAAACAATGCAAAGGCAGGAGGATACCTTTCCTGTGGAACAAATTCCACGAAACCCTTTCTGAACTATCTACAAAAGCTTGGCACAAAGCCAAGGGAAAATGAATCGTCATTGAAGCTAGCTGTCTGCTGTTTGATTGATTTTTTTTAAAAAAATGTTCTAATAAAAGTATAAACAAGTTAGGCTGAGTGGAAGTATTTTCATTAGATCGGGTTCTCTTGTTTTCTCAGCACAAAATCCATATTTAGCGCCTCACTTGTTCCCAGTGACCAATCATTTGTAATGGCATCATATTTTCCAAGGACAACTGCTCCAGTTTAAAGGGTTTAGACCCGATCTGCTTCACTGTGACACCTTCTGACATACCCCCAAGTTTTGCCTTCCCTCCTTAAGTAGCACACACCCCAGTGTTGGTAATCAAAGCAGGAATGTCCTCTCCTAAACAAGCAGCATTCTTCCTTGCTAGCTGATGCTACGATAACAAAACCAGCCCACAGGAATTACCCCACAAGTGTTCCCACTGATTCTATTTAATCCTTCCCAGTGTCCCTTTAACTAGAAGCATACATTAGTTATGCTCCAATAAACCTAGTTTCAAGAAGGGATAGCTAACCTTTCAAAAAGCTTAAATCATGCTTGTGTGAATCACCCCGCTACAAGAATAGAATAGAATAGAATAGAGTTTTATTGTCATTATGCATACGCAAGATACGCACAACGAAATTAGAGTGCTGCTCCACTACACACTCTAAACATACAAAACACATAAAACACATAAAATATATAAAACACCATACAAAATATTAAAAACTCTTAAAATTGCTTACAAAATTTAAAACACGACTTAAAAACTGATTAAGATAGTGCTAAAACTGTCGCATTTAACTTGGATACCGCTCTGAGATAAAAACTGTTCTTTAGTCTATTTGTCCTTGACCTAAGAGTCCTGTATCTCCTGCCAGACGGCAACAGTTCAAAAAATTGGTGGCCAGGATGCGAAGGGTCTCTCAAAATTCCAGATGTCTTCCTTGAGCATCTGGAGTTGTATAATTCTTCCAAAGGAGGAAGAGGACAGCCCACTATCCTCTCAGCAGTGTTTATGACCCTCTGGAGAGCCCTTCTATCTGCCACTGTGCAACTGGAAAACCAGACACAGAGGCAGTAAGTGATAGTGCTTTCTATAAAGCCCTGGTAGAAGGTTACCAACAGTTTCTTAGACAGTTGTTCCCTCCTGAGAAGTCTCAGAAGATATAATCTCTGTTGGGCCTTCTTAACCAGTGCTTCAGTGTTGGCACTCCAGGTCAAATCCTCCTGTAGAATAACTCCTAAGAACCTACTGTCCGTCACCCGCTCTACACAAACTCCATCAATAATCAGGGGCTGAGTGTCTGATTTCCTTTTACGATAGTCCACTATAAGTTCTTTGGTCTTGTTGATATTTATTATCAGATTGTTGGTTCTGCACCACCGTAGCACCCGATGCTTTGCTCATTAGGACACTAAAGTCAGATTCATTCTTATTCTTTGTGGTTTAGGACCAATACATTCCAAGTGCTGGTTCTAACCTATAAAGATCTAAGTGACTTGGTTCAAGCTATCTCAAGGATCACATTTCCCTTTATGAGCCTATCCAGCTGTTAAAATAATCAGGAGAAGCCTTTCTCCTCATCCTGCCACCTTCAATGGAGACAAACGACAGGGCCTTCTCTGTTGCTGCTCCCAGACTTTGGCCCCATCTTTACTGTTGTTCTGCAAATTCACAAAGTTTCGAGCCGTTTTTAAGGATAAAGGTGGTGTAAACACATTTTTAAAATCAATAAATATACAGTGGAACCCCGATTTACAAGATTAATGCATTCCGAGAGAACACTCATAAGTCGCTAATCTCACAAGGCGGGGAGCAGTTTCCCATAGGAATGCATTGAGAATCAATTAATCCATTCTGGAGGAACAGAACGTGACTAGCCAAACATTTCCTGGAAACAAATTAAATCAGGCAATAGCAGCAGTGAAGGCAGAAAATATTTAAGCTCCCGATTGTAAGTTGCTAAATATCAGCCTTCTAGCTTGATAGCAAAAGACAGAAAGAATTCCTCCTCGGAGCATCCTAGCATTCCAGAGACAGATCTTGATCTCATTTTTGGTTCTTCTTCTCAGTTTTGGCAGTACAATTAACCATCTCACCCAGAAGGGCTATAAAATGCTTCTTCTAAACAAGAAATAAATCTACGCTATGTAGTCTCTTTTCCAACAATACAAACAATTAAAGGAAGTGATAAAGAGCAGGAAAACAGATTTATCAACAGTCCCCCCCCCCTCCACAAGAACATTCAACTGCTGCCATCTTGGAAATGTAAAGTGTTGGCATTATATTCTGATTACCTTTCAGGAATGGAACAATGCCAGATAATGGCCTCCCCTAGAGTTATATTATACAAAGGAATGACAGCTATCACCCTGAGACAAAGAATGCAGGTCCCCACACTTCCCACAATGGACACCACTCTTATAGCTGTTGCATATCCCAAAAACATGACACTAGAAGCCTCCATTTTGTGTATATGTTTGTGACTTCCATGTGCTTCTATCATTGTTTTGACAATCTTTATTGAAAGCTTCCTTCTACATTTAAAGCCATGTTTGTTCTCGCATCTCTTTCATTTCCCCATTTCTTCTACTCCACTCCTTCCAGGTGGCATGGGAAAACTTAAGCAAACCCTAACAGATGATATATGCATATAACTCTAATATGAGGCTTGATCGAACAGCCTTGATGTCCAGTAAAGCTGTGTTCCAAAAGAATCTGTCCTGATGCCCGCTATCTAATCCTGTGGTGATTTTGTTTGTTTGTTTGCTATTAAAGTGTCTCCTCCACCCCCACCCCACCCCCGACCCCCACCCCAAGGCTCCCAAAACTTTCCCCAGGAATAAAGGAAGTCCCAAAAAGAAGTGAAGGGGGGATAAGAATCTTTTGATTTGTTTAAATTGATTATTTCCAGTACCTGGAGCCAGTTTGTGCCAGTGTAACAATGTAAACAGGATTTCCCCCTTTAAATAGTGAAGATTACACACATGCTATCCTTGGAAGTTCTGGGGGAGGGGGCGGAAGCAGCTATCACACCAAAGAGATCTTTTCATTCAGCAACCAAATATATAAATACCAGCTGGGGCAAGAGAGCTAGGTAGCATAGTTAAAGGTGCAACCCCAAATATTTTGGAGAGATTTGGTAAGGTTGCCCTTGGGCTAATGTGTAAATTAGCAGAACTAAGGAACGGGTCATTAGATTTAGGATGGAGGTGCCAGAGAACTGCCTGGGGTATACCTGAAGAGGATGTAACTCATTAGTGTGATAGTAGTAAGAAGAGTCACTTTCCCAGGGATATGACAGCCAGCTAGACTTGGGCTGGGCCGTGTATCTTCCTGGCAACCAACAATCCTTATAAATGGCTGTGGAGAAGCCCTTCCCCTGTGCCATAAGGACTTAAGAGGATCTGAGTGTTAATGAGTTCCAGCTAAATGCCCTGTGGATCACCTCAAAGGCAAGTATCTAACTACCAGAGACAGGTTGCCCATGGACGTTGGTGTTCTGTGAAGAGATATCTTCAAATGAAATAAAAGATGGACTCCTGTTCACTCCCTTACTGTTCTCTTTCCACGCCTCAGTGTAGTTAACTTGAACTGCATTAAAGGTCATGTTAAATGTAATGAAATCATAATGATGGAATAATCTTGACCATGTTTTACTATGATGCCCATTCAGTTTTTGGCTGTACTTGCTGATGGTGCCATTTTTCAGTCCTGAGAAGACTGAACCCCTCCACCCGTTTCAATTCCTCAGGGGAAACACAACTCAAAAAAGAGCCAAATTTTTACTCAGTGAGCATAAAATGCAAGCACTCCCAGCATATAATGTTACAAGTTTGAAGTACTAACATAAATGTTAATATAATTCGGCCTCCGCGCAGTCTTATTTCTTAGCATCATTCCAAATGCCAGCATCATCAAAAGAGTGCAGTTTTTCTGCCTTAAACAGAAGCTATAAAGCTCATTTAGTTACTTCTGTCAAGCTGTGTTGCTCAGATGAAATCACTGGTAACTTGTCCCACAAAAATCATTCTTTCAAAATGTTTAATTTATTTACTTGAAATATTTCTAACCCGCCTTTCTCCCCAAAAGGACCCAAGGCAGCTTACATCATAAAACAATATTTAAAGCTAGAAAAAAGAGATATACAAAGATTTTTTAAAAATAGTTAAACAAGTATTATAAAGTAACAATCCAGAGTGACCTTGCTGTCAGATGGGCAGTAAATAAATAAATAAATAAGTAAATAAATAAAATCAAAATAGTACTAAGATCAGTATTTAAACATATATAAAACAGAGCACAACAATCCATTTAAAACTCCTCTCAAACCACCAGTCATTAAGGAAAGCCTGCCTGAATTAAAAGGTCTGTGTCTGCTTCAGGGAGGACAGAACAGGCTGTCTCAGCATTGTTTTGTATGGAAGGGAGCTCCAGAGTTGGGGAACAGCAATAGAGAAGGCTCTCTCTCGTGTCCCCACCATAGGCACCTGTGAAGGTGATGGGACCCACAGAAAGACCACCCCTGATTATAATGCCCAGACAAGCTCATATGGGGAAATGTAGTCTTTTAGATAGCTTGGACACATCCCATTTAGGGCTTTGTAGGTTAAAGCCAGCTCGTTGAATTGTGCCCGGAAATGGATCATCAGCCAGTGGAGCTACTACAACAGAGTTCTTATATGTTCCCTCTAGCCAGCTCCAGTTAATAATCTGGCTGCCGCATTTTGGACTCAATAGAGTTTTATTCCAAGGGCAGCCCCATGTAGAGTGTGTTATAGTAATCCTGCCAAGATGTAACAAGGCCATGTGTCACTGTGGCCAAATCCATGTTGGGGTTCTTAAAGGACTTTTAGGTTTTATTGGAAACCACACAGCATGACCTAGGGGATATCATATAATATGAAGTACTGGCCAAAATCCTATGATGTTACATCTGTAGAGGGTGATGATGTCACAGGGAAAGGAAATGTTAGGTCAGCAAGTTCCTTCTTCTATCCTATGGCTCCCACTTGTTCACAGTGAAAGTAATTACATGCAATTCAGGCAAGCTCTGTGGTAAAGGTAGGTACTCTATAATTACTGAACATTTTCCTTCTGATGTCATTGTCACTTTTCCATGAGCAGAAGTTATGCAACAGGAATTTTACCAATATAGTTTTCAAGTACTAAATCACATATATCACAAATAATCTTTGCTACACAGTTTCTTCCATTGTTGCTTCACCTTTTAATTAGAAAAAGGCTTAAATTTTGCTTAAACCATCTTAGCAATCTGCTGCCCATCAATTAAACATTCAGCTTTTATCTCTTTGTCTATTAGAACACCAAAGCTAGAAAACAAATAAATTTGCAGTATGTGGGGAAGTCCGCATTAGTTCCTTAAACAACTGTTGATTGACCTCTGTCTGACCCCATTTTCTTTTTTTACTTACAAATATTTGGTGCGCTTTAATACCTCCATCTGAAACTTTTCAAACTCTCAAGAAAAGAAGTCCAGTTGTCATGACTTAACTTCTAGGTCCATCTGGATGGTTTCCTGAGACAATGATGGCCCTTTCAAATCAAGTGATCCAGTTCTTTTTCTACTTCTTCATGCAAAATTTTGACCAAATGTTATGCTTTGAGATAAGGTTGTACTATTATTATTATTATTTTGTAATACTTCAGGCTAAGATGTGATGCCTCAAACACGGAAGCTGCTTTGCTTAAATTAGGCTAGCCTCTACAGTGTTAGTGGACTAACCTTCACATATTTAGCAGAGCCTGGACTACAGTCACATGGGTGTTTACAACATGCTATGGATTACTGGTAGGCAAAAGATCAAATATTTGCAAAAGTTTACTACTAGTACATAATATCAGAGTGATGGAAGAAGAAATGGGAAATGTGGGGAAGGGATAGGATTTGAGGCACCAAGTCCAATAAAGTTCCTCCTGTTTTTCATATATACTTTGTAATGTGGGTCCTCTCACTTCAGATGCAATTCACTGAATTTTTTGCGGATAAATTAGAAGTTAAGTCTGAATTAACTTGGCCTAAAGTCTTGTGGTTTTCCAGATTACATGGAGAATGAGGCCCTCCCTCAACGCATCACATCTATATACGAATCAGTTGGTAAAACTGAATACAATAAGTTTGTAGCCTATCAGATTAAGCAGCTGGTTCCTTTAAGTTGTGTAAGCACCTCCCATGTGTGACTGAACTTTTCCGGACAGATCAAATGACCAGGGCAGGACGGCCTTCACTGATATCATTGCTGGAATGACGACTAAGGTTGTTCTACTTTGAGGACTATACAAAAATGCACCAGGGAGCTGTTAAAAGCCTTACCAGGAAGAATAGGATGATGAATCATTGCATACAGGGAATGAGATTGGTCATCTACCACAGAGGAAACATAGGACAGCTTGCCTGGAATTAAATAAAACAGTTGGGTGCAATCATTTTTGCATCACTTATTGGGTTAAAACATCCAGCTCTGGTTCAGCAGACAATGTACATCTCTAAACCCTCCTCTGATCAAGGGCTCCTTGGGGGTAGGGTGAGGCAACTAATAACGTCAGTATATAAGTTTGTTAATTCAACGATCTATTTGTATTCCTAAAACTGTGAAGAACTGCCAATTAAGTTCTGACTGAAAAACTTAGATGATAAGAGGAGATTGTCTTACAGGAACACATTCAACTATGGATGAGAGAACAGCAAGATTCTCTTTGGTGCTCTAACTCTTGGTGATCCCAGATTTGGCTGTTGTAACTCCTTACAGCCCTTCTGCACCCAGCCACAACATTCCATTCATGAGACTATTCCATACATTTTCTGGTACACAGTGATAGATTGGATGCTGACATTCAGACCAATGGTACATCAAACTACAATGTACCCCTACTTATGAGCAGCTCTACTTACAAGCAATTCAACTTAAGAATGGAAAACCATTGGCATTCTAACTGCTGCCTTACAAATTTTAGGTGCAGTCTGCTTTACTTACATTTTTTAATTTTTTCAATTTTTTATTTTTTAGATACAGCTGCTCTACTTACGAGTTGTTTGACTTATGAGCATGCATTCAGAACGGATTAAACTCATAAGTAGAGCTACCACTGTATATTGACTAGCAGGGCCCTTCCACTGAGTCATCACTCTTCAGAAACTCAATTTGAACTTTTAATTTGCATTCCCTGACATAGTATGTCTGTCCACTACTTTAAACCATCATGATGCTGTTTCCCCATTTATAATAACAGAATCATAAAATGATGGAGTTGAAGGAGCCTATAAGGCCATGGAATTCAACCCTCTGGCCAATGCAATGTTAACTAGCAAGCATGGGCTACACCATATTAAAATGAACGTTTCCATTACATGGTAATTGGCCTTGCCTATCAGCAGTTGGTAGACAAAATGGGTACAAAATCTGGTAGGCTCTCATAACATAAGTGACAATGACTTTATTCTGGTACCATAACAATACAGTTGATACTTTTCCTACATGTTGCTATGACAGATACTTGTCTGGATGCAAGGGGTGATGGATGGAGATACAGTACTGTTCTTTTGTTATGCTGGATGAGAGTACCTAATGCAGTTCCATTGTGTGTTGCTTTTATCTTTTTCCTGAGATAGGAACAGTGTTGCTGATTTCTTAAATGAGATACTAGTTTTTCAATAAGATGGTAATAAAACCCTTTTCATCTCAAAAACACCATCATCAAAAGTGCTGTGTTTGCACAATCAGCTTACAAACAAGCCCGGGCAAGTCCGGGGTTGGGGCGTGTTTGCTCACTAGCCCCGGACATTTGGTGCAAGAGCTACGACCTGATCCAGGGCTTTTGCCTGGGGATGGGAGCCAATATAAGGAGGCTCCCTCCCCCTCCCAAGCCTCTCTGCGGTGAGAAAGGCAGCGAGACCAACAGCAGCACAGGCTTGCTCAGATCACTGTGCCCAGTCGTAGACCAAGGCTCCTTGTCACCAGAATGGAGAGCTGGCAGCTGGCAGGTGGAGAGGGAGAGACGAGCGGTGAGGGTTCATAGAATCATAGAATCATAGAGTTGGAAGAGACCTCAAGGGCCATCTAGTCCAACCCCCTGCAATGCAGGAACCCCCATGACAATATTTCTGACAGATGGCCATCCAGCCTCTGCTTAAAAACCTCCAAAGAAGGAGACTCAACCACCCTCCGCAGCAGCATATTCCACTGCCGAATAGCTCTAACTGTCATGAAGTTCTTCGTAATGTTCAAATGGAATCTCTTTTCCTGTAGTTTGAAACCATTGCCCCGAGTCCTAGTCTCTGAAGGTTGGGAGCTGGAGATCCCACATGGCGGCCTGTGCTACAGCCAGGCCGTGTGGACTGTTGTTGTGCCCGCAGGGGATGGGGGTGGGTTAGTGGAGCGGGGGGGTGTTATTGGGGAAGGGGCTTGGGTGTGTCCTCAGCATGGCTGCCTGGGAGGGTAGTGAGGGGAGGGCACAGGTTAGGCAGGTGAGGTGACCCAACTTAGGCAGCCTACGGTGGGCCCCAGTCTACCCATTTGTTGTGGAATGCTCATGGGCTAAATTCACAATAATAATAATAATAATAATAATAATAATAATAATAATAATAATAA
>JAHTLZ010000074.1:19089769-19122911 GCA_023846285.1 Phrynocephalus versicolor | reverse complement strand
AATAATAATAATAATAATAATAATAATAATAATAATAATAATAATAATAATAATAATAATAATAATAATAATAATAATAATAATAATAATAATAATAACAGCAACAACAGGAAGAAAAAGAAAGAAAGAAAGAAAGAAAGAGAAAGGCTGGAGAACCAGCATTATAGGCAGCCTGCAGTTTTTCTTTACCTGCTCCTTTATACCCCAAGGGCACAGGAGCAACTTTACTGAATCCCAGTTTAGCATTCTCATCTCCATGTGGGGAGGGGCCAAAGGGGGTTATGGTGCCCAAGTGAAATAATGGCAAGGGGAAGTGGAAAGCCCCAGCTAAGAGGAAGGCTCCTTCTCGCCCCTCTCGCCTAGCACTATCTTCAACTTCATCGGATGAGGACCTTCCAGACTATGCAGCCTTTTGGGATAAGGCGAGTCATCTGGAACAGGAGCCCATGCGGTTGCAAGCGCTGGTCATTACTGGCCCGGGGGGAGACCATCTAGGGGGACTAAGGCTCAGAAGAGAGGTGAACTGCAGAGGATGGGGGAACTAATGTTGTCCCGTACTGATTTTTTGGAGAGTGAGATTGCTGAAGAAGTGCTAGCCAGGTCTTCAACCCCTGGTATGCAGCAGCAGGCCACAGCACTTCAGCAAGGACACATCGCCCTGGACAAGCCAGCCTGTCAGGCCTGTCAGGACCCCAATCACAAGAGACCAGAGATGCAACTCATCATGGAAACAGCCCTTGACTTGTCAGCAGGCGGGAACAGCAGTATGGCAGGCACATGCATGGCAGTAGGGCAGCCTTCTCCAGGTGAGTCCATACCATTGCACTTCACCAACACTCATAGGGGAGCATGGCCATGGGGTCCCACCCAATGTCCCACAATGCCCCCTGCCTCCTCCCGTGCTCAGGCTGTGGCCTGGGATGCAAGCCCAGGTGTGCCAGTTAACGTTACCACTTCAGTAACTCAGGGGCCTCCTCTCAAAACAAAGCCCCATCCTGCCTTCAGGTTTCAGCCATTCAAGCCAACAGAGCCACAGGTACAACCACTCCTTTACCAATGGCACTACCTGAGGGTGATGAAGCACTTCCTCTGGGTGACCATTTGTCACAGGCCATGGTCAACAAAATCCTTAGTGGTTGTTTTGTCAACATATTTGAGTTGTTTAACAGGGAAATTGGGGATGAAGCCTTTAAATGGTTGGACAAAAAAGAAAAAGAAAAGATCAGGAGATGCAATCCAAAGAGATGCTCGTTTAATTGGTTATCAGCATTCTTGATTTATTTGGCCACCATCGTTAGGGCTTATCCAGAGAGGGGCTTCAGGCTCTTGGAATGCATGGACATCATCCACTGGGCCCATTTAATTTTGCTGGGTCTGCATGGCTGCAATATGATGAGGGGTTCCGAATACATGTGGCTTGCTGCCTGAGCTTCCGATGGGATGAGCCCTACAGGCTATTATGGATGAGGGTCATGTCCCCTTCACGTTCATTGTCTGCCAGGCGTTTTGACAGCAGCCACTTGGCCCAAAAAGGGGTGCAGCCAGGTCCCGCCTGCCCGTCGGTGGGACAGATGATTCAACCCCATTTGGCCTGCTGGGAGTTTAACTCCAAGGGTTCCTGCAACAGGTGACAATGCAAGTTTAAGCACATCTGCTCAGGCTGTGGGTGGCCCCACCCTGCCTTGGCTTGCCTCAGAGGCAAATCTCGTGACTTGCCCAATAAAGATACAGGAGGCAAAACGAATTCCCCAGGTTCAGGGCCTGTTCAAAAAGGGACCTATCCCCAGAAAAATAAACATCCTTAGGACCTGGTTACGCAGTCATCTGGACAGGGTAGAAGTGCAGTATTTGTTAGAGGGTTTCCTGTGGGGTTTCTGTATCCCAGCCAGGGGGAACGGGAGGCCATGAGCGCACATAATTTAAAATCTATCAAGGGTTTTGAGGGCCTTGTTAGGGAAAAAAATAACAAGGAGGTGACAGACGGTAGGGTCTTGGGGCCCTTTTTGCTCCCCCCATGCCACACTCTGAGTGTCCCCACTGGGCTTTTTTCCTAAAAAAGCACCTGGGGAAATAACAGCACATTCACCATCTATCCAACCCAGCAAGGGATTCAGAGAACGGCAGAATCCCCCATGAGTGGTGTTCAGTGAGGTACACATCTTCTGATGCGGCCATTGGCATGATCAAGAGATGTGGGGCCTGGGCCAAATTAGGCAAATGCAATATCAAATCTGCATTTACCTGTTACTTGTATTTCTGGGGGATTTCGAGTTGTTAGATTTTTCATTTGAGGACAGATTTTACTTTGTTGGGGCCCTCCCATTTGGCTGCTCTATTTCATGGGCAGTATTTGAAACTTTTAGTTCTTTTCTTCAATGGGTTATCAAGGATGGGACAGGCAGTTCACATGTGGTACACTATTTAGATGATTATCTCTTTTGTAGAACAGCAAGCTCCGGCCACTGCTTACACCTCATGGCCACATTTCAGGGTATTGCTGAAGAGCTGAGTGTGCCCTTAGTGAGCAAGAAGACTGAGGGTCCCACAACCTACCTAACATTCTTGGGCATAGAACTGGACACTGCACCAGTCTAGCCATCTCCCAGAGAGTAAGCTTTGTAACATCAGGAGACTGCTAACAGACCTATTACACAAACATAAAGTCTCATTGTGGGAGCTGCAAGTAGTAATTGGCCGTTTCAATTTGCTTGCTGAGTTGTAGGGCTGGGCAGGGCTTTCCTCGGGCAACTGAGTGTGGCTACAGCTGGGCTTTCTAAGCCACACCACAGGTGCAGGGTGTTGGCCAAAATGAGGGAGGGTCTGGAACTCTGGTTGAGCTTTTTGGTTCACTTCAATGGTGTTTCCTTTTGGAGAAGGGACCTCATACTGGGAACCAAACTGCAGGTGCAGACAGATGCAACAGGCACACTCAGCTATGGCATATTTTACCAGAGCAGATGGTGCACGGGCCTTTGGCCTGCCCAGTAGACAGCTCAGGGTATCACTAGGGATCTCACTTTTTTGGAACTGTTCCCAATTATGGGTGCAGTTTGGCTGTGGGGCCAAACCTGGGCCAATGCAGTGGTCTGCTTTTGGTGTGACAACCAGGCAGTAATCCAGGTGGTCAGTTCCCTTTCTGCCCATTCAGTTAGGGTTATGAGGCAAGTATGTTTGGAATATGATATAGTTTTTCAGGCGCACCATGTCCCAGGGGTACAGAATGAGATAGCAGATGCACTCTCAAGCCAACAGATGGAGCGCTTCAGGTTGCTCATGCCTCAGGCTTCACCTGACCCAGAGACACTCCCAGACAAGGTATGGTCACTTGGAGGGTAGAGGGCAATAGGGCTGCGAGTTTGGTGCTGGTCCCTAGAACAAGGCGTGCATATGCTGTGGCCTGCATTGAGTATGCAAACTTTTGTGCATGGGAAGGCTTTATTTCCCTTTGGCCAACATCTGCAGATGGTCTGATGCAGTTTGCAATATATTTACACTTTAAAGATTTGGCCCCTAGGACTATTCACGGTAAACTGTCTTCCCTGGAATTTTATGCCAAGACCCATCATTATGAACATCCAACTAATGACTTCATTTTGTAAAAAAATTATTTATTATTTATTTGTTTGTTTCATTTCTATACTGCCCATCTTCCAGCAGAACTCTGGGCGGTTTACAACAAATTAAAATCAACAGGATAAACAAAGAGGGGGGAAATGATTGAGAGGGGGGAAATGATTGAGGGTTGGTCAAGGGAACGGAGGCAGGCAAAAGATACTTGATCCCCCTTTACACCTGAGATCCTAAGAAAATTGACTGTGATGTGGGGGGTGATGTGCAAAGATACCTTTGAGGCTACACTCTTTAGAGCAGCAACCCTTAATGGCATTCTTTGCAGCCCTTAGGATCAGCAGGTTAGCCACTGCCTCCAAGGCAGATGAGTCCCATAGCTCTTTGCAGAGGGCGGACGTGTTCTTTCTCCCTGAGGGCGTATGGCTGCATATCAGGAAGTCTAAGACAGACCAGTGCACCAAGGGTAGCCCTTTAGGATAAATATGGGGCCCATGACCCAATATCAGTTTTGGAAGGTAACATCAACCCCATTGGCCAGGGCGGGCATAACTGGTTGGCAGTTTGGGTCCCAGTCCTTCTGGATTGGGTCTGCCTCCATGGCAGCAGCTATGGACTAGGACCCGCCTGACATTCAAGGTATTGGGAGGTGGAGATCTCAGAAGTTCAGGGATTATGTTCAGCCATTGCCAGAATGTTAGGCTGTTGTCTGTCGTTTAATGTTTCTGTCGTTTCAGGTGAGACAATGAAGACAAAGGCCAGAGTGGTGATATTCAGCCACAGCTTTGTCTTCTGGGCAGCTGAGTATGCTGCAAGGTCTCGTTGAGGCTGAAATCTAGGCCTGGGCATGTGTGCCACACTGGAATGGAGGGGCCAGAGAGGCATGCTATGGGATGCATTCCGGAGCTGGGCATTCCAGGAATCTCCGGAAGGGCCCCCCAACATCTTACTGTTATGTTTGGACGGCAATTATTTGCCAGCCACACCAAGCAAGATGCTTATCCTCAAGATCATTTGAGACTTGAGTGACTTCAGAAGTGTGTTTCCTAGTGTTTGTGTTGTTTGGTCCACGTTTGATCCCACATTTAGAGTGGCGATCAGCCCATGACCCTAGACAAGTGGACAGAGCCCATAGGGAGGTCAATAGGGAGATAGCCAAGTGTGTCAGGAGTGGGCGAGGGTCGGCGATAGACCACTCTGACATTACTGTGCATTGCCCCCAGCTCTACAGAAGGGATGGTGTCCACCTGTCCAAACAGGGCCTAGATATTTTCTTGAGTGACCTGCAAGGGGGCCTGAGACCTGAGCTGCTCGCCCATGCAGGGTGGGAGGCTCACTGCCTCCTAGTGTGGCAGATAGTGCAAGAGGTAATGGTATTCAGGTAGGCCCAAGTAAGTTGCCCTTAAGGTGCCAGACAGCCCTCAATTAAAATTCAAATATCATGTGCAATTGTAGGTGTTAAACAATGTCAGGAAGTTAATATTAGTCCAATAAAAGGGCTGTGAAGGGATAGCAGATTCACCCTAGTTGGCACAATGCTGAACAGGTGGGCAGCATCTTCCCATGGGTGGATCTCCCTGAATACATATTGGTTGGTAAGGGATTATGCCCTGATATTACACCTTGCACTACGGCTCAGGTCCCTTTAACAGGTTATAAATGTTAGTTAACTGAAGTTCAATATGTTATAAATAAAATTGTGGACCACTTTATCCAACCTGCAGTTGTCTCACCTCTTCATTTCTGGGGCTTGGGGGGCAAAGCATGTGTTGATCTCACTATAATGAGTCACAAAACAAAAGCAAGCAATTTACAGCTTTCAGAGGTGAGAAAGTTTACATTAGGATAAACAAATTTAAGAGGATTCCAACCAATGGACGTAAGTCTTTGTTTCCCCTGGTACCAACAGGAGGAGGACATTCATCAAATTCCATCTTGAGCTGGATTTTAATACTATCAAAATGCACATATGAGTCAAATTTCAGAATGATTAGACCATAATTCAATTTGGTGAAAGGTGTAAGGAAGTAGATTGTATCAGTGACTTAAAACAGGGGGTAGAGAGATCAGCTCTCTCTATATCGGCTTGTCTGAAATGGAAGTCTAATTTTTCCAACAGTGCCCTCTATGTACGCAAATGTCAAAACACCTTGGAAAAGTTACTTGCTGATCAAGAGATTCTGGGAGTTGCAGGTTCCAAAAGTAACTTGTATCAAGCTCTTTGCCAGGTACTTCACTAACTGTTTAGATCAGTCTTTCCCAACCTGGCGCATTGCAGATATATTGGATTGCAAACAGTATTATTGCAAGTCAGCATAGCTAAGAAAGGAACCAGTTGAAAAAGGCTGGATTTTGATAATGAGTGTGCTGTGTGCTTCCTGGGGCTGGTGAAGCTATTTTACTTGCCTATTATGTTTCTCCCTTGCCCTTTAAAATATATGGTATTAAACACTGCCTTACACTCCTTTGTTTATAATGGGGCTAGAATAGGATGTTTCTTTGCATTATTGGTCCCTTATGTAAAAAGATGGCCACAAGCAGTGAAGCAATTTGTTTTCGTTTTCCTTCTTTGGTTCCAGAGCAGAAAAGGAAAGATGTCTTAATGGGGGGGGGGAGGCAGGGGGATGCAGAATACATTCAAATCAACACTCATGAAATTCCAGTATCTAATAATTGATGTTAATTTCCAGCATCCTCTTTTAAGCCAGAAAGCTAGTAATTAAACACTAAATGGCTATATCTCTCCAAAATACATTCATTGGTTTGAAGCACTGTGAATCATAAAGCATCGGCAGTACAAGCACTAGCTAAGTCTATCCAAAGGGAAGTCTCACTGGGTTCAGTGGAGCTTGCTCCCGGGGGAGTCGGTGTAAGATGGCAATGTAAGCAAGTGAAACATGAGTTCACCTTCTTCATACACTCTACTTCATCACATATTTTTTCCCTCCTCTCCTCTCCTAGCAAGTAGAAAACCTCAATTTCCCAAGAGATACAAGAGCTGGCTTAGCAGCACAAAAGACCATCAATATTGCAGACTTCAGTTTCCATCCATCTGACAGCTCAGGATAGGATATTAATTTTGTTCCTTCTGTATAGCAAGGATCATTGTGGGCAGCAACTGCAACAGCACAGCAGTTCACCCCCCCCCTTTTCCCATTTTCCAGATGAGAACAGTTGTCGGCAAACATGAATGATGGCCCCTGGGTCATAATAGAACCAAAATAGCCACATGGCAACCAAAATGACTGGAATTCCAATTAGGGACAACTTGATGCATCTGCCAAGAGTCCTGGCACTAGGACAGAGGATGGATCACCCATGAGCCACTCTGGTCAGCAACTGATCCCAACTATGGTGACATACCTGGGGTTAAGCTGCTGAGTGGTTCTGTTGATCTCCCGGGGAGTAGAAAGTGTCCAGTGGACCCTGAGCCCCTCTGCCCTATCTCACGAATAGGATCCACCTAGGAGACCTGGATCTTCTTCTACCACTTGGAGCCATCCTTTTGCTCCAGACTGCCCCTGGAGATGGAAAGGGATAGCAGAACCCTCTACCTCCTGCCAGAACAATTACAGCTGCAGATAATCATGCAGCTCATCCCATATACTGTGGAACCATATATCCCTTCCCCAATCAGAGAGATGCACACCATCCAAGGAGTACAACTCAGCCAATCACAAATATAATTCTGGATGAGATACTACCCTCTCTTCCACCAAATTCCAGTACAAGTTTTAATATCACAAGGAAAATAAAGCATCAAGTCCCAGTTTCCTGGGTGTTTTCCTCTTTGCCACACCCACCTTAGCTGGATCCAAACTTCCTTGTCATTGCCTCCCATTGAGTCAGTCTGAGCAAACAATACCAGCATTTGGGAACACAGCTTTATTTATTTATTTATTTATTAAGCTTATATACCGCCCGTCTTCCTGAGAGGAACTCCGGGCGGTTTACAACAAGGGGACAGCAAAACAACAGATTAAAAATAACAGCAAATTAACTAACTAAATAATAAAACAATAAAACAATATAAAACAAAACAAAACAGAACAATACAGACCAAGGATGCAGATGGCGGGCGGGGGGGGGGGAGAGAGAGACTTTGTTAGAGTCACCCAAACGCCTCCTGGAAGAGGAGAGTTTTCAGTGCCTTCCGGAAGGCAGGCAGGGACTCTGTTAGGCGCACTTCTGCTGGCAGATGATTCCACAGGGTCGGGCCAGCCACAGAGAAGGCTCAGGTACGGGTGGAAGTTCTCCGAGCCTCCCTGGGTGTGGCCACGCGCAGCATGTGCGCCCGCAACAGCCTAGTCGGACAGGCCGAAGTTAACCGCTGGTCGATCCACTCTTTCAGGTAGTCAGGTCCTAGGCCATGGAGGGTTTTGTAAATCAAAACCAGGACCTTGAATCTGATTCGGGCTGCAACGAGCAACCAATGCAAGTGGACCAGAACTGGGGTGATGTGCTCGAATCAACGCACACCCGCCACCAGTCTGGCCGCCGCATTTTGGACCCGCTGCAGTCGCCGAATGAGAGTCAAGGGCAACCCCATGTAGAGCGTGTTACAATAGTCCAGTCTCGAGACCACCAGTGCTTGCACCACAGTTCTGAGGGAATCCTCATCCAGGTACGGACGAATCTGGGCGATTCGGCGAAGGTGGAAAAAGGCAGCCCTGGACACGGCGGACACCTGGGCCTCCATGGTGAGCGCCGGGTCCATGACTATGCCCAGATTCCGGACAGAGTCCGATGGCCTGAGGGAAACGCCCTCTAAGGTGGGAAACGGGCCACCGTAGCTGGATGGGGAAGCCCCAAAGAACATACCCTCAGTCTTATCGGGCTTGCGTTTGAGCCTGTTGGCCCTGGTCCATTCCATGACCGCGCCCAGGCACTGATCGAGGGTCTGGACAGCCTCATCTGCAGCGGTGGAAAAGGAGACATAGAGCTGCGTGTCATCAGCGTACTGGTGACAGCAAACTCCATGCCTCCTAATGACCTCAGCCAGCGGCCTAATGTAGATGTTGAACAGCATGGGAGAGAGAGACGACCCCTGTGGAACCCCACAAGGAAGTATCCAAGGGGCCGACAACTCACCCCCATGCTGAACCTGCTGGGGACGGCCTCCAAGGAAGGACCGGAACCAACTGTGAACAGTGCCCCCGATCCCAACCTCAGAGAGCCAATCCAGCAGGATACCGTGGTCGACGGTATCAAAGGCTGCTGACAGATCCAGGAGGACCAACAGGGAGAAGCACCCCCTGTCGCCCCCCCCCGGAGGAGGTCATCTTGCAGAGCGACCAAGACTGTCTCAGTCCCCCGACCCGGCCTGAACCCAGACTGGAATGGATCCAGGATGTGTTCACCCTCCAGATATGATTGAAGCCGGATCGCGGCCACCCTCTCGATCACCTTGCCCATAAAGGGAACATTAGCAATCGGGCAATAGTTGGTTAGGTCGCCCGATGCTAAGCTAGGTTTCTTCAGAATGGCCTTTACCACAGTCTCCTTCAGGCGAGAGGGAAAAATCCCTTCCCTGAAGGAGGCTGTGGCGATGATAGACGCCCATTCTGACATGTTCCCACCAACGGCTTTCATAAGCCATGATGGGCAAGGGTCGAAGGGGGTGGACGCGGGCCGGCAGTGGGCAATAGCCCTGGAGGCCTCAAGTGAAGTAACAGGCCCAAACTCAACCATGCGAGGAGACCGAGGGGGTGCAGCAGCAGGGGATGCCGAGGGTGAGCTATGGCAACAGGAATCAAAAC
Source organism: Phrynocephalus versicolor (assembly GCA_023846285.1). Lineage (NCBI taxonomy): Eukaryota > Metazoa > Chordata > Lepidosauria > Squamata > Agamidae > Phrynocephalus > Phrynocephalus versicolor. The sequence continues at coordinate 19,113,585 of JAHTLZ010000074.1, read as the reverse complement.
CGGTGCGGATGGCCTCTATTTTTGATCGAAAAAAGGCTGCAAAATTCTCACTACTGAAATCAGTAGGAGGAGGCCTAGACAGCCCAGGGTTAGTGAGGTCGCGAACCACACGGAACAACTCTGCTTGGCGGTTCGAGGCCTCACTAATTCTCAGGGTGTGATAGGATCTTCTAGCCACCCTGATTGCATGTACATAGTGCCTGGATGGGTGGAAGTTCTCCGAGCCTCCCTGGGCGTGGCCATGCGCAGCATGTGCGCCCGCAACAGCCTAGTCGGACAGGCCGAAGTTAACCGCTGGTCGATCCGCTCTGTCAGGTAGTCAGGTCCTAGGCCATGGAGGGTTTTGTAAATCAAAACCAGGACCTTGAATCTGATTCGGGCTGCAACGGGCAACCAATGCAAGTGGACCAGAACTGGGGTGATGTGCTCGAATCAACATACCCTCAGTCTTATCGGGCTTGCGTTTGAGCCTGTTGGCCCTGGTCCATTCCATGACCGCGCCCAGGCACTGATCGAGGGTCTGGACAGCCTCATCTGCAGCGGTAGAAAAGGAGACATAGAGCTGCGTGTCATCAGCGTCATGGACTGCATGAATTCCAGAGCAGCACCAGACAGGCCACTGCCAGCATGCACGTTGAGATCCCCCACCACCAGAAGGCGGGGGGTTCCCAACAGCGCTGCGGTGATGAACTTGGTGAGCTCTGGTAGGGATTGTGCTGGGTTGCGGGGAGCACGGTAACCGAGCACAATGCCAAATCTGTTCCGCTGCCCAACCAACAGATGGACACATTCCAACCCTGGAATCACCAACATTGAGGCCCTGCTGATTTGAATAGTGTCCCTGTACACAATGGCCGCCCCACCCCCCTTACGACCCTCCGATCTTCCCGCCCCCTGTACCAGAAACCCAGGAGGGCACAGCTGGGAGAGGGAGCCCCCCCTGCACCCACCCAGGTCTCGGTAATGCATGCCAGGTCGGCCCTCCCATCAGCGATGGTGTCATGAATGATGGGGATCTTATTATGGACCGACCTGGCATTCATCAGGAGGCAAGAAAAGTCGGAGGTGCTGGCGGAGTCGCTCCGAGACACGTGACAGTGAGCTGAGGGGTCAGAACGGGGGACAGGCACGAGATGCCTGGCCCAAGTTCTTCTTAACCGACTAACCCCCCAGCCCCTAGCGTATCGACCACGGCCTGACACGACAGGAATGGCGGTCCCTGCCTGCATGGTGACAGATGGCAGGGGGAAAAAAACTAAGCAATAATTAGCACAGCAACACTAAAATACAGCTATTAAAAATACACAACAGTATAACGAAAGAGCAATTACAAATTACAAAAAACGGCATATTAATGGGTTCCACGCCAGGGCTGGGGGAAAGAAACAGGGGAGGGACGCAAGGATGTTTCACTAAGGCAATCGGTGGTCAGCGGTGGATGGTACACATGGCGGCTGATGTCAAAACACAAATAGGAGCGGAGGACGAAGTGAAGTCAGGCCAGCGGCCATCAGAAGGGCCAGCAACGGCCTCGGGGCCAGATTGGGCCCAATCATGACAGCAGTAGACCTAACCCCGGCCCTCAGCAGGTGATAGCCCCAAGGGCCGCCGAAGCTGTCCAAAGTCCTCCGAAGTCAGCGAAGCAGGATGGAAGGTTGGGGGGGGAGCAAGATAAAAAGCTCCGCACCCCTGTCCCCACAGCAGTCCAAGGGTGGGGGGGAGCAAGATAGAGAACAGTTCTAACCAGTCCACCTGGGCTCCACAAATGTTGTCAAAGCTCTCTGATTCTGTCAAGTCATTCTCATCTGGCTGAATGACCCCAATGTCCATGTGATGGTTTTCTTCAGCCTTCCTTCACAATCACTGCTACACCCTCCATCTCATTCCTCTCTAGACCAGCCAGATGAGAAGAAGCTTGGCTTGCAGTCCAAAGTCGGGCTTCCTGTCCCATAGCAGAGGTGTTCACTCTGGCCCAGTGAAGAAGGCTGTGACCACATATCCAACCCATCTCTTCTGAAGCTGGAACCAAATAGTGGAAGACTATACTGTATTTGAGATTATGCTCAACCTTCTAAGCCACTTCCTCAGTGGTGTGTCACATACTATACAAAGAATCATTATTGTCAGGGTAGGGGGCATTTCTTGCTTCATACTCCACCATGTTGTTGGCCTATTTGACAGGGCAACCTTCTCTGGAGCATTAGATGGCTGGTCTGCTGGCTCACTCCCTCTTTCCTACGATCACAACTTGCATTTCTTTCTAGGTGCGATACCTATACCTCAAGATTTCCCTGCAAGAATAATGAGGGTGCCAGGAGAATTTATTTATTCATTCATTTGATTTGATTTATATACTGCCGATCTGGTCTGGAGGTCACTCGGGGCAGTGAACAACAAACAAGAATACAAATTATAATAATTTGAAGCTGAAGCTACACTGTCTCCCCAGATACACTATCTTCCTACTCTTGCTTTCCCCTTTGTTCCTCTTTCCTTTTTTATCACAAATTTTCTACCTACTAAAATGTCCCTTTTCCTGAATAGCTTTTTGTAAAATAGCCGTGTGTTCACCACCACTCTATTTATCTTATCACTTGGTAACTGTCTTCTTTCTCATTCCTATATATCTATGATTATTTCACTCTCACCAATCCCCACCTTTGTGAACTATCAACTTTTTGGCTTTGTCTTATAAGCACTTGCTGGTTCCTGCAACTAAAATTTGTCTATCCCACAGGAAGATCAAGACTCTTCCCACAGCACCTTTTTCCTGATTACACTGTGCTCTCCTGGTGCCCTCTCAGTTCTTGGCTTTCATTTTTCATTTCCATTTTGAATATTATTGGGGGGGGGGGAGAGTGGCTTTTAAAAGACTTTATGAAGAACAGGGCTTTAAAAAGAGATAGGAAATATTAATGCAATGCATTTTCTTTAAAATTCAAAACAGGAAATGCACCTTTGCTTAAGTCCCTGCACTTATATTCACAAATGAGGCTGTCTCCTTCTGAGCAATGTATTCATGTTGTTTTTGCTGTGGTTGTGGCAGCTGCTGTTACTACAAGCAATTTATTGATATCCCTTTTAAATTATTTTTAAATGGTCAAATTTCTCAAAAACCCAACCATTTCACAAAGTAAATATGGTATTTTTCCATGTATATGGTGCTATTTTTTGAAAATAATGATGATAAAAATTAAGGGGGGGTCATATATATGGAAGTAAGCCTTTCCTGAGGGATGAGAAGTGGAAGAGAACCCCAACTGACCTTGCAGTTTCCCTTCCTTTCAGTAGCCTTTGTTTACTCTCTGCACTCCCCCCCCCCGAATTATCCTCCCTGAAGACAGTTGTGCAGGCCATCGTGATCTCGAGGATCAACTACTGCAATTCCCTCTACGTGGGGTTGCCCTTGACCCTTATCCGGAGGCTCCAATGGGTGCAGAATGTGGCGGCCAGACTGGTGGTGGGTGCTCGTAGATTCAATCATATCACCCCAGCTCTGGCATGCCTGCATTGGCTGCCCATTGCCCTCCGGATGAGGTTCAAGGTCCTGGTTTTGGTTTTCAAAACCCTCCACAGCTTGGGACCAGAATACCTGTTGGAGCGTATCTCCCAGAGGTCAACTGGGGTCAGGCCCACCACAATGTCACAGGTGCGCTCTTTTAGGGTGGCTGCACCCAGGGAGGTACAGAAGTCACTCACGCGCAACCATGCCTTCTCTGTGGTGGGCCCCATGTTGTGGAAACATCTTCCTAGTGAGGTGCACCTAGCACTGTCCCTGCCTGCCTTCAAAAAAGGTCTGAAAACCTTGCTTTTCAGGGAGGCATATGGCGACCTTTTAATTTAATTTAATTTTTTTTGTCTGCCCGTGATGCCTTTTGTCAAGGGTCTCTCCCTCTTTAATTATTAGTTTTTATCTGTCATTTATTTTTGTTTTATTCTCGATTGTAATCTGCCAAGAGTTCCTTTTGGAAGATGGGCCATATAAAAATGCAATAAATAAATAAATAAATAAATAATTTCTTGTGCTTTCCTTTTGCTGCCATTGGTGGCCGTGGCAACACCTTGTAGGGTCCTCCCTTTCATTTGTGTTTAAATAGTCTGGATCTGTCAAGGAGAGGAACTTTACGTTCTTCTGGCAGGGAAAACCATCAAACAAGATCAAGGAATGTGGGGTTGGCTTTGCTGTTAGAAATAGTTTACTAGGTCTCATTATCCCACCTGCTGTAGGAAGTGAGAGAATCCTGTCCATGCAACTACACTCTACAGCAGGGTTGGTTACACTTATCAGTGCATACGCACCAACATTACCATCTCCAGAAGAACTTAAAGACAAATTCTATGATGATCTAGATGCCACTATCAAGAAAATCCCTGAGAAAAGACCAATAGCTATCCTCAGTGACTTTAATGCCAGGGTTGGAGCTGATTATAACTCCTGGCCCACCTGCCTAGGTCCGTTTGGCATTGGAAAGATGAATGAAAATGGCCAACGCCTGCTGGAGTTTTGCTGCTATTATGGTCTCTGTGTCAGCAATACATTATTTAACACAAAACCCCAGCACAAAGTCTCTTGGAGACATTCAAGATCGAAACACTGGCATCAGCTCGATCTGATTCTCGTCAGGTGCTCCAGCATTTCTAGCATTACAATCACACGCAGTTATCAGAGTGCCGACTGTGACACAGACCACTCCCTGGTGTACAGCAAAGTAAAACTGAAAACAAAGAGATTGCACCACCTGAAGAAGGAAAGAAGATCAAAAATTGATACCAGTAACACCTATAACCAAGGTAAAGTTGAGGAATTCTCCCATGTACTCAAGGAAGCTGTTCCTGGCCCTGCTAAGATAATGCATCTGAACGTTGGGAACATTTTAAGAATGTTGTTTATAACACTGCTTTATCAGTATTTGGCAAGGAGACTCGAAAGATAGCTGATTGGTTTGAAGCCCACTCAGAAGAGCTGATGCCAGCTATTGAGGAAAAGAGGAGAGCCTTGACTGCATATAAAGCTTGTCCCAGCGAGCACAACCTACAGGCCCTGTGAGCTGTTCGTAACAAAGTCCAGCAGACTGCCAGGAAATGTGCTAACAATTACTGGCTGCAACTGTGTTCTCGGATTCAGATGGCAGCTGATACAGGTAACATCAAGGGGGTGTATGATGGAATTAAACAGGCCTTAGGGCCAATACATAAGAAAACTGCACCCTTAAAGACTGCTTCAGGTGAGATCATCCAGGATCATGAGCAGCAGATGGCACACTGGGTGCAGCACTACTCTGAACTATATTCCAGAGAAAACACAATAACCGAAGAAGTCTTAAATAATATTGAGTGCTTGTCTGTCTTGGAGGAGCTTGACAACGAACCAACACTAAAAGAACTAAATGTGGCTCTGGGTTCACTTGCCTCTGGCAAGGCACCTGGGAAAGATAACATCCCTGCTGAAGTTCTGAAGTGCTGCAAAGAGATCATTGCCACTGAAATGTACGAAATCCTCTGCCTTTGCTGGAGGGAAGGGGGAGTACCACAGGATATGAAGGATGCTAATATTGTTACGCTTTATAAGAACAAAGGTGACAGGAGCAACTGTAACAACTATAGTGGTATCTCTCTTCTTAGTGTTGTCGGGAAGCAGTTTGCACGTGTTACACTGAATAGGCTCCAGATACTTGCAGAGAGAGACTACCCAGAATCACAGTGTGGCTTTCGAACCAACAGTTCCACTACTGATATGGTATTTTCCCTCAGGCAGTTGCAGGAGAAATGCAGGGAACAAGGACAGCCACTTTTTGTAGCCTTCATAGATCTTACGAAGGCATTTGATATGGTTAGTAGGGACGGACTCTTTAAAATACTCCTCCGGGTTGGATGCCCACCCAAGCTCCTTAACATCATTATGTCTTTTCATGAGGATATGAAGGGCAATGTAGTTTTCGATGGCCTGGTGTCAGATCCCTTCAACATCCGAAGTGGAGTGAAGCAGGGCTGTGTCCTTGCGCCAGCCTTGTTTGGGATCTTCTTTGCTACCATGCTGAAGTATGCTTTTGGAACTTCAACAGAGGGTATCTATCTCCGGACCAGATCAGATGGAAAACTCTTCAACTTCTCTAGATTGAGAGCAAAGTCTAAGGTACAGGTGAAGTGTTTGCGGGATCTCCTCTTTGCTGCTGATGCCGCCATTACTGCTCACTCTGCTGAAGATCTCCAACAACTCATGGACCATTTTAGTAAAGCTTGCAAAGATTTGGGGCTAGAAATCAGCCTGAAAAAAAAACACAAATAATGGGCCAGAATGTGGACTCTCCTCCTCGCATTACAATTTCTGCAAAAGAACTGGAAGTTGTCCATGACTTTGTGTATCTTGGCTCAACTATCTCAGATACACTCTCACTAGAGTCTGAGCTGAATAAACGTATAGGAAAAGCAGCAACTATGTTTTCCAGACTAACAAAGAGAGTATGGCTCAATAAGAAGCTGACAGAACATAAAAAGATACAGCTCTGTAAAGCTTGCGTACTGAGCACACTTTTGTATTGCAGCGAGTCTTGGACCATCCATGCCCGACAGGAAAGAAAGCTTAATACCTTCCATATGCGCTGTCTTAGGTGAATATTCAACATTACCTGGCACGACAAAGTTCCAAATAGCATAGTCCTGAATCGAGCTGGAATCTCTAGCATGTACACTTTATTGAAACAGCGACGCCTACGCTGGCTTGGACATGTTGTGAGAATGGATGACGGTCGGATCCCAAAAGATCTTCTATATGGAGAACTAATGCAGGGAAAGCGCCCCAGAGGGAGACCACAGCTGCGGTATAAGGATATCTGTAAGATGGGGACCTGAAGGCCTTGGGAATGGACCTCAACAGTTGGGAAACCCTGACCTCCGATCGCACTGTCTGGAGGCAAGAGATACAGCATGGTCTACATAAATTTGAAGAGGCATTTGTCCATCAGGCAGAGGAAAAGAGGCAGGCACGGAAAGAACAAAACTCGAGGACTGGGCAAGAAACAGAATACTACCCCCAGTGTGGTAGAGACTGCCATTCCCAAATTGGTCTATTTAGTCACACTAGGTGTTATTTTTAGGATCTCTACTCCAGGCATGATACCATAGTCTTTCGAGACTGAAGGATGCCAATGATGATGGCACTACTGGTGAGGAAGGGAATTCTGTTTGGCCATCAAAGTGCAACATATGGAACTTAGAAAAATTAGCTTGGGAGGACTACAGTTGTATATCCCAGCCTCCAGAGCTAAACCCTGCATTTGTTAATTCATAAAGAAGTTCCACTGAGTTTACACCTTAATAAAAAATAATGAAGAAGATTGCAGCCTCAATAACTTTTGCAGGATAGTCAGTATGGTGAGTGGACAGAGTAATGGGATTCAGGAGGGCTGCATTCATATCCCCCACTCAGCCATGGAAGCTCACTGGGGCTTTGGAACTGGTAAAATCTCTCCTTAAATCTGTCATTTATCTTCAAAGGTCTATTAGGGTAACTGCAAATGGGTTCCAACCAACTCTATGCCACAGAGCAACAGCTTTTGTAGAGCTTTCTAAGGCAAGTATTCTTCTTCTTAATGTCAACGCAAGGATGAAAGGCCCAATTACTAACCGAGAGAATGACCTTTATTCCATAAAGTACTCTCTGAATCATAGGTCTTGCCAGAAGAGAAAAGAAAAGAGGCCATGACTGTATGAACAGTACTTCTTTTTAGATCAGCAGGGCTTACTTCCATGCGGACATTAGGGTTTAAGCTAGGGCAAACTCTGTTAACAAACTCAAGCTTCTAATAGGTATGCTTTCATTTTAACAGGTGAAGCCATGAGGGGGGAAAAGTGGCTTGAGAAAGAGAGAGAAATCTGATTGGGTGAGAGAATCTGTAGGTGGAGTTCAAGAAACTGTATATATAGAGGCAGGGCAAATGACAATTCTTACTGAATGCTTTTTCAGGGAAGGGGTTGGTGTAGCTTATTTCTGTAGTAGGTTATTTAAGGTGTTTATTTTCAAACTTCTGATTCTAGTAATGGGGATGGGAAGGGGGGAAGTATTATCAACCAGCTTAGTTGTAGAATGAAGAAGCTTTTAACAGCAAAATTCTTAAAAATGAAACATTTGAAGTAGTTTTCTTTTCTCTAAATACTCTAGCTAATTCTAGGTTGTTACATGAGGTGTTTGTGTCCAATGGTAATACTACTGGGGTGTTCACAAAGAACACTTGCTACTATTCCACTGTCCTGGGTTCAGTGGGGATTTTCAAAGGAATGTTGCCAAAGAAAATTTTGTAAAGTTGCAACTAGCCAGCTGAAGAAAACTTGACTTTTCTTCATGAGGTATTATATGTGGGGGGCGGGGGGCGGGTACAAATTCTGAAATTGAATCGGAGCCAGAAAGCAAACAGAGGTATGTAAAAATGAGGCAGCCATGTGATAGGAAGGGATCTTTTTTTTTTTACTTCAGTTATGGGGAGAAAAGGTCTCTAGCCCCACGAGGAGGCTCATGCTTTCTCTCTGTATTACTTTGAATTGAGAGTTTGGCTGCCCTGCCCTGCTAGTTGTTGGGATGGTAAAACTAGAGCTCCTCCATGACAAAATATAAAACAGGTTGGAAGACATGTGACTACTTTTGTACATCAGCATGCAGTGCTGTTTACTGTACATACTTAATTATATAGATATATTTAAGCAACGGTAAAAATGTGTTGAGATTTTTCTTCACAGCATAAGTATCTCAGCCTGAGGGATATCACCTGTTTGGGTGTGGGAGGAATCAGGGCAGGCAGGCACAGATTACAGGCTCCGTGCAATAACGATGCAGGAATGTCCTCATTTTAGAGAACCAGGAGAATTGGTAGGAAGAAGCTGGTGAGTTGCCACTCCAGTTATCTAAAATACACAGTTATCTTCAAGGCTGCTGCTTTCTTATTAATGGAGCTTAGGCCATAGACACACACACACTCAAAGCCCTGTAAGCGTTAGACTCGGTTTATTTAATTAGATTCACTAGAAGTAGCTCTTCACTATTTTCTCATTAAAAGTTGTTAGTTGCCTAACTGGCTCAGCAGCAAAACAGCTGGGGGAAATCTAGGAGGAATTGCACACCAGTAAGCAGTCATAGCATCCATGGTAATTTGCTTGTCCCAAGGCCGACTCTTTTTCTACTTGCCTGTAACAAAATCCTCTGCAAACACAGTTGTAAAAATGAACATTCGGGACTCTGTTCCAAGTTACAATCCACCCCTGTCCTTGAACTAGATCTACTGCTCTTCAATTTATGGTTTTTTTTTTCAAAAGATTTCTGGTGCATTTACAGTTCCACTTGCAAGTTGCTCAATCCCTGCCACTTTCTGTTCTTGCAATTCTAATTCTTATTTAGCAAAAGCCATGCCTCTAATTCTCAGTTTAGGTCCATGCTAGAGAAGTAAGCTCTGATTAGAAGTGTTTGGTTAAAAGCAGGTGCTTGATTTTAAGGCAAATTATCTAAAATACTTAGCATCTGATCAAGATTAAAGCTTACATTAGAGCCAATGTAGTAGACAGAATGTCAGATGAGGAGTCAGTAAATCTGTGTTCAAATCCCTGCTTGGTTTAGGAAACCCACAGAGAGGCTGGTGTTGGAAAGCTGCTGCTTGAACATCTCACACTCCATGCGAAAATCCTACTAGGATTGCCATAAATCAACAGTGACTTGATGGCAAGTGTCAACAAATACTTAGTTTTAGGAGTTTCTATCAACACAAAGTAAGCCATAATCCAAACAAAATAGTAGCAAACAAGCTGGAGGCAGCTCAATCCAGCTTGGTGCGTCCATAAGGATAGGATCAAAGATGCTGGGTTAGGGTTGCTGTATGTCAGAAGTGACATAATGTTAAGTTACAAGCAATATATGGGTAACTGGAGTTACCTGCCAAGATAAAGCAAAGTCATACAGTGCTTATGTTTTAGTAGGACTGCACTTTAATTTCACAAAGGAATGTTGCTTTCTCATGATGGTAGTACATTTGTGGGGGTTTGGGACTTTGCTTGTATTTCCCAATGGAGTCTGCAGAAATAATGAGGATTTTAAAATATATCTTGGTTTGATGTAACTTCCCATTATGCTTCATGATAGTTTCTAGTTTTGCCTTACTCAGAAGACATGGGAGAGGATAGCGTTGTTCTGGTGAAGTTCTCTTCTAATGTGGAATAATTGGTTCCTATTGGTTTAATAATAGCAAAATTTGCTTGCTGGTGCCCAATAAAGAAAGCAACTCCAACTGAAATAAGATCATATCATAAGGTGTCCAACAGACTCCAAGAAAATGGGCCAGAAGTTGATGCATAAGGAGCTTGCAACTCCTTATGGATCTAAGGTCTTTCCAAACCTGATATGACAGAAAAGGGTTAGGATGGCCAGTTGTTTTCCTGAAAAAGAATATGGTGGCTAAATTGCTATGATCTGATGTGCCAGGGTCCCCTCCCCACCCAATGCTGCCATTTATCTGAGGACCACTGCCTATAAAGCTGGCCCATGAGAAGCCTTAGTTGCCTTGCATTGCCTGAACAGGAGAGCATAATGTTGACAGGGCCACAGGGTACAATGCTCTCTGAATTCATGAGCTAGTGCTAAGGTTCCATAGGTCATCAGGCAAAGGGCCTATCTAGGGCAGATCCTTTCACAGCACAAAAGTGTTTTTTCTTCTAGAACATGACATGGTGTCCATTTATTTCAAAGGCTTTTTCTTGGTAATCCATTGAAAATAACATGACAGAACCCTATAAATCATAATAGAATCATAAAAATCTTATTTATACACGTTTATACATTTGTATACTGTGTGCACATTACTCACACTCTATTTTGAACTACCTCAATCTCTTTCATGGATCATTACCCATATTTTACATCTAATTTATAGAACTTAAGCTGATCAATATTCCAGCCAATTTTCCCTTTTGTTTTTTACAGTGTCTGTAGTTCTGTTTTTAAATGGTCTCATTATAAGAGGTTCGGCTCCTGGTCTTCAACAAAATTCCCACACTTGAGGCCTCTTGGGAAAGCACTAGATGAGAAAGCAACTCCTAGGTCTCTTGGGAAAGTATCCATGATCATGCAGTCCACTGCAAAAGGAAATTAAACATTTTAATTTCAAAGGGCCCTACATGTTCAGTTACAGGCAATTTATAACAGCGAGACAACTCCTCTAGCAAAGTCAAGGACACAAGAAGAAAAACAAAGAATTAAAAAGAACATGGATTCATCGACCTACAAACAAGAATTATTGAATTGGTAAAGCTACAAATGAATAAGACAGCAGGCATTTCAAATAAGAAAACACACAGAGGATCTCATTAGGGAGAGCCTCCTTTTGATTGCATCATTTTACTGAAGCTCTATATAAAACTGTGTTTAACCTTAGCTGACTCATATGTGCCCCAGTTCTGCATTGTATTTGGTCACTGTCTGAATCCCCAAAGCTGCAGAGAAGTCTAAAAATGGGTCTATTAAAAAACGAGTTCTGTGAAGTTTAGAAGAAAGTATAGGTCTTTGAAAAAAAAATCTAAATTTAAATATCCAAACATCCTTTCTGTGAAGTAATCGGTTCTCTCTCTCTTTTAAAATAATGTGCTTGGAAGGTTCTTAATTGTGAAGCCTATTCTATTTTGGAGTCTGCTACTCCATTTAAATGTTCTCCTAAAAATCCATTTTAAGCAGTTCATAAAAGATGGCTTCAGATTTTGGGCAGGAGACCATTCCAAAGACCAGGAGTGACTGCCAAGAAGGCATTCTCTTTCCAGGCCTCTCTTGTGGTCAATGTTCTCAGTCACCCAGCCTGAGAAGATTGTGTGGTAAGGGCAGATCTCGGTGGAAAGAGCTGTTCTGCCAGGTATTGAGATCCCAAACTCTTAAGGGCTTTGTAAGTCATCATCACCTTGAAATTGGTACAGAAATGAACAGGTAACCAGTGCAAGGCGTTCCGAGTCCAAGGTATGGACATCTTATCCCCAAACTGTACTCTGAGTGTGGTTCTCCACGAAGGGCTGTAGCCAGGACAAAGCCAGGCCACCGATCACCAACTTGGGGAGCATCCACAGGAGGATACAGTAGTTGATTGTATCTATCAAATGTCAAAAAAGACTAGCAAGGATATTTTGCCCCTGTTGGGTTTACTCAAAATGTCATCTTGCAGGGCAACAGCTTGAACCTGGACTGGAATAGATAAAAAGCAATGATTTCCCACAGGAGTACATGGAGCTGATCAGTCATTCAGTGGAAGGTTCCCTGAAAAGAAAGGTCTTAGCCTGCTTGCAAAAGAACAGCAAATATGGGGCAAGTCTGGCTTCTTGCGGGAGGGAGTTCCAAAGTTTGGGAGCACCAACAGAGAAGCCTCTCTCCTCTGTTCTCATCCAATGCACCAATGAAGGTGGTGGGACCAAGAGAAAGGCCTCTCCTGGTGACTTTACACCCAAGATAGATACTGTCTTTGAGGTAAATTGGACCCAGAACATTTATGGACATTTATGTTATGGTGATCCTTGTAACCAGCCCCAATCACCAATCTAGATGCTGCATTTTGGACCTCCTGGTGTTTCCTAAGATTTTCCATGGGTAACCCCACATAGAGCATGTTACAGTAATCCAGCTGGGAAGTGATTAAGGCATGTGTCACCCTTTGTATTATCCTCCCTTCTAGAACTGAATTGATTGTTGCACTAGAACTTTACCCTTATTTCTTACAAGCACATGTTCAATAAATCTACCCCATATGACATAAAAAATATCTCTTTTAAACTCTCCTTTCTTAATCTTTAAATTACACGTCAAATTTGTCATTTAAGGCAATATTCCAAACTTCATTGTACTATTCATCCATACATAGTTCATAATTTCCCTTCCAATTCCTAGCTATGATTAATCTAGCTGCTGTCAAAATACTAGTAATCAACTCTCTAGTTTTAAAGTCATAATCTGTCTTAACAAATATTGGCAATAAAGCAATTTCTGAATTGGGCTCTATATACCTTTCAAATGTATCATTTAATTCTTTAAAAATAGATCTCCAAAATTTTGTACCTTTTCACATTCCCACCATGTATGAAAATATGTACCAACATCCTTACCATATTTCCACAAATCTTAGCAGTGCAGCACTAAAGTACCCATGATTAGATTCTGAAACTTCTGGTTTGGAGCATTTGCTGTGTTGTCTTATAAATAGCAAACTGGATTGTTCACTGCACATACTCATCACGTCATACCACAGTGGACTAGCAATGACTAATAGCTTGCCAACAAAAATATCTGACATCTGCTTAGTGCCATTCTCTTGTAACAGTGGTAAAAAGTCCTTGAAACGTCTGAACGAAAGACACTGTTGAGAAGCATGCAATGGTTGGGTTTGTTTTTGTGTCCCACAAAGACACGAAGATGTCAGCAGTGAATTTCCATACTGACAACGTGAATCCAGAAGGTTTTAACATGAATATTGCTGCTGTGTCCTGGCTGTTCATGTACCTGAAACATCCAGATACTCTCCCACTGTTGTGTGAATTTTCACTTTCAAGCAGACAGAATTCAACATTGCTCTCTTCCTCATCACAGTGGCGATGGTGATGCGTGGGCATTCTGCATCCTTTCTTTGCAAGAATGGATGAAAGCTATGCTGCAGACATGCTCTGGCATGAGATGAATTCTCAGTTTTGTCATTATGTTCCCAGCAGTGGATAACAAACAGTCAGAGGGTAGGCTGGAGAGTGTGCAGGTAAAATGCTGGGGTGGGGGGATTCTACACAATAATAGCAAGAAGCTGGATTTGTTTCCTATTGTGTTAGTTCCAGGGTGAGCAAATTGGCATGCCAGAATCTGAGAAAGAAAGATATCCAGTTCATGGCATGGGGTTTCCTCTGTACTGTGATGCACATAGTCAAGATTTGCATTCTTGTTGCTACAAGTCACAGGATATGGGATTCTCAGTCCATGCAGGGCTGTTGCTTCAGTTCACAACAGTGTCCCACCATTTCTATTTAATGTACATTCTGGGAACAGCCTATATTACTTCCAGTTCTCCATGATGTGGTGTCAGAAGCTGCATCAACAAGTTGTGTTAAATCTACCAACTGCTGACTTTTTTTAAAAAATGGCTTTTCATTGTATAATAAAGCATAATGAACATACAGGCATATGACCTTTTAAAAAGAGACTAGACAATTATCTACCTGTATAACCTTGTGCTCCGCTCACACCTTGGAATTATTTGCCTTACTTATTTGCTTATTTTTATATTATTATGTCACCCCATTTCTCTCCAAAAATACAATGAATCTTCACCAGGAGCAAAAAATCTCCAGAATTTGACACGATACTGAAAGTGAGAACTAACCAGTGCTAAATAGAGGAGTACAGGCACCTCATAAGATTCTGTTAATGTAGCCTAAAATAGCACTTGCCTTTTTTGTGGCCACATCACACTGTTGGCTCATATTCAGCTTATGATCTACAACAATTCCAAGACCTTTCTCACTTGTAATATTGCTGAGCCTGGTGCCCCCCATCTTGTAACTTTGCTTTTGAGGTCTTCTTGCTAGCCCTGTACTTTGCACTTAAACCTGTTAAATTTCATTCTGTTAGTTTCATCCCAGTGCTCCAGCCTATCAGGATTATTTTGAATTTTGTTTCTCTTCCAGAGTATTAGCTATTCCACCCAATTTTGTGTTGTCGGTCAATTTCACAAGCATTCACTGCACTTGCTTGTCCAAGTCATTAACAAAAATGATGAAGAAAGCGAGCTTAAGATTCACCTGGCAGGAAAAAAAGGCAAGTATAAAAATTAAGCTCTTACAAGAAGTAAAAGATAGAAGAGGTTTTAGTCTACCAAACTGGCTTCTATATTGCCAAGCAAGCACTTTAATCTGGATTAAAGAATGGATCCTCTTAAGGAACAAAAGGCTGTTATACCGGAAAGCCATGACTTGCATCTAGGCTGGCACACATATTTCTGGTATAGCAAAAAATAAACAACACAAATATTTTGGAAGACATATTATAAGGAATTTGCTACTTAAAATATGGGAAACAGTGAAATCTAAAATGTACATGAAAACCCCAAGATGGGTATTTGCCAATGGAAGCATTTACCCTCCGAAACCTCACAAATTTTCCCTCCTAATTCCCTCCTAAACAATGAAGGATGGCTAAAGCCTAAGCAACAACTAGAAGCTTAAGGGTTGATTTTACCATGGTGGCCTCTACTGCAAATAAAATCAACTTATAATGAAGACAAAAAAAAAAAACATGGATTTGAAAAACAGTATTCATCTTTGGATAAAATCTTGCTATTTACAGAATAAAAACAAATTAAACGGTTATACAAATTTCTATTAGATTGGGAAATGCAAGATGAGGAAGTCAAATATACAATGACCCAATGGGCCAAGAATTTTGGATAAATGATCAGATTAGAAAAATGGCACAGACTTTGGGCCAATAACTATAAACTGACAATAGCTGCTTCCTATAGAGAAAATGTAATTAAAATGTTTTATAGATGTCATCTCTCTGTGTGTATGTGTTGTGTCGTTACAGTCATGACCGACTCTTCATGACTCCATGCCCATAGAGTTTTCATGGCAGCAATACTGGAGTGGCTTGCCAGTTCCTACTCCAAGCCTCCCACAGCACCTGGTATTCCCTTGGTGGTCTCCCATCCAAGTACTAACCAGGGCTGACCCTGCTTAGCTTCCGAAATCAGGCGAGATCGGATGTGCTTAGGGCATCTACCACCATACAAATTAGCTAGAATGTTTCCCAATATAACAAGTAAATGTTGGAAGTGCAGAAAACATGAGAACACTTATTACCATCTTTGGTGGATGTGTAATAGGTTGAAGACATTTTGGGTAAAAATTCATACATGGCTAAAACAAATGACAAAGCAAAACCTAGAATTCAAACCAGAAATATGTTTATTAGGTATATTACCAAACTCTGTGAACAAAGATTGTAGCTATTTAATATAGCATATCCTAATAGTGGCAAGAATGGTGTGGGCACAGTTATGGAAAAGCGAAGCAATGCCAACAGAAGAAATGCTATTGAATAAAATAATGGAATGTGCAGAGATGGATAGGCTAACATACAGATTGAAGGTCAAAGATGATGTTGCCTTCTCCCACTTAGAGGCCATTAATCACCACTCTCTAAGTAGAATTCTGTAGCTAGTTGTATATTTACAGTTGATTTATCCAGCTCACACCGAGTTAGCTTGCTAATCAGGATATCATGGGGGACTTTGGCAAAAAGGTTTGCTGAATTCAAGATACCTTACATCTACAACATTTCTTCTGTCTTCCAGGGAGGTTAGCTGTTCAAAAAAATGAGATCAGGTTAGTCTGGTAGGATTTGTTCTTTTTTTTTAATAATAATAATTTATTGTCATTGTGTGTATATACACAGTATACACATACAACGAAATTCAGACACCCAGAGACCAGATTCAACACGCACACACACAAATCTCCAAACACTCTCACACACATTAAAATAAATAAATAAATAAAAAACCCTTCAACACACACACATAAAATCCCTGAACATTCCCCCACCCACCAACCCCCCCCCCCCTTAAAAACACAAACATCTACACAACAGGCTAGGTAATCCTGCCCAAGTGCTCACTACTGGTGGTTCTTGAGTTCATTATTAAGTGCAATTATAGCTCTGGGATAAAAACTGTTCAGAAGACGTGTAGTCCGAGTTTTAATTGTTCTATATCTTCTGCCAGAAGGCAACGGTTCAAAGAAATTGTGAGCAGGATGAGTAGAGTCCCTCAGAATGTTGTGCGACTTCCTCAAACAGCGAGATGTGAAGATGTCATCCAGGGTTGGTAGCTGGAGCCCAGTAACATTCTGGGCAATTTTAATTATTCTCTGTAGAGCTTTTTTGTCCGCTACAGAGCTGCTCCCATACCATGATAGCATACCATAAGTTAGGACACTCTCAATGGTGCTGTGATAGTAAGACAGAAGTAGATGCTGAGATAAGTTCATCTTCCTGAGCATTCTCAGGAAATACAGCCTCTTCTGTGCCTTCTTCACAACCATATTGGTGTTTACAGTCCATGAGAGGTCCTCTGAGATGTAAGTGCCCAGATATTTAAAGCTACCAACCCTCTCCACCTCCTCACCATTTATGTACAATGGTAAATGTACATCTTTCTTCCTCCTGAAATCAATTATAAGTTCTTTCGTTTTTTTTGGTGTTAAGTACAAGATTGTTTTCTTTATACCACTGAGTCAACCCTTGTACTTCTTTCCTATAAGCAGACTCATCGTTCTTACTAATGAGCCCCACCACTGTTGTATCATCTGCAAATTTGATGATTGTGTTGGAGTTATACAGTGGGGTGCAATCATGTGTGTACAAGGAGTAGAGGAAGGGGCTTAGCACACAACCCTGAGGAGCTCCTGTACTTAATACAAGAGTAGAAGAATGGTGGGATCCCATCCTTACTGACTGTGGCCTATCAGTCAGAAAATTCCTTACCCACAAACAAATCTTCTGATCTATACCCAATTTGGCCATTTTGACAAGTCAGTATTGGCTTCTAGTTATTATTTCATTGTTGTCTAGGTCCTTTCATAATGACTGCTTAATCTGTTTCAGGATTTTTTTTCTGGTGTTTATTTTAGGCTTACTGGCCCGTAGTTCCCAAATTCCTCTTTTTTGTCATTTTTGAAGATTGGGACAACATTAGCCCTCCTGAAATCATCTGGCACCACCCATTACCCATGTATTTTCCTTTCCCATTCTGTTCCTCTTCCTAACATGTAGGATGGATGAAAAAGCTATTGGTCCCTGAGTTTCCTTCCCAGAGCTTTGAATTTGGATGTGATTTAATTTATTGCTCCTCTTGGCTATGTCATTTATTCCCACCAAGACAAGAAGTAAGGGATACATATCTGTGGCTTTTATGAGTGATTGTAGTCCTTCTGTCACATCCCTTTTCTGACCTCCAGGGAGACAGCATACTTGGTGAATCCATGCAGTAGGGAGTCTTCTATTACAACTACTTTCATTTTCTTTTTGTGGGGTGTATGCTCAGTGACAGTATTTTGCTGTGAATCAAGCCTTCTCTATTCCGCCACCCCACTTTAAGTCAACTTAACAATGAACAATACATAAGAACATAAGAAGAGCCATGCTGGATCAGGCCAAAGGCCCATCTAGTCCAGCTTCCTGTATCTCACAGTGGCCCCACCAGATGTGTTTGGGAGTGCATGAGACTAGATATTTGTCTCCTGATAGCACTCCCCTGCATCTGGCCCTTGAAGTACCCCGGTTTTAAGACTGGAAATTACACATTTCCATCATGGTTTCTAACCTGTGATGGACTTTTCCTCCAGGAATCTGTCCAAACCCCTTTTAAAGGCATCCAGGCCAGATGCCATCACCACATCCTGTGGCAGAGAGTTCCACAGACTAACAATGCACTGGGTGAAAAAATATTTTCTTTTGTCTGTTCTTATACTCCCAGCCCTCAATTTGAGTGGATGTCCCCTAGTTCTGGTATTTTGTGAGAGGGAGAAGAGCTTCCCTCTATCCACTTTACCCATGCCCTGCATTATTTTGTACGTCTCAATCATATTCCCCCCTCAGGTGCCTTTTTTCCAGAATAAAGAGCCCCAAACGTTTTAGCCTTTCCTCATAAGGGAGGTGCCCCAGCCCATAATAATTTTAGTCACTCTCTTCTGCACCTTTACCAGTTCCACTATGTCTTTCTTGAGATGTGGTGACCAGAATTGTACACAACACTCCAGGTGCGGCCTTACTATTGTTTTGTATAATGGCATTGTAATGTTGGCTATTTCATTATCAATCCCCTTTTTGATAATCCCTAGCATGGAATTGGCCTTCTTCACCGCTGCCACACTTTGGGTAGACACCTTCATGGAGCTGTCCACCAACACACCAAGATCTCTCTCTCTTTTTTTAAATATATTTTTATTAGAAAATTTTAGTATACAAAAAAAAAGGAAACAAGTTCAAAACATTAGTTATACAAAATCATTCTACCATTAAAGTTTGGCTTCCCTCTGTTCCTCCCGTGGTTTTAGCGTTATTCATCTCCTAGCCTTCCTTTCAGACAAACCCCTTTTATATACTTATAAAAAAGATTTGAGAAATAAGTAGTAATCCTTCGAGCTCTATCCTAATCCGGTAAGAGTCTTTAATTCCTTACAATGAGCCTCCATGTAGTTCTTAAATTTTTGCCAATCATTTTGGAACTTCTGGTTATCTTGATCCCTCAGTCTGCACGTCAGTCTGGCCATCTCTGCAAAGTCCAATATTTTCGCCCTCCATTCATCCAAAGATGGTATATACGTTGTCTTCCAATTCTGTGCTAGGAGCATTCGTGCCGCTGCTGTTGCGTATAAAAATAGAGTCCTATCTGCTCCTTTAATTTCATTATCCACCAACCCTAACAGAAAAAATTCAGGTCGTTTTGGGAATGTACACTTTAACATCTTTTTGAGTTCATCATATATCAGTGCCCAATATTCTTTCACTTTCTCACAGGTCCACCACATATGATAAAAATCACCTTGCTTCTCTTTACATTTCCAGCAGTGGTCATCTTTCATCCTATACATCTTTGCTAACTTCATTGGAGTAATATACCACCTATACATCATCTTCATCAGATTTTCTTTTATCAAAATACATGCGGTAAACTTCATATTCTTTTTCCACAATCTTTCCCACACATCTAACTCAATATTATGACCCAGATCCATAGCCCATTTTACCATACATTCTTTGACTTGTTCATCTTTTAGGTTCAACTCCAACAAAAAATTATATAATCTAGTCAACAGTTTCTTTTTTGGGCCCATAATTATGGTTTGGAACTTAGATTCCTTCTCTCCAAACCCAGACACCTTTCTATCTTTCTGAAAAATGTCATTTAATTGATGGTACTGAAACCAGCCTGTTAACTTCTCTTTCAACATATCATAAGACTTCAGTCTAGGACCTTTTTCTGAAAAGAATAACACATCACCATATGTGATCCCCACTCCTTCTTTATCTTTCCTCATAATCCCCAATGCCTCAATTGGGGATAACCATCTCGGTGTATGTCTCTCTAAGAGAGGTTTCAACCGTTCCCAGACCTGAAGTAATGACTTTCTAATTACATGATTCATAAAGCTTTTATGTACTTTCACTTTATCGTACCAAAGATAAGCGTGCCAACCAAATCTGTTATCATGACCTTCTAAATCCAATAGATCCTCATCAACTAGAGTAATCCAATCTTTTATCCAACCGAGGCAGGCCACTTCGTAGTACAGTCTCAAGTCTGGCATGGCAAATCCTCCCCTTTCCTTAGCATCTGTTAATAATTTAAATCTTATTCTGGGTCTTTTACCTTGCCAGACAAATTTGGACAATATCTTCTGCCATTCCTTAAAGTGACCTATCCCTCTAATTATTGGAATCATTTGAAATAAGAATAACAACCTTGGTAGCACGTTCATCTTTATCACCGAAATTCTTCCCATCAACGACAAGTTCAATCTATTCCATGTTTCCAGATCTCTCTTAATCGAGTTCCATACCGTATTATAATTATCCTCAAAGAGATTTAAGTTCGTAAGAGATAGGTTAATTCCCAAATATTTGACTTTTTTCACCACTGAGAGGGCGGACAATTTTTCAAATTCTTCACAATCTTTCTTTGTTACATTTTTCAATAAGACCTTCGTCTTATTCTTATTCAATTTGAAACCGGCTAGATTACCAAATTCCTCAATTATTTTCATCACCTCAGTAATACTTTCTTTTGGATTCTCTAACGTCAGGACTAGATCATCAGCAAATGCTTTTAATTTATATTCCTTATCCCCCACACATATACCTTTAATTGTCACCATGTCCCTCAGTTTGACTAACAATACTTCCAGTACAGTAATAAATAACAGTGGGGACAGTGGGCACCCTTGTCTCGTACCTTTCCCAATCGGGAAACTTTCTGTTATCACATTATTAATCAGTAAACTTGCTTTCTGTTCCTTATATATTGCATTAACACCGTTCCAAAACTTTGTTCCCACTCCCATGTTTTCCAAATTCTTCTTCATGAATTGCCAAGAGACATTATCAAAGGCTTTTTCAGCATCAATGAATATCAGAGCAGCTTGTTTCTCTTTCCTGACTTCTAGATACTCTATTATATCAATTATATTTCTCATATTATCTTTCATCTGTCTGCCAGGAAGAAACCCCGCTTGATCTTTGTGTAATAACTCATTTAAAACCCTTTTTAATCTATTGGCCAAAACATCGGCAAATAATTTGTAGTCTCCATTCAAAAGGGAGATGGGCCTATAATTTTTAACATCTGTCGTATCTGAGTTCTCCTTTGGAATCAGTGTTATATACGCCTCCTTCCAGGTATTAGGTATGACTCCTTTTTCTAGAACTTCATTCATGACCTCCACCATTATTGGTAACATTTCTTCTGACAATTTTTTGTAATATTTTGCAGTCAGACCATCTGGGCCCGGTGATTTTCCAGTTTTCGCCCTTTCTATCGCACTTTGTACTTCATGTGGGGTAATTTTCTCACTCAATATCGACACTTGGTTTGTTGAAATTTTTTTCAATCCGTTCTTTCTTAAATATCTGTCAATCTGTTCCGGGTTCTCTTTTTTCTTCGTATATAAATTTCTGTAAAAATTCCGAAACACCTTTACAATTTCTCTTGGATCTTCCACTAGTTTTTGATCTACTACTAATTTGTTCACAACCTTTTGTTTTTGCTTCCATTTAAGCTGCCAAGCCAGCAGTTTCCCTACTTTATTTGCCGATTCAAAATTTCTTTGTCTCATCATCTTTACCTTCCACTCAATTTCTTGATTGATAACCATTGACAACTGAGTTTGGAGCATCTTTAGTTTTTGAATCTATTTCTGATCCTTTGGCTTTTCCACCAATTTCTTCTCTGTCTCTACCATTTCTTTTAAGATCTCATATTGCTTCTTTTCTTTCTGTTTCTTCTGGTACGAATTTCTCTGGATAAAGAGGCCTCACATAACAGCTTTACTCGTGTCCCATACAAAATTTGTTGGTGTTTCTCTTCTCCAATTATTTTTCAAATAATCTCTAAAAGTTTTTTTCGCTATCTGCAAAGTCTCTGTCTCGTCCAATAAACTTTCATTCAATCTCCAATGGTATAATCCTTGCAGTTTTGTTTTAACTTCCATCACGATTGCATTATGATCTGAGATCGTTTTAGGTAAAATTTCCACTTTTGTCACTCTATGTGAGATATCGTTAGGAACAAATATGTAATCGATTCTTCCCCAACTCTGATTTGGTTCAGAGAAAAAGGTAAACTGTTTCTCTATTGGGTGTCTCAATCTCCAAATGTCGGTCCATCCAAAGTTTTCAACTAAGTCAAAAAAAGATTTTGGTAATTTCCCTTCTGAGCCTTTCTTTTTCTGGATCCTTTTACAACACACCAAGATCTCTTTCCTGATCCATCACGGATAACTCGGAGCCCATGAGTTAATAGATAAAGTTTTGATTTTTTGCCCCAATATGCATTACTTTACATTTGGCTACATTAAAACGCATTTGTCATTTCTCAACTCATTCTCCCAGTTTGGAGAGATCCTTCTGGAGCTCTTAACCTTCTCTGGTTTTTACCACATGGAAAAGTTTTGTGTCATCTGCAAACTTGGCCACCTCACTGCTTATCCCTGTCTCCAGGTCATTTATGAACAGATTGAAAAGCACCAGTCCCAGGACCGAGCCCTGGGGCACACCACTTTTCACTTCTCTCCATTGTGAAAATTGCCCATTGACACCTACTCTTTGTTTCCTGGATCTCAACCAGTTCTTAATCCATAAGAGGACCTGTCCTCTTATCCCCTGACTGTGCAATTTTCTCAGGAGCCTTTTGGTGAGGGACTGTGTCAAAAGCCTTTTGAAAATCCAGATAGACTATATCCACCTGTTCACCCAAATCCACATGCCTGTTGACCTTTTCAAAAAATTCTAAAAGATTTGTCTGACAAGACATGCCCTTACAGTAGCCATGCTGATTTTCTCTCAGCAAGGTTTGTTCTTCTATGTGTTTTAAGATTTTCTCTTGGATGAGGCTTTCCACCATCTTCCCTGGGACAGATGTAAGGCTAACCGACTTGTAGTTTTGCGGGTCCCCCCTCCTTCCTTTTTTAAAAATTGGTGTGACATCCGCTATCCTCCAGTCCTCTGGCACTGTGGCCGTTTGAAGAGACAAGTTGCATATTACCGTTAAGAGATCTGCAATTTCATTTCTCAGTTCCCTAATAACCCTTGGGTGGATGCCATCTGGGCCCGGTGACTTGTTGATCTTCAGTTTATCAATTAGTCCTAAAACATCCTCTCTTTTAACCTGTATTTGATTTAATTCTTTAGTCAAGAGGGGCCGTTCGGGCAGCGGAATCTGCTCAAGGTCTTCTGTCGTGAAGACAGATGCAAAGAACTCATTTAATTTCTCTGCAATTTCCAAGTCCTCCTTAATCTCCCCTTTTCCTCCCTCACCATCCAGAGGGCCAACTGGTTCTCTGGCAGGTTTTCTACTTCTAACATATTTAAAGAAGCTTTTATTATTACCCTTTATATTGCTAGCCATGCGTTCCTCAAAATCTTTCTTTGCCTCTCTTACCATCTTCTTACATTTCTTTTGCCAGAGTTTGTGTTCCTTTTTATTTTCCTCATTTGGGGAGGATTTCCATTTACAGAAGGACCTCTCCTTCTGTAAATGGAAGCCTCTCTAACT
>JAHTLZ010000074.1:19068871-19089729 GCA_023846285.1 Phrynocephalus versicolor | reverse complement strand
CATTTACAGAAGGACCTCTCCTTCTGTAAATGGAAGCCTCTCTAACTTCACTCGTTAACCATGCCGGTGCCCTCTTGGACTTAAATGAGCTCTTCTTTGTGGTATGCACTTGTGCTGGGCCTCTATTACCGTTGTTTTAAACAGGCTCCGTGAACTCTGAAGAGATTGGATTCTTCTAACCTTCCCTTTCAATTTCTTTCTAACTAGTTTCCTCATCTGATGGAAGTTTGCCCTTCAAAAATCAAGGGTTTTTATGTCTGATTTGCTTGACACTCTTCCTCCAACATGCATGGCAAAGGAGATTGCAGCATAGTCCCTGTTCCCTAGAGGCTCAGTGACATTCACATCCCTGACCAGGTCCTGAGTATCAGACAGTATTAGATCCAGAGTTCCCTGTTCTCGGGTGGGCTCCATGACAAGTTGCTCTAAGGTACAGTCATTCAGCTTGTTGAGAAACCTGGTTTCTCTTTTCTTGCCCCAAGCTCGCATTGGCCCAGTCAATGTGGGGATAATTGAAGTCCCCCATGATTACTATTCTATCCTTCTGAGACACCTCCATGATTTGTCTCCTCATTTCAAGGTCCTCTCAAGTTTTTGATCTGGTGGGCCATAGCATACCCCAACTATCACATCACTCCTTGGACCTTGTAGTTTAACCCACAGTGATTCTATGGTGGAGTCAGACCCTCTGTCAATCTCCATTCTGTTGGATTTTACCCCTTCTCTGACATAGATGGTCACTCCCCCTGCAACCCGCCCCTATCTATCCCTTCTATAGACTTTATAGCCTGGGATTGCTGTATCCCACTGGTTCTCCGCATTCCACCAGGTTTCTGTTATGGCTATTATATCAATGTTATTCCTAGCTGCCAAATGTTCAAGTTCTCCCATCTTTGCTCAAGCAACTTGATTTGCTGCTGGACCTTTTCTTCTAATAGTGCAATCAGCTTGCACTTGCAGCAAGTGTAGTTCAAATGCTTTGTCACGATGACAAACATGGCACAAGTACTGCGGGTAACTACAGCTGCTCCCTCCAACTCAATTTTAACGAGTGTAATAAGCTTGTTCTCAAAAATGTACAATTATACTCCTTTTCTATTTTCTTCCTTTGTTATTTATTTAAAATCTAACAGCGTTTGGGCCACTAAAGCACCTCTGTTCCAATTGGAAGCACCTCAGAAACTTTCCAGTGGCTAACTTGCTCCTGTTTGTAGGATCTCCTGCGCAGTAGCTCAGCTTGGGAACACAAATACACCCTGAAGAAATTAGTATGGTAGACCTTTTTTGTTTTGTTTTTCTTTTAGTCTTCACACGCTGTCAGGTGTGTGCTGCTAAGAGCAGATATTTAAAGGCAAAACTCTGCCCCCTCAATCACTGTAAGCACAGGAAGTAGTCAAAAGCTCCACCCCCCCTTTAAAAAAAATCCAATTCCATTGCTTCAGTTTGGTTACGAGTAAATCTGAATTCTGACACAAGTTCTGGAGTTTGTTCAGGAAGTTCACAGTCACCAAGTTCAGCTTGAAGGCACAAAGCTGCGAGTTCTACAGCTGTTTCATAAAGGCATTTCAATTTTCTTGAAAGAATATCTTGCCTTAATTGTAATACAAACAGGTACCTTGTGAATTGCTCATGAAGGTTGTTTGGTTCTGATGAATAGTATTTGATCCTAAAGTAAAACATATATTATTTATTTATTTATTTATTATATTTCTAGACCTCCCATCTTCCGAACGGAACTCTGGGTGGTTTACAATTAGAACAAGGCAATGACAAAAAATGCCAAAAGGGCAAAAGTACTAATAAAATAAGGAGGGACAAAACCCTCCATGAAAGATGGTGCGGGCAGCAAAAAAAATAAAAAATGGCTCACTTTTTATTTGCTTCTTAATGGGTTTTGAAAGGTCCAGCCAGTGTATAATCTGGGATGTATCTATGAATTGGAGGCTGAAGTAATCTGTTTCCACAAGATCCAGATGATGCACAATTTGATCAAACAGGTCTTGCCCTTTTGCGTGTTTGGGCAACTCCACCGTGACTTCGGTCCTGTCGAGCAGCTGCACCCGGCACGGCAGCGCCACTCGGTCCACTACTACCGCCAATTGGCTGTGATGCACTGCAGGCACACTGTGCACTGTGGCCGGGATTGCTGTGCCGCTCCTGCCCCTCTCAGTGCCCCATCACATTGGTCACCTTCACCGCCCGGCCCGTAGTGCTGCATCGACCACTGGCCAAAGGTCCTGCGCAGAAACCGCAGCATCCTTCCTGCACGTGGCTGAGCGGTCGAGGCTGAGGGCAGCAGGGGGGCGGGGTGGGAAAGGGGGCCATCTTGGCCACCCACTCAGTGCCCCCCTCCTTAGGCCAGCTGAGCCCTGTTGCCGCCTCTCTCTGCAGCACCCCTTGCTGCCACCCTGGAGTCCTCGGCACCGGTCGCCGGCCTCAGGGTCCACATCTGTGTGATGGCAGTAGGCATCTTTTAGCTGGGTTAAGAATTCTGCCAGGGACTCCTCAGGGGTTTGGATGGTATTATACACCTTTTATTAATTTACAATTTGGGGGACCCCTTTCTTTAGCCCCTCCTCGATCGCTTGGTGGGCCCCCTCTGTCATAGCCCAGCCATACTGAGTATTAGGATTGTTTGAGGTGGCTGGGGGATTTAAGCAAGTAATCTCCTCTGCCGTGGGAGGCACCGGGGATTGAAGGTCAATCTCTCCCCCCCCCCCCGGCTGGGCTTGGATGTAAGCCTGCCGCCACTCAGTGAAGGTCTCATATGCTTTTACCATTACCTGGCGGCGTTCCTCCTCATTGAGCAGGGCAGAGAGGAGGGCAAACAAATCAGGGATATCAGGGCGGTGAGTAGATACGATTCTGGTAACCAAATTTACGTATTGCTGTGGGCTCTCCTGTTAGGGAAGCAAACCCTGTTTCCAGTTGAACAGGTCCGCTATGCTAAAGGGGGTGTGTACATAGACCAACCCACTTGGCCCAGGAACCTGCCCGAGGGGGAATTGACCCATGGGATAGGTGAAGGTCCCTGGGTCATTGGAGGTGAAGCGCTAAGGAGCCCTGCGGGAGTGCTCAGACCTCCGTATGGTCTCAGGGGAGGGGTTGGTTGGAGGACTCACGTCCGAGTCCTCCTTCCGGGTGGCAGTGGGGGTTGACAAGAGAGCTGTGGAAGGGCCCTCCTTAGATTGGGGGGTCAGAGGGCAGCTGGGCTGTGGGTGGGGATGCTGTGGGTTCTCTCTCCCAAGGTGGCGGATTAGCCGGTCCGGGTGGAGGTACTACAGTGGGAGTCCCTAGCACCTTGTCCTGCTCTCTCTCTCTCTCTCAAGGGAGCGGGAGGGCCATCAGGCGGAGACACATATGGGGTGGAAAAATCCTCCTCTTCAGGGCGCTCCATGAAATGGGGCCCCCCTCCGAATAGGGTTGATCTAACTGTCTTGGGTGCTAAGGCAGCAGGTTTTCCCAGCCAGGTGATAAACTGAGGCTCAAGACCGCCTTGTTGGCAGAAGCCTGCCTCGGAGCTCAGATTGAAAAATACGTGGAGATATGCAATTTCCGACGTCTGGTGATTTTGCCAGAGATATCTCTCCAGGTGTTGGAGAGTCCATCCCAAAGTTCCTTCCCGTGGCCAGCGGCGGAGGTCTTGGCCAAAATGGTATAGTGGCCAGGTATCTCTGCAGAGCTTAACCAATTTTTTCTTCTTGCACTTTGTCCCTGGATCAACTAAGGCAGTGAAGTGATCCAGGGCACAATTAAGGGGGGTCTTTGATACCGCAGCGGACGAGATTTTGTTCCCCATCACAGCTTCTAAGTCCCTAGCATCCAAATTGACCTAATCAAGAAAATAAAAGCCCCAGACCTGGGAAGTTTCTCGCCATGACCTAGAGTTCTATTAGCCTAGACTGCATGTTGTGGGTATGTCTATCCCCTCCCCTTTCTGGACTGGGCTACCCCGCTCACACCGGCACAAGTCCTGATGCCTTTAGGGCTCTCCCTCCCACAGCCTAGGCTCTTCCTAGCACTTGGGAACACACTTAGGAGTTTGGAGTTAACACAATATGGGTTTTATCGGGTTCTTACGCAAGTGGATGGAGTTTCTCGACCTCGGTGGCTTGGGGGACATGTGGCCCCTACTCCTTACTCGAACTTCTGTTCCGGAAACTCTACAGACACCCCCCCCCCCCGGTATTACCCCCAAACTCCAGGGGAGTCTGATTGGCATGCTTACAGACGATCAAGCCTTGGATTGCTGACATGGTATTTACCATTTACTGACATGGTATTTAGCAAGAGCTCTTTCAACTCAGGGTGTCTGATGCCAAGGCTATCTAAGCTATTTCAATCTAGGGACAACTTCAGACCAAGCAATACCTTCTTATCCTCCCCTCTTACATAATGGCAAAGCTGTTGTCCCCTGCCATATTTCCACCTGCCCTATACAATTCTGATGGCTGTTTCCTTACTACCCTCACTGCTCTCCTATTCACGAAAGCTCATTCTTCTACAAGTAGACAAAAACCTGAAGTTAAAAATTACTGCTCAGGAACATAGAGTTGCCAGTAATGTGCAACAATATGAGAGTGAAAATAAGATGAGGAAGGGATAATTTAGGGGAAATTGTGATGTGCTATTTTTTTTTAATTTCTATATCAGCCATCTAGCCAGAGCCTACTCTGGTTGATTTACAATGCAAGAAAAAAAGCCTCAAGAACAAGTCTCATAAAACAGAACTAAGGCTTCAAAATAAACATGAAATAAAAATAGCAAATTTTGAAATACATGGTAATGAGGTAACATTAAAATGGCTGTAGTCATGGTGACATTAAAAATGGCTGTCGTCAATCACATTAAAGACTAATAGTTTCAGTGGTCTCTATAGATGGAGTAATTTGAATGATCTGCTGTAATAACCAGGTTTTTTTTAATAGCTTCATAAAGGTCACTAGTGAAGGAGCCAGGTAGATAGCAAGCAGAAGTTGATTCAATAGACATGGAAGGTGTGCCAAGAAAATTCATTTCCTTGTTTTCTCCCTCCAGGCCTCTCTTGATGTCAGTATCCTCAGATGTCCTACCTGAGATGTATGGGTAGGATGGGCAGACACAGTTGGAAGTAGGAATTCTATCAGGTCCCATTGTCCCACAATAGGACTTTATAGGTTAGAACCATCACCTTCAAGCTGGCATGGAAACAAGGAACATGTGTAAGGCAGCAAGAATTGGGGATATATATTGGTATTTGTTAGCTCTACTCAGTAACTTAGCCACCATATTCTAGAACTGTGTAAGGCTCTATATTAGTCACAAGG
The DNA here is from genome assembly GCA_023846285.1 of Phrynocephalus versicolor. Lineage (NCBI taxonomy): Eukaryota > Metazoa > Chordata > Lepidosauria > Squamata > Agamidae > Phrynocephalus > Phrynocephalus versicolor. Next base: position 19,084,423 of record JAHTLZ010000074.1, on the reverse strand, counting down.
GTCACCCCACATAGACAGCATGGCTATAATCTATTTCTGAGACTATCAATGCATGGGCCAATATGGTGATGGACCTGGTGTTGAGGTGGTGGTGCAGTTGAGTATTCCAAACTACAGATGCTATCTATGTGTACATTGACAATGCTGGGTTCAGAAGCACCCCCAAGTTGCACACACCATCATTAGCAGAGAGAGTAGCTCCTCCAAAGGAGAAAGAGGCACCAAATTGGCAGGCAGCCAGAGTGGCCACCCAAATGACCTCCAGGTTCAGCATCAATCTGTTATCCACCTCAGTACAGCAGCCCAGGCAGCCCTCAAAAGACAGGACAAAACCTATTGTAGAAGAATGAAGGAGAAATAAAGTTATGCCTGTGGAGATTCTCAGCCATCCAGGTGAGATTATCTGGGAGTAGAGTCTCGGCCACTGGACTTCTTTTCCTATGCAATCAAAATGTTTACAACAAATTTTAGTTCTCCTTGATTTAACTGGATCCTGGTCTGAATAGGCTTGTTACATGGGCAATGGTCTGGAGTGTGTGAAAGTTACACCTATATAGTCATTCCCAACACACATTGAGCATGGGCTGTTAGCAGCGGCCTTCCCAGTGGAGGTGTGAAATGCTTCTGATTTCTCTGGGGATTGGTAAAAGGACACCAGGATAAATGGGAGACAGATTGTGCCTAAGTTCCCCATACCTGTTGAGAGAGTGGTTTTCTATGCACACATGAACAGCTTTCCTAACTCCTCTCAAACCACCTATCTTTTGTGTCTGATATCTCTATACCTTCATCTTTGAATGGGTGTCCTTTGTACTTCAAGTGAAGACACACCACTGATTCTGGTCCTTAACTATTGGCCCTCCTGTGCTGCGACATCCTCCTTCTTAGTGGCTGTTTGATTTCTCCAGTGTAGAAATCTGTGCACTCCTTACTGCATTGAACCGCATATACTTTATTGCTCTTCATGTGTTTTAGTGTCTGGTCTTTTCGTGAGACAAGTCTTTGCCTTAGTATGATTGTGGGTTTGAAGTGAGTGGTTATGTGGTGTGTCCCATAAATCATTTTAAGCTCTTTGGACACACCAGCTATGTAAGAAATGATCAGGTTCTTCTGTTGGCCCTGGGTTCCGGACTGAGCCATTGTTCTTCTGGAATGGATATCCAGAGACCTTGTGCTATCTTGTCTTCCTTCTTCTTGCCTTCTGTGGAGGTGGGGATGCTCTTTGTTCTATGTTTTGGAGTCCTGATGACTCCTAATTTGTGCTGTAAAGGGTGGGAGGAGTCAAACTGTAGGTACTGGTCAATGTGGAAGGGTTTCCTGTAAATCTCTATCCCCAAGCTATTCCTCTGGGCAGTCCAGGAAAGCCAGCCAGTTGTCTTTAGGGTCTTCCCTGGTGAACCTGATATTTGGGTCCGCTGCATTTATGTGCTCTGTAAAGGCCTGTACTTCCTGGAACTTGATTTTTATCCAGGTGTCACCCACATACCTGACACTAACACTTTCAGGTTAGTTTCATCCCTGTAAAGTGCTGAGTGCCTTCTTCTTCACTTCATCCATGTATAAGCTGGCAACAGTGGGTGACACTGGGGAACCCATGGCACAACCATATATTTGTCTGTAAGCGACCCCTCTATATGTGAAGTAAATGGTGTTCAGACACAGGTCCACGAGCAGGCATATCTGGTCTGGGTTGAGGCTGCTTCTTGTGGTGGGGGTGGTGTCTTCTCTTATTTTTTCTTTTGTTTGTTAGCATAATTTATAAATTTCTCATAGGTGGGATTTAGACATAACTAAGGTGAAGCAATCAAGCAATCATATACTGTATTATACATATTATATCATAGAAGAAACAAGAAGCAAGAAAAAGAAAAAGGCACATTACATCTTAACATATCTCATTTGGTGAGTTTACTTCATTGACAGTTCATTCTAGCTTGATTTATCATTCTTTTATATTCGAGCTATATTGTTCAGCCATTCATAGAGTAAGTCGCAACTAAGAGAAACAGACAAGTCTTCTTGTTCCTTTAGTCTACTTGTTAGTCTATCCATTTCAGCAGTCTTGTATTTTTCAAATCACCATATCCTCTGCTGGTGGTTTTTCAGATTTTCAAAACTGGGCCCGTATTAATCTAGCTGAAGTTAACAGATGAAGTATCAAATATTTATTTTGTCTATTGACAGATTCCAGTAATATATCCAACACATATATTTCTAGTTTAAAGTCTAGATTTTGTTTTAAAATGTGCTTAATCCATGCATGACTTTAATCACAGGTCCACCAGGCATGGTAGTTAGTCCCTTCACGATTCTTACACTTCCAATATTTGTTAGACATACTTGGAAACATTTTAGCCAACTTCGTTTGGGGTAAGTGCTACCTGTAGAACATTTTGTATAGGTCTTTTTTATAAGAAGTGGCGAAAGTTATCTTATAATTATTAGACCACAGTTTCTGCCATTTTTCTAACTCTATGTTCCATCAAAAAGTTTTGGACCACTTTATCATAATATACCCCGTATATTCTTGTGAGTGAGTTTTTCAACTTGCCATTAGAGATATGGAGTCCAGCTGTGGACTGAAGCAAGCTCGGTAAAGTGGCCTTGACAGGAAGGCTGGTGTCCAAGGACAATGGAAGCGTAGCTCAGAAGCGTGGATGAGAGAGGCACTGTGACATGTGATGTGAAAGTAATGAATTGATTGGAAGGAGATGCTATATATACCTTATGTATTACAATATGTTCTTGCTGTTTAGCCAGGGCTGTTTAGCCAGTAAGCCTAATGTGTTGGCTGTGATAAGTAAGAGTAGCAGGATTGTTTATGCTACTGGATGTAAGTCTGGAAACCAAATGGAACCTGTATATATATTGTAAATAGACTGCAATAGAAAACCAGCAACGGAGTCTGTCATATTTTTGCCTCTAATCCTTGACATTGCTGCAACGTTGCTAACTGAGGTTAGCTCCTCATGCATTCCTTGACAGGTTATGGGCCCAGTCAGCGTTTAAGCCAGCATGTTAAGTGGTTAGAGAAAAGTTTTTTGAAGTTGCTGAGTTTGGAGCTGAAAGCTGAAAGCTGAAAGAAGTTGCTAGGCAGTCTTCCCTGATGTCTGAGAAGGAAGAGAGTGGACAAAGCTCAGAGAGTGAGAGTGAGCCAGAAAGCCTGTGCAAAATGCAGTCTGCCACAGCAAGTGGAGTGTTGCCGGTTCCAAGGCTTAGTGAGTCTAATTTTTTGGCTTGGCATTTCAAAATGCAGATGTACCTGAAGCATGAAAGTTTGTGGAAATGTGTGGACAATCCCAGAGCAGTGGATGATGACAAGTTTGATGAACTAAATCAAAAAGCATTGGCTACAATTGTGTTAAGTTTGCAAGATTCCCAGTTGAACTATATTCGTGGCATAAGTTCTGCTAAGGACTGCTGGGAAGCACTGAGAAAGGTGCATATTCGTCAAACAGCATGTAGTAGAATGCTGCTGACCAGAAAGCTTTACAGAAAGAGGCTGAATGAAGGTGACAGTGTGTCTGAACATCTAAGCTTCATGAGGCAAACATTTGTGGAGTTAGAAGAAGCAGGTTTAAGATACACGGACTGTCACAAAGCATATGTGATTCTAAGCAGTTTAAATGAAACATGGGACAATTTTGCATTAAGTTTTGAAGCACTGCAAGACCAAGACTTAACTCTGGATTATTTGTCCAGTCGGCTTCTTGAGGAGGAAAGGAAGTGTCTGGAGAGGAATGCAGTCTGTGGAGACAAAGAAATACGACCTAAGACGAGGATGAGAGAACCCGGTCGTCAGGGAGATGGAGAGTCCAGTCGGAGAGTCAAGGAAGAGGAAGGGAAAGCTTTCTTTGTAAAAAAATGTTTTATTTGCAATTCCATGAGGCATCTAATGAGAAACTGTGATAAGAAGTCTTCTAGAAAGTGTCAACAGAAGTAGCTGTTGGTCCGGAGGAGTGTGAACTACCATGGAACCGCTAGACCAAATGGGGCAGAATTGCTGTTGGTAATTGCACAAGGCCATCTACCACCCACCAGCCATTCTCCCACTTCCCACTAGACTGTAGAGAGTCTTGAGATGAATAGAGAGGAGCAGTTTCCAGTTCGGGAGACAGAGGGATGAGAGGGTTTTGACTGTCTTGAGGGATGTGGGAAGGTTGGGTTCTGTTAAGTACATCTCGGGCCCTCCCCCTTATCAGATATGGCAGCACGCTTGGCACATGCATCAGCCAGCTGGTTTCCTTGTGTGATGAAGCCATCGTCTGTTTGATGTCCTGGGCAGTGGACCACAGCTACCTCCTTGGGGAGGAGGAGAGCCAACATGAGGCGGTCCAGCAGAGGGGCCATTTTAAGGGGCTTTCCGTCTGCCCCCACGAACCCACGGGCTTTCCATAGAGCAGCATGGGTGTGGGCTGCCAGGAAACAATACCGACTGTCGGTGAAGATGTTAACCTTCTGCCCGGTGGCCAATTTAGCAGCAGCAATGAGGGCTTCCAATTCCGCTGCCTGAGCTGAGCACTGGGGTGGAAGGGACTGCATTATGAGGGGACCCCCTTCCCCCACCACAGCGAACCCGGTGTACCGGGAGCCATTCTGAATAAAGGAGGACCCATCCGTCCACAGAGTTAAATCTGGGGATTCTAGGGGAACAGAGGGAAGATCAGGGTGAATTCCCACCACCACAGATAGAGCTTCAAGACAGTCATGCTGGGGAGAGTCAGAGGGGGTAGGAAGGAGGCGAGCAGGGTTGAGGCAATTGGATCTGTGGAGGGTGATGGAATCGTTATCCAGAAGAAGGGAAACATACCAGGCCAGCCTGGCAGAGGTTGCCCAGGGTGGCAGTTTTTGTTCAAGGAGGGTGGAAACAGAGTGGGGAGAGTGAACTCGGATGGGGGCCCCTGCAGTAATTTTAGCTGCCTCAGCCACCAGCAAAGCAGTTGCAGCCACAGCCTGGAGGCAGGCTGGCCACCCTGAGGTGGTGGGCTCGAGGGATTTAGAGAGGTAGGCTACTGGGAGGCATTCGGGACCCACTGGCTGAGTGAGGACCCCCAGGACGCTGGATGCCCTCTTGTGCACAAACAGATCAAATGGAAGCATCTGATCTGGCAGCGCTAAGGCAGTAGCCTGCGCCAATGCCTTCCGGATAGCTTCCCATGCATTTTTATGTTCCCTTGTCCATTCCCAGGCCATATCTTGGGAATTAAGTTGGTAAAGGGGCTTAGCTAGGACAGAAAAGTTAGGGACCCAGAGTCTCCCAAACCCAGAAACACCCAGAAAGGAGCGAAGCTCTTTAACATTTTTAGGGGGGTTGAGATCATTGAAAGCCTTGATCCAGGAGGGGGTGAATGAGGCAGGTTCCTTCTTTAAGGATGTATCCCAGGTAGGTGACCTCCTGTGTCACCCACTGATCCTTTTTCTGGGACACCTTGTACCCACAGGAAGCCAAATGATTAAAGAGGGCAACAGATTGGGACTCAAGCAGATCTCGGTCTGAATGCACGGCCAAGATGTCATCAACATACTAGAGAATGGTTGCTCCAGGGGCTGAAAAGGGCCAGAAGTCACTGGCAAGAGCCTGGGCGAAGACCCGGGGACTGTTACAGTACCACTGGGGCAATCTGGACCAGGTCAGCTGGGATTTAACTCGAGTGACTGGGTCCTCCCACTCGAAGGCAAAGATGGGTTGGGATTGAGGGGCCAGAGGGATACAGAAAAAGAAGTCCTTCAGGTCTATCACGGTATACCAGACCTGAGAACGAGTGAGGGTCTTCAGGAGGGTATGGGGGTTAGCAACTATGGGATTGGAGCAATTGGGTCTTAGCGTTAACTTCCCTCAGAACTTGAACAACTCTCCAAGTCTTGTCCGACTTGGGGACCGAAAAAATGGGGGTACACCAGGGGGAGTCAGTGGGGACCAGGAGACCTTCGGCCAGGAAATTACTAATTGTGTCCAAAAGACCAAATCGAGCTTCGACCTTTACCGGGTATTGCTTAATGGAGATTGGGAGAGCATCTGGTTTCAGGGGAACCTTATGAGGAGTTGCATAGGTGGCACACCCGGGCTTCCCAGTGTACCAGACCCCAGGATTCACCAGGGACCATGAAGGTGGTGGGTCCTGAGGTGAGGGAGAACCTACATAGCAGAGATGGGACAGAGACAACGGAAAAGTGATATGGATACCTCCGGGGTCACAATGTATGGTGGCCTGGAGTTTGCAAAGGAGATCCCTACCTAGGAGATTTAAGGGACACCGGGGAAGGACCAGAAAAGAATGAGAGGTTTGGGAAACAGAGATAGGTTGGGTAACCGGGGCTTGGTTAACCAACTCCCAACACCCACTATAGGGGTGGTGAGGGACTGGATCAGAGGAAAATCCACAGGTATGTTAAGGACAGAGAAGGTGGCGCCTGTGTCCACCAAGAATTTAGTTTTTTTACCCCCTACATTTATCTCCACCAGAGGCTTAGGGGTTCGAAACAAGAAATCGCCTCTGGAGGGGTGTCAATCTTGTTCCCCTTCCATTGCAGCCATTAGAGCGTGAGGCGGTGGAGGAGGGGGGCCACCCGGAACAATTCCGCTTGGCGATTCGAGGCCTCACCAATTCTCAGGGCGACAAAAGATCTCCTAGCCGCCCTTATCGCACGAGAATAGTGACCGGTCAACGCTTTAACCGCAGCCCAATTCGAAGCCGTCCGAGCATTCCGCCATCTGCTCTCTAGCCTTCTCCGCTCTTGCTTCATCGCCCGCAGTTCCTCAGTAAACCAAGGAGATGAGCGGGCTCGGCATCAGATCAGGCGCTTGAGGGCGATCCGGTCAGCTGTCCCAGCCACCTCCTCAAACCACCGTTTGACCAGGGAGTCGGCCGGATCATCATCCAAACTGTCTGGAACACTCCCGAGGGCCTCCGAGAACCGCACCGGGTCCAGGAGCCCCCAGGGGCGGGCCCAGATGGAAGGGCCCGGCTCCCCGCGGGGCGGGGTGGCAACCGCAAGGGAAAAAGTCAGCAGATGATGATCTGACCATGACACGGGCCGGGCCAACAACCTCCCGACCCCCAGATCAAAACCCCGCAATGTGGAGGCAAAAACCAGGTCCAAGGTGTGTCCACCTTTGTGAGTGGGACCGATGACTAATTGGGACAGGTTCATGGAGGCCATGGACTCCATGAATTCCAGAGCTACTCCAGACAGCCCAGCCTCAGCGTGCACATTGAAATCCCCCACCACCAATAGGCGAGGGGACCTCAGAAGTGCCACCGAGATGAACTCGGAGAGCTCTGGAAGGGAGAGTGCAGGGTCGCGGGGAGCACGGTACACAAGCACTATCCCAAACCTGTCCCTCTGGCCCACCACAAGGTGGAGACATTCCAAACCTGGACTCACCAACGTCGCGGATCTACTAACATGAAAAGAGTCTCTATACACCATAGCCAATTATATAATTATTTAATTATTTACAAGGTTTTTTAGCCACCCCACTACCAAGAGGTCTGTGGGTGGCATACAAGTGTTAAAAACTATAAAACAATAAAATTATTAAAACTATAAGATACAAGACAGTTAAAACAACATACAGTACAATTATAAATTATAAAACCCTGCTGCTCATGTGTCCAACCAAATAATCTAATTAAAATGCTGGCCAAACAGGAAAATCTTTGCCTGGCACTGAAAAGCCAAAAGTGTTTGCGCCAGGCAGATCTCCGTACGGAGGGCATTCTAGAGTTGGGGGGCAACTGCCGAGAAGGCCTGGTTCGACATGCCACCCTCCTTATCTCTTTGAGGGATGGCATCTTCAGCAGGGCCTTGTGGCCTGATCCTAGAGTATGGGCAGGCTCATATGGAAGAAGGTGGTCCTCCCTGACCTGATTAATCTCAAGTAAAATCCATGGAGTCATGGGGTTGTGGCTATCAATTATCTTACCTCACATTTCCCCACCCCTCAAGCATTTTTTGAATCTGTAGATCCACTGTGCCATCCCTGTGCCCTAATATCCTAGTGTGGAAGGCCAATGATGAAAGCTTGCCTTGGATTGAGCTAGGAGCCAGGCCTTTCCTATCCAAGTATGTAAGGAGTTTCTTATCAGATTACTTTGAAAGTATTTATGTGTTTTGGTTTTTCCATACCACAAAAAAGCATGCCATCCTAGCTGTAAATCACGTCCTTCCAAGTATAAAAGTCTTTTATCTTTCAGCAGTATCCATTCCCTTAGCCATGTTAACATACAAGCTTGGTAGTGCAGTGTCCAATCTGGTAAGACAAAACCTCCTCTTTCTTTCTTCTCTTGTAGTAATTTGGTTTTAATCTTTGCCTTTTTCTCTAACCATATGAACTTTAAAGTAGTTTTGTTCAATTCCTCAAAGTATTTTCTTCCTAGTTTGATTGGGATTGTTTGGAAAAGAAAAAGAATTTTAGGCAATATATTCATCTTTACAGGTGCAATCCTTCCCAGGAATGAAAGTTGCCTGATCTCCCCATCTTTCATGGTCTTGTTTGATTTCTTTCAATAATTTCCCATAACTATCTTCTTTAATTGTGGAGCATCTGGATGACAGGTAAATTCCTAAATATTTGATCTTTTTTACTATTTGCAGATTTGTCTTCTCTGATAGTAACTTTTTTGTTTTTCTCTCAGGTTCTTAACCATTACTTTCGTTTTCTCTTTATTTATTTTCAGGCCAGCTACCTCCCCATATTTCTCAATCTGTTAATCTTGGTGTTGTTTCTAACAGGTTTTCCAGAATAAAGACTAAGTCGTTAGCAAATGCTTGAAGCTTAAATATTTTATCTCTGACCTGTGTCCCCACTATTCTTTCGTTGTGTCTTATTTTTCTTGTTAAAATTTCTATTTTCAGAATAAATAATAATGGAGATAGTGGACATCCATGTCAATTATTTTACCTGTTTGTTTTTGTAGGTTGTTTCAATCATATTTATAATTTTTTTGGCCAAATTCCATAATTTTAATTTGGTTTAGCATTAATTCCCAGTTCACATTATCAAAAGCCTTCTGGGCATCTAAGAATAGTAATGCCACCTGTTTGCCGGGATGGACTTCGTAATATTCTAAAATGACCATTATGGTTCTCAAATTGTTTCATTTGTCTTTTAGGCAAGAAACCGTTTTGGTCTTTATGAATATTTTTTCAATCTGTCTGCCATTATTGTTGCCATAATTTTATAATCCACATTTAGTAAGGAAATTGGCCTATAGTTTCCTATTATTGTTTGATCCAGTCCTTCTTTTGGGATCACTCTGATAAATGCTTCTGTCCATGATTCAGGTATTTTGGCATCTTGTAAGACCCCCTTTACAGATTTCTTTCATAGGTATACTTAAAACTTGCTGGAAGGTCTTATAAAATTCTGAAGGTAATCCACCTGGGCCCGGCACCTTTTTTGTTTTTTTTCTTAATTGCTTCTCTTTTATCTGCTTCCATATTTGCATTGTTGGATATAAAGTGCTATTTACATTTGTATATTGACATTTTTTATCCTTTTTATTTATTTTTTAATCTTATACCCCACCCATCTTCCCAGAAGGGAACTCTGGGCGGCTTACAATAAAAAAAACAGATAAAACAGGCAAGCACAAAACAAAAAAGGGAACAAGATGGCGGGCATTACCCAGACAGAATGACGTGGGCAAAGGAAAGAAAAAAAAACTTAAATAGAAAGGTTGCCAAACGTCTCCTCGAAGAGATGAGTCTTCAGGGCCTTTTTAAAGGCAGGCAGGGACTCTGTCAGGTGCAACTCACTGGGTAGATGGTTCCATAGCATGGGGCCCACCACAGAGAAGGTGCAGTCACGCGTACGCGATTTCCGCACCTAATCTGGGTGTGGCCACCCTCAGTGAGCGCGCCTGCGCCAGTCTCGTGGGTCTGGCCCCATTTGACCTTTGAGAGACATGCTCCACCAGATACTCTGGTCCCAGGCCGTGGAGGGCTTTGAAAATCAAAACCAGGACCTTGAACCTAATCCGGAGGACAACGGGGAGCCAGTGCAAGCGAGCCAGAACTGGGGTGATGTGCTTGAATCTATGAGCACCCACTACCAGCCTGGCCACTGCATTCTGCACCCGTTGTAACCTCCGGACCAGGGTCAAGGGCAACCCCACGTAGAGGGCATTGCAGTAGTCGATCCTCAAGGTCACTAGGGGCTGCATTACTGTCCTCAGGGAGGACTCATCGAGGTATTGGCAGATCTGGGCGATCCTGCAGAGATGGATAAAAGCGGCCCTGGAGGCTGCCATCACCTGGGCTTCTAGGGAGAGGGCTGAGTCCAGGACCAGACCCAGATTCCTGGCCCTGTCCGTAGGCTGGAGGAAGACACCCCCCCAGTTTAGGGAGGGGGCCATTGTACCCAAACGAGGGCCCCCCGAAGAACAGAACCTCCATTTTCTCCGGATTCAGCTTGAGCCAGTTATATCTGGTCCATTCCACATTCCAGAACTGCCTCCAGGCACAGATCAAGGGAGCGAACTGCCTCCACTGCAGAAGATGAAAATAGAGCTGCGTGTCATCAGCGTACTGATGACAGCGAACTCCAAATCTCCTGATGACCTCCGCCAGCGGCCTCATACAAACATTGAACAGCATGGGTGAAATTGCCGAACCCTGGGGCACCCCACAAGGGAGAGTCCAAGGAGCCGACAAGTCATCACCCAGCTGAACCCGCTGAGTCCGGCCGCCAAGGAAGGAACAGAGCCAGGACAAAGCCTGACCCCCAATTCCTGCCTCGGCCAGCCGGACCAGCAGGTTACCATGGTCACCGGTATCAAAGGCGGCTGACAGAGGTTTAAAGAGGAATATTTCACATATGTATTTTCCTAATTCTGATACATCCAGTAATTCTTTTTCTATTTGAAGCCAAGAATTTTTTCCTAACTTGATAATCTACCTTTGTCATATGATGAATTTAATAAGCTTCATAATATGCGTGAAATGATGGAATACCCCAGCATCCTTTGCTAATTGGTCAATAACAAAATTATTTAATTATTTTGTTACTAAAATGAACACTTCAGTTCCTTTCTGCCACATTTTAAAAGTAGTATCCTGAAGTTTTAATGGTAAAACATAAAAAAGTGAAACGAGGTAAAATCGTCATCTTGACCGAAGCTATCTGGATTAATACTGAAAGCTTATGTTTTTCCCCTCTTTTCATGCCTTTTAGTTTAAGCTTATGTTTTTCCCCTTTTTTCACGCCTTTTAGTTTTTTTCCCTAATACTTGCATAATTGAATTTGTAAAGTTTGGCAGAATTTTTAGCTATGAAGACTCCTAGATATTTAAACCCTTTATTTGTAAGTGGAACTTTTAGTCTTTGAGATATTGCAGTCTGTTATGATGAGGGTATATTAAAGCACATTAAATCTGATTTCTTAAAATTCACTTGAGTCCTGCATTCTCAAAAATTTTCTGTAATTCTTTTAATGTATAGTGGTGCCTTGAGTTATGATGTCAATCCGTTTCTCATGATGCTTCGTATCTTGACATTTTCTTAACTCGAAATCAAATGGAATGCAATGCACCTGGGAATTGAAATCTTCCACAACATTTTTGTATCTCGAGGCATCCCATAGGAAATTTTCGTATCTCGAGGATTTCATGGAAGACTTTCATTCTCAGGATGGATTTCCCGTTGTATCTCGAGTTTCTCACAACTAGAGACATTCATAACTCGAGGCACCGCTGTCTTAGGTGTTGCTTCTGTGGAGTTTCTTAGTATCAATATTACATCATTTGCTTATGAACTGATATGTTCTGAGTCCCCAATTTGAATTCCATGGATGTTCTCATTGTTTCTTATATGTGAAGCTAAAAATGCAATCACCATAGTGAATAAAAGGGGTTAAAGAGGACATCTCTGTTCACTGCAGTTCCTCTTCAAACTTCAGACTCCCTAGAGTCCTGATCACTTATTTGAAGTACTCTGTTATTTCTTTGAATGTTTTTAGCTATACCCTCCTCAAAGCCTTGCCTTGCTTTCCTGATTGTTGCCTTGCATTTGTTCTGCCAGAATTTATGTTTCTGCCTGTTGTCTGTGTTTGGACAAGCCTTCCATCTTATAGATGCTTTTCTGATGCAGTCTGTTGAGTCCAGTTGCATCATTAGACTGCCCCTTGCATCCTTCTGCTGAAGTGCTTGTGACTAGCTCCTCACTCTAAGTAATTATTGTATCATTCTCACTACTCAAGTAGACACTTTCCCAAACTAGATGCTGCCCAGCTCCTGTTGGTTTCCCCCCAATTATCATTTTAAAAACTGCTCTGCAGCCTTTTTTTGATGTTGAGTGCCAGCAATCTGGTCCCATCATGGTTCAAGTGCAACTCATCCCTCCTGAACAGGTTTGGTTTGTCCCAAAGTGTTCTCCAGTTGTTGATGAATCTGAAGCCCCCCTCTCGACACCATCGTCTCATCCACGCATTGAGGCTTCTGAGCTCTGCTTACCTGGCAGGTCCTTCACAAGAAACAGGCAGCACTTCTGAAAATGCTACCTTGGAAGTCCAGGACTTAAATCTTCTTCCTAACAACCTTAATTTGGCTTCCAGGACTGACCACTTTGCCTTTCCAACATCATTGGTACCAACAGGTACCATGACTACTGGCTCCTTCCTAGTTCTCTCTAATAAACTATCTAGATTTCTCATGATGTCTGCAACCTTTGCAAGAGGCAAGCAAGTCACTATATGGTTATCATGCACATCACAAATCCATCCCTCTGTATTTCTGATAATTGAATCACCTAGTACAAGGAGCCTCTCTCCTGCAGCCTGTTCATCTGCATGCACCTCATCAACTATATTAAAGGAGAGGTATTCAGTTTGTTACTCTTGTTTTCCTTCCTGTATCTCATCAAGTGTGATGAGGGAGAGATCCTCAGTTGGAACCAGTCGCTCCTCTGTGCATTCCTCATGAGGTGTGATGAGGGAAAGAGCCTCAAATCGGACATCTTAATAATACTGGAGGTGTTAACAATGCTGTGTTAAACTTCCATATTCTGACTTCCTTTTGTTGCTAATTTAGATTAAATGTCACATTTAAAGGCACGTGATATGTCACTTTGATCATCCCTAGTTTTCTTTCTGTTATTTTTTGCAACAGTCTTTTAGTGACTAAACTTGTGTCTAATCGGGAGAACAATGCATGCATTGCAGATTTATAAGAATGGCTGTTATCCCCTGGGTTAAATTCTGACCACATCTCATGTAGGCGTGTAACTTAAATAGCAGAGTTATTTTGGGAAGAAGTTTTCTGTATTTCTTATCCCTTTGTACAATTAGTCCCTGTCTAGTTTTATCATTGTAATTAATATTAATGTGTGGATCTAAACCTTGCAGCCTATTAAGGTCACCTTCTATTATTGCTTCATTGTCTGTAAACATTCCTAATTTTCTAAATACCTTTTGCTATCCTCTTATCAGTATATTTTCTTTTCCACTCCTTACCAGGGATAATGACGTATTCTTGTAACAATAATATTGCTGGGCTATACGCTTTAATAACCCTATGTAAACGTGCCCTTTTTACTGGATCTCCAACTGTGTGGACATTTAGCATTAATGTAATTAGCTGCATAATTGATTCACAAAATGAAAATTTTCAGAAATTATTTTCCCATATCCTAGAATTCAAAACCATATATTTTGCCACCTAACTCCCCTGATACCCCCCTCTTCCCCCAAACCCTCCCTAACTGGCCAACCAAATGTCCCCATGTGGATCACCACTTTAAATAATGCATGCCTTCCTGCCAGCCTAAACCCCCTAGATTTCAACCTACAGACTGCTTAAACTGTGCGGCCTTGCCTTGCATGCCTACCTTCCACAAAGCCCTGGCTAAATCCTATGCTATTCCACTACCGATTTCCGGTGCGGAGTGGAGGGAAAACCAAAGTAAATTATCTCTGTGTGAGCTCTTGGGCCTCGGTGTCAGAGGGATTTTAATTTCTTTATATTAAAAACTGCAATTTAAACATTTATCAGTCTCTCCTTTTCATTCAAAACAGATGTATTTCTAAGCTTGATACTATATAGACAAAGGAGAAAGAAAAAATAAGAAAACAAGGACAGAAGCTCCTCAATGTCTGTTTTCAAAGACTCATCATTTTCCATCTTATTCTTCTCCTTTTTCTCTGCCTTTTCTCTGCCTTTTTCTCTGCCTTTCTCTGGCATGTGTGTTGGGTCTGCTGCTCCAATGACTCCTCTTCTGATATGTCTAATTGTCCTTGGGTATAGACCTGGTTTATGCTTGATTTTGCAATCCCCTGGTTCTAAGCTGCTTTGGGATGCCCCAGGTCTATTTTTTGCTTCTGCAGGAGATCTTCCGTTTGTATTTTATTGGTAGCTGATAAGCAAATTCCTTCTGAGATACTTTCTAATAAGTAAAAGAGAAATCTTCATCTGTATTTCACTTCCTCTTCCTCTAGTCATAAAGTGCAAGGATGGAGCTCCATTTGGCGTTGAAGTGTTTCCGCTGATAAGTCATGCAATATTTGTATCCTGCAGTTCTTGTGTTGAAACTTTTTAGATCTTGCTAATTTTAGTATTTCTTCCTTTGTTTAAAGCTGGCAAAATGAACTATAATGTCTCTAGGGCTTTTTATTTCTCAAGGTCTGAAGCCAGTAGTCCAGTGTCCTCACTCCAAATCTTGTTCAGTTAAGGAGAGGTCTGGCCACTGTATGCACGGGAGCTGCCTGCTCCCAAGGAGGCCCCTTAGGTTACCCCCTTAACAGATTTAGCTCCGTCCTAATAGCTAATTTTCACCTTTAAAAGCCACCACACTGTCCCGTTACCTGGGTGAGTGTTTGTGGAGGTGCTCTATAGCCTCTCAGCAGATAGGTTCCTTTAAAATCTTACACTGGTTGTGTACTTTGAAAAATACACCAACCCTGTCAGGTAGGACAAACAAAGAAAAAATGTTCTAAGTTCCAAAGATGCTTCTCTGCCAAGCACTGCTGGTCAAGGCACTGAGTTAGCCACACTCACTCTTGGCCAATAATCAAGCTTGTGTTGAATAATATTTTATTAAAAAATAGAAAAGTCAAAGCAAAAAGTCATTTAAAGTTTCATTAGAAAAGAACAATGTAGAGTACAAATATCAGTAGCATGGTCAATAGGATTTGCAATCCAGGAAAATAACAAAACTGTCTAAGCTATTTCCTAAGTTACACTAGCACCCCCCCCCCCGCGCCATTTGCTATTTTCAGTTGTTTCGTTTTGTTACCTGTGTAATTGTTTTATTTAATTGTTGCTATTGTTATACTGTCTTTGTTGTAAACCACCCGGAGTTCCTTCGGGAAGACGGGTGGTATATAAGCCCTAAATAAATAAATAAATAAATAAATAAATACAAGGCTCATGATGAATCAAAGCTTTCAAGATAGCCTTGCACTTTCTTCTGTAATGCAGTGAAAGGGCAGTCCTCAGGGGCCAATAATAGCTGATTGAGTCTAGCAACTTTATTCTGTAATAATGTTACTTCATTACTTAATTGGACATTTTGTGTCATGAGCTCCTCTGCCTTCTTCTCCAGGGATGACATCCA
>JAHTLZ010000074.1:19046795-19068861 GCA_023846285.1 Phrynocephalus versicolor | reverse complement strand
AAATGTTCATTTGTCTTATGGTTGAATATGCCAATAAAGGTTCTTGCTTGCTTGCATAGCCATTGTTGCATAGAAAAATAGTATCTCAAGAAGCTGGATCAAGCTGAATATTGGCTTTGAATGTCGATGAAAAATGGCATGTGACTGTAAATGGAGGGGAAGCTGAAATGCAGCATCAATCTGCCCTCCAGTTTTGCTGCTACAAGGATAAACACCAGATTCCCTTCTATATTAACAGGATATTTATTTAGAATAACCTATTTTTGGTGTGTCTAGTGACAGAATGAAGCACAGAAATAAAAATCATTTTGGTTTATAAAAATTGAAATCTATCCATTAGAACAGGATAGGATAAGCAAGGGGGGCTTAGTGGTATTCACAGGGCCTGTATCAACTATAGCATTTATGTTAGAGCTGATCTGGACAATTTTCCTTACAAAGTATCATGCCAGTTCTTCAGAGTGAGTGGAGACTGTTTGAGAGTTGGCAGAAAAATAGTTGGATTCATCAGCCTTCTGGAATGGACCATCTTAATTGGTCCTCAAGCCTTTCAGAGGCTCGGAGTCCCAGTGATTCTGAACTCCACCAGATAGTGATCTGTCCATGATGAGGGAACTATAGAGAGTTCTTCCACATGCAGATCTACCCTAGTATAGAAAACTAGGTCCAAAGTGTACTCTGGAGCATGGATGGGAACATATATCATTTGGGATAGACCAATGGTTTTCATGGAAGACATGAATTCACCCCCCGACAAAGGTGCCTTGGTATGAACATTGAAATTCCCCAGAACAGCAATCTGAGAGTGTTCCAACACCACCCCTGAGACCAGCTCAGCTAGCTCAGGAGGAAAGGCTTTTGACCAGCTGGCTGGGTGGTAAACCAACAAAATCCCTATACTGTCCCAGGTCCCCACTTTCAGATAGATACACACATTCCAATCCTGAGAACTGTTGCCAGAGTGCTAGAAGGGTGCTTGACTTTCCTGGGAATCCTACAAAGATGACTGTCATAATCTGGGCATCTAGCCCCTGGTGGATGGCCTCCACTTTGTTTTTCAAAAATGCCAGAAACTGGTCACAGGACCATCAATGGACTTGCCTTGACCACCAATCTCGGATAAGTCACATACTCTTTGAAGTAGTTCTGCCTGATAGTTTGGGGCATCATTTAACCAGGTACCATAAAATGTTGTTGCAGCTGTTTATTGAGCTTTTAAATAGGCCATGGATGTTGCTTGTGTGACTATTAAAACTTCATAGCTGTATTTTCTTCCCCAGAATGTTTATCTGGATTGTTAAGAAGCCCTCAGTGTCATAAATAGACCAGATCTACTCAGCAGGTGGTCCAGTTTTCTCTTATCCCATGTTGTCATATTATTTAGAAAAAGTCAAAGATAAGGCCTAGGTCCCCCTACCAGGATGGCTAGGTAGAAGAGATCCAAATGACCAGATTAAAAAAGAAAAGAAAATGAAGGAGGGCAGCCCGGGTTTTCGGGCACACATAATAACAACATCCA
Source organism: Phrynocephalus versicolor (assembly GCA_023846285.1). Lineage (NCBI taxonomy): Eukaryota > Metazoa > Chordata > Lepidosauria > Squamata > Agamidae > Phrynocephalus > Phrynocephalus versicolor. Next base: position 19,067,342 of record JAHTLZ010000074.1, on the reverse strand, counting down.
GAGTTCAGTTACTAGGTTAATAAACACATGTAGCCCTTTTGTGTTTGCCAGTGGCTAGTTCAATTCTCCCAAAGAAGAGGCTGGCTTCCACTCCGCATATGATGTTTTCAGTGGGGATGTGTCTGGGGGCGACTGCAAAGTTGAATCCTTTGGAAAGGACTTTGGTCTCTGCGATGGTGAGTGTCCTGTCTGATATGTTATGAACTGTTTGTTTCATGGGTTGCTGTGGGGGGGGGGGTTGGGCTTCTGGCGTTTTTCCAGTTTGTGGAGTTTGTTGGTGTGTGTGTCTGTCTTGTGGGAGGTCTCTGTTTCAGCTCTCCAGGCGGCGAGTTGCTTGGATTTGTTCCAGAGTGTTGGGTGGATTTTGTTGCTGAGTTTGAGGTGGAGAATGAGTAGGTCTCTGTTGGTTTGATCTAGTAGGTATCTTTTCCTGTGTAGTTCGCTTCTGATTAGGGCTAGTTCTGTTCTTTTCAGGATCCTTTCGCTGGATGGGGTTTTTGAGTGGAATTTCAGTTGGAAGCTTGTGGGGATCACATTTTTGTCTCGGCAGTTGCGTAGGAATGCAATGTCACATAAGATGGTGGCTCTTCGGACTTCTAGTTTCTCGTAGGTTCTGGTCAATACAAAGTGCCCCCCATCCCCAAGAAACCGTCCAGTATTCTTGCATCTTCTCTTTCTTCTTCAACTTCTTTTTTAGTAGGCTTCTTAAGGTCCTTTACACCAGAACTGTGTTAGATTATAAGTTGGTTGTATCCCTTTTCCTTTTAATAACACATGATCAATAAATTTCCCCCAAACATCATAGAAGATATCTTTTTTCATTTCTCCTCGCAAAACTTTTATATTGCAAGACAATTTATCATTTAGTGCTATATCCCACACTTCCTTATACCATTCAGCAATTTTGAGGTCTGATTTAAGTTTCCAGTTTCTGGCAATGATCAGCCTTGCAGCTGTCATAAGGTTAGCTATTAATTCTCTAGTTTTCACATCATATTCATTGATGGATGGTAATGATAACAATGCAATTTCAGGTACACATTTAATATCATTTTGTAGTATCTCTCTTATCACCTCAAAGATCTCTTGCCAAAACTTTTGAACAATTTCACATTCCCACCATAAATGAAAATAAGTGCCTATCTTTTTTCACATTTCCAGCAAAGCTTGGAATATTTTGGATTCAACATACATGAGAAAAATTCTTAATATCTAAAACAGTTATTTAGAAACCCCCAGACACATTGAAGCTACACACACAGCAGTTTTTGTCCTGTGTGGATTTAAGAACCTAGACACAAACACAGCAAACACAGCATCCTAAACATAGCAAATACAATCATTTATCAAACTGAACACATGACAAGTAAAACAGCAATAACAATATCATGTGAGCACAAATACATTGGCAGGTGGCGATTCTGACATGGTGGTGAGGAGAGACATCGATCTATTCTGGTTTTTGGTCTGAACTTTATAATATCTGTCCCAGATGCCATCCCCTCCTTGTAAGTTCAGACTAAAACACAGAATGGATTCAGCACCTCCACTATATAGGATCACCAACCCACTGATGATCTTCTGATAGGTGTGCCTCACTGTCCTCCACGGTCACCCGTTCTTTGTGCAAAACAACAGTATCCCCATCAATCTCTTCTTCCCAGATTTCTGTGCCGAGATCCGTCAGTTCAAGTTCAATGGGAACCTGCAACTCCTCGAAGGGGCCAAACCCCACCATATCAAAATCTATCCCTCCCTCAAACCAGGAAAGGTCCCCCTACCAGGATGACTAGGAAGAAGAGATCCAAATGACCAGATTAAAAAAGAAAAGAAAATGAAGGAGGGCAGCCCGGGTTTTCGGGCACACATAATAACAACATCCAGAGTTCAGTTACTAGGTTAATAAACACATGTAGCCCTTTTGTGTTTGCCAGTGGCTAGTTCAATTCTCCCAAAGAAGAGAGGATAAGGTCCATCCTTCTTCTTTCTTTTTTCTAGCTGTATTTGCTCTCAACAGAGTCTATTTCATACGGGGATGCCCAGAAATTGGCCATTATATCATTGTAAAGCTTCCCCTCCATTTACATTCACATGCCATTTTTCAAAGCCAATATTCAGACCAATTCAACTTCTTCAATATCTTCTTCAGACAGTATTTTTCTATGCAACAATGGTCCTTGATCCTCACTAACCATTTCATGGATCTCACAGATACTAAGTCATCTCAATCCACTTGAGCTCCAATATCTAAAACTCTTTGTTTAAAAACAGTTTTTATATTGCAGTCAAATGCCTTTACATCTTTATCACTAAAACCATATTTTGTAAGTGATTTTGAATTAAAAACAGGATTTATTGGAAGTTATAATCTCTTGTTCATGTAAACAACACTGGTCTGGAAGCAGGCAGATATGGTCTGGTTCGATGCTGCTTCTGGTGGTGGGGGTGCTGTCTTAGTTTACTCTCTTCTTTATCATTGTTAGGGCATTGGTGGTAGGAATGCTGGTGGAAAGTGATGTGCCATCAAAGGGTGCCATGGTTTCATCTGCATCCAGTTTGAGTTCCCTGAGCTTGGAAGCAAATTCCTCTGAATTGTGAATGTGATGGTATGTGTGACCAACCAATGATGCTAAGATAGCACTCAGGTATTTAGCAATGCTATTTTATTGAATTTATGCTGCTGCTGCTGGGTCTGAGGGGTGATCCTTCCTTGTGTATCTTGGGGAGTCTGTACAGGCATGGGGTGAACTCTCTGGGATAGAAATGATTGTGGATCACACTGTCAATGGCTTTGTCCTTTTCCAATTTTTTTCAAGAATTCTATCACTTTCTTTTTGAAGTTATTTATTTATTTAGTTATTTATTTATTTATTTATTTATTTATTTATTTATTTATTATATTTTTATACTGCCCATCTTCCAAAGGAACTCCGGGTGGTTTACAATAGGTTAAAAGGACAAGAAAACACCAAAAAGAGAAGACAATACAATAATAAAAGAGAGTCATTGGCAAGAGGTGTCATTAAAAAACCTAAATTAAATTAAATTAAATTAAGGTCACCAAATGCCTCCCAATAAAGCAAGGTTTTAAGTGCTTTTTTGAAGATGGGCAGGGACTGTGCAAGGCGCAACTCACTCAGGAGCAGTTTCTAGAGCGAGGGGCCAGCGAAAGAGAAGGCGTGGTTGCGTGTAAGCAATTTCCGTGCCTCCCTAGGCGTGGTCACTCAGCGTGAGAGCGCCTGCAACATTCTTGTGGGTTGGGCCTCAGCCAACAGGTATTCGGGTCCCAAGCCCTGGAGGGCTTTGTAAACCAAAACCAGGACCTTGAACCTTATCCAGAGGGTCACGGGTAGCCAATGCAGGCAGGCCAGAACTGGGGTGATGCGATCGTATCTACGCGCACCCACCACCAGTCTGGCCACTGCATTCTGCACCTGCTGGAATCTCCGGGTAAGGGTCAAGGCCAACCCCATGAAGACGGCATTGCAGTAATCAATCCTCGAGATCACAAGGGCCTGCAAACTGTTCTCAGGGAGGCCTCATCTAGGTACGGGCGAATCTAGGCAATCCGGCGGAGATGGAAAAAAAGCGGTCTTGGAAACAGCCATCACCTGAGCTTCAAGGGAGAGGGCTGAGTCCAAGCCCACACCCAGATTCCTGGCCCTGTCCACAGGCTGGAGGGTGACACCCCCCAAACTGGGGAGGGGGCCATTGTACCCAGAGGAGGGTGCCCAGAAGAACAGAACCTCAGTCTTCTCTAGATTAAGTCTCAGCCTGTTGGTCCTGGTCCATTCCATGACTGCCTCTAGGCACAAATCAAGAGAGCGTACTGCCTCCGCTGCAGCGGTGGAAAAGGAGATGTAGAGTTGCGTGTCATTGGCATATTGATGACAACGAACTCCAAATCCCCTAATGACCTCAGCCAGCGGTCTCATATAAACGTTAAACAGCATGGAGGAGATTGCCGACCCCTGAGGCACCCCACAAGGGAGTGTCCAGGGAGCCGACAGCTTGTCCCCAGCTGAACACACTGGGACTAGTCACCAAGGAAAGATCAAAGCCAGCAGAATGCTGAGCCCCCGATTCCCACCTAAGTAAACTGGTCCAGCAGGATACCATGGTCAATGGTATCAAAGGCCGCTGACAAATCAAGGAGGACCAACATGGTAGAACACCCCTTTTCAGCCTCCCTGAGGAGGTCATCTTAACAGTGTGACCAGGGCAGTATCAGTCCCTCAAAATGGCCTGAACCAAGACTGGAATGGGTCAAGGACATGATTTTCCTCCAGGAATGACTGAAGCCGGACGGTGGCCACCTTCTCGATGACCTTTCCCATGAAGGGAACAATGGCAATTGGGCAATAGTTGGCCAGATCATCCAATGCCAAGCTGGCCTTCGTTAATGTGGGCTTCACCACCGTCTCCTTCAGGTGAGGGGAAAAAATATCTTCCCTGAAGGAAGCAGTGGAGATAACTGCAGCCCACTCTGGGATGCTCCCTCCAGTAGATTTAATAAACCAAGATGGGCAAGGGGTGGCTGCCAGCCGACAGGAAGCCAAAACTCTGGAGGCCTCTGCTGGAAAAACAGGCCCAAACTCAACCAGGCAAGGAGACTGAGGGGGTGTGGCACTCATGATACTAGAGGAGGGGTTAGGGCAACCGGACTCCAGAATGGTACAGATGGTCTCAATTTTAGATCTAAAGAAGGCTGCAAATTGCTCACCAGTGAAATCACTGGGAGGAGGCCTAGGCTGACCAGGTTTGGTGAGGTCTCAAACCACCCAGAACAACTCCACACCAATTCTTAGGGAGGTGTAAGCTGTTTCAGAGTCCCTGATTGCATAAATATAGCTCCTGGACAGCGCACAAACAGCAGCCAGATTGACTGCTGACCGATCATTCCTCCATCTGCTCTCAAGCCTTCTTCATTCTTGCTTCATTGCTCTCAGCTCAGCCGTATACCATGGTGAGGAGCGAGCTCCGCAGTGAAGAGGGCGCTTGTGGGCGATCCGATCAACAGCCCTGGTGGTAACCTCATGCCACTTTTCCAGCAGGGCACCCACCAGGTCAACAGCCAGTCCATCAGGAAGGTCCCAAAAAGTCTCCATGAACCTATCAGGGTCCAGGAGCCTTTGGGGACATGCCCAAACAAGAGGCCGATGCTCCCCACAGGGTGTGGCAGCAATCGACAGGGGAAAAGACAGCAGATGATGATCTGACCATGATACAGGCAGGGGAACAATGTCCCCAACCCTCAGATTAAAATCCGACAACATGGAGGAAAAAAACAGGTCCAGGCTATGACCAGTGCAATGGGTGGGACAAACAACCTGCTGAGACAGATTCATGGAGGCTTTGGACTCCATGAAGTCCAGAGCTGCTCCTGAAAGCCCACCCTCGGCATGCACATTGAAGTCCCCAACCACCAAAAGGTAGGGGGACCTCAACAGAGCCACCAAGATGAACTCAGTGAGCTCTGGGAGGGATTGTGCAGGGTTGTGGGGAGTACGGTACCCCAGCACAATGCCAAACCTGTCTCACTGACTCACCAATAGATGAAGGCATTCTAACCCAGGACACACCAAAGCCGCCAGTCTACTGATAAAAAAGGATTCCCTGTAAATGATGCCTCTCCCTCTGCTCCCACCCAGGTCTCAGTGATACAAGCCAGGTCGGCCCGCGCATCCACGATGGCATCGTAAAGGATGGGGATTTTATTGTGGACTGATCTGACATTAACCAGAAAATAGGACAGGTCAGAGGCACTGACAGAGTGGCTACCTGAAACGTGGTGGTGAGCAAGGGGATCAGAACAGGGGACAGGCACCAGTTGCCTGACCCAAGTTCTTCTTACCCGACTAATCCCCCCAAAAGTTGCTGGTGGGAACTCTTTTCAGTTTTTCATATGTGTGTTGATCTTTCAAAAGTAATATTACTTTTTTATGGTATTTCACAGTGTTGAGGACAGCAATGTCTGGCCATTGTGTATATGTAAACCATTGACAAACATAGCCATCTTTCAGTATGTCTCTCTTGACCCCATAATATACTCCTGTTCCAGTTTTAGAATATATTCATAAGTTAGCAATTTATCTCTGAGTCTGAGCATCATTTCCCTTCTAAACAGTGCCCCATTTGAGGATGTCACATTTAACTTTTTAGTAAATGTTTTGTTTTGAAACCATTCAGAATCCTTAAAATAGCCTATTGTATATAGTGGGTGGTTAAAGTTAGCATTTGCATTTGCTTTATTATACCAGAGATACCCATGCCACCTGGATCTCAGATCATGGCTTTCCAAGTCCAGTAATCTTTTATTACTCAATAAAAACCCACTCTTTCAACCAAACTAAACAGCATCTGCATAATATATTTTTAAGTCCGAGAGCCAAAACCCTCCTTTTTCTTCGGCATCTTGCAAACACTCCCTCATAATCTATGGTTTCTTTTGGAAACATACAAAGTTAGACTGAAGAGTCGTAATGGAAAAACAACCACAATAAATAATTGGAGCAGTTCCGAGACTTCCTGGAACCACTGGCCGCTGCCCTACACTGTCACAAGCACTATACTCCAAACCCGGTTCAAAAATACCATTCCGTTCCCGAGATATCGGGAGAAATACATCCACTGCCATTTCTGCGGGCTGGAGGCATTGCTAAGCGAAATCCAGGGCTTAGGTGGCCAAAAAAGGGCCACTTGCCAGTTTCCACTCAAACAAGATAACCGGGGCAGTTCATTTCTGCAGAGAGTCCATAAAACAGCAGGGGTGCTAAAGGATTAACTGCCTACGCCCTGACTGTGCGCCTCAACCAATCCGTGTGCCCCTCATCCGTCACTATCTCATTAATTACGAGGTGGGAAGGGGGTGCTTAGCAAGGATAGATTGTGATAGATTTAACTGGTAGACCACTACAACGAATTTGCTCCATAGTCCCTGGACTGCGGGAAAAGGGACTATGACTTCCATCCAGGCTTCCAGAGAGCCGGCTGAGGTCCGGCAACACAAACGGTATAGATTTGCCTTTCCGTGGCCGCCTCACAGCTCGAGACCCGGCTTGAATCACAATGCCAACACTGGTCGAATCTCCCTTTCCCTGCCATGTCTTAGTTCCAAGAGAATTGTGTATTGGTAATGCTAACTTATGATGGTAGACCCCTCCACATTTCGAAATTGAACTAATATGGCCATTCACCTTTGCGGAAACCTTTGGAAACTCATTTCTTCTTTTCCAGAGGTTTCCACTGAGATATGGCCAAGGCCCCTAACTGGTAAATTTGGCTAACCCTTTCTTGGCCAGATTGAATTCTATTCTCTGAACATTTAAGGCAGCTAGATGCGCAATCCAGGGGAAACCTCCCTGAACTGACGGTTTATTCCCACCGTGCTCATGGCTCATGGGGTGTCGGTCATGAATAGCCATCTCCAAACCCCAGGGACTTCCTTTTACACATAAAAATTACCTCCATTCCCCCTCTACCTATATGGACCCTGGCTTTTAGCCACAGCCAGCCCCCTCTCCCCTTTTCTGCTCTATTCCTCTTCTCATTCTCTCTCTCTCTCTCTCTCTCTCTCTCTCTCCCCCTCCCAACCCACTTTCCCTGGTATGCTTAAAATGTGTTCCTGTGCTGCTCTACAATTCCTGGACCTACATCATATCGGGCAAGGCTTATGGCAGGGAAGATGACAACATGGCGACTCTGCGAGAAGGCTACATCTTCAGAATAGACTCCATTTGTTGGCATGAACTTCAGCATGTCTCACTCCAGAATGTACCACAGATTAACTCCAGGATTAACCCCAGCCCGGAGGCTCCCTATTGTTCCATTTCCACATCTACCAGGAACTGTGTCTGACAGTTGGGTCTCTCTCTATTGACTCTCCAGCCCACCCATTGACCTGCTAATTACCCAAAGATTAACCAAACCCTTGGACAATGCCCAGCTCCTTCCTTTCTATTATCACCCCATGATGGCTCATTAAAGGACAGATATGGCCCAATCACACCTGTGCAGGTATCCGGTTCCAGAACATCAGGAACGACCCAGGACATCCCCCAGGAGACTTCTGGACTGGTTTCATTGGATGCCCCCAAACACCACCCCTTGCCCAGCCCAGGGGAGGCGCGCACCCTGTGGGTGGGAGGGGGAAGGAAATAAAAGATTATGTCTTTTCTGTTTTGGCAGCCGAACACCTCACACTGCCTTGGGTGGGTCGTTCACCTTACCATCCTTTATTAGGCCTAATAAACCAGTAATTTCCTCTGGATCTCTCTGTGTTGGATTTCTTTTATTGGGTCTTGGGTCTTAAAAGAATCCAGCAGCATACAGTGGGGTTAGATTACTGTGATCTCAGCAAGACATGTCTTTCTGTCACTGTTTGAATGGTATCTCCAATCTTAACACCAGTGCAGAAAGAACATATTGGGTAAGACATTCATCTTTATCACTGATCTGTATTTCTAGAAGGGACCACTGTACCTTAAACTAGCATATAATTCTTATTTGTCAATTTAACTCTTAGGTATTTCATTTTATTTCCTTTTAATTTTAAACCCTGTTTTTTGGCATTAATTGTATTTTGTCTTCTATTTGCATATTCCTTATTAGCATTATTGCCTTTTCTTATTCATTTCAAGCTGCTAAACTCCCAAATTATTTTATTTTAGATATGAGTGCCTCTGTTCCATGCAGTGGTAGGTAAGGTAGGTAATAGTTTATTGCTAAAAACTATTGGTCATCGCAATCTTGATTTACAACAAAGAAAAAGACTTATAAGGTTACAACTGTGACAAATATAATTAAAACTTTTTTTAAAAAAACGTGTGACACTTGCAGAGCAGTATAGTCCTCCCAAAGTTAGAGGTTGACCGGGATTTTCATATCTGCCAGTGCAAACTTTGCAACTTGCTGTGTAACAGACCTGTCTGTACCAACAAGTAGCATACTAAGTTGGGCTCCAGGGGACCTGTCGGCCAGTGAACCAATAATCCCACCAAGAAATTTGCCTCTGGGTTGGTCGTGAAGGGGGCACGTGAGCAAGTAGTGGAGCACGTCATCGACTTCACCTGAGCCACAAGGGCAAAGTCTGTCCGAAACAGGGATGTTGTCACGTCTCCCCTCTAAAAAAGTAGAAGGCATGGTCTGAAAACGCAGGGCTGTGAAAGCTTTCCTCAAGTGAGCAGAGGTTAAATTGTGAAAATAGCTTTCCAGCCTGAAAGATGTTTTAAACAAAGGATAATAAAGGGAGAATGGCGATAGTGAAACCACAGCCAATTCCTTCCATTTGGAGCATAAATAAATCTTGTCTTTGACCAATTTTTTGATACTGGGGGAGACAAAAGAGGGGATAGATTCAGTATTGATCCCATAAAGGTGTAATATGGGTCTGACAAGCTTTGCCCAGGACTCCCACAAGGGGTGCTGGAGTTGTTCTATATAGCATTTCTTTGGCAAGCGGGAGTTGCTCATGGCAGCCAGCTTCAACCAGTACATTGCCAAGGCAATGCGTATGTGTGTTTCAATAGGAGTTAGCCCTACTTCAGCTCTTACATATGCAGAGGGTGTGCCACGGGGTACAGCAAGGAGAGATCGGATAAAAGAATTTTGAACCACCTCGAGGTGTGGTATTTTAGTATACCCCCAGATTTCGGCTCCATATGTTAAATGGGGGACTATCGTTCTTGAAAACACCTCGACTGCAGGAGCAACCAGTTTACCACCTTGGGTTGAAAAGAATCTCAAAAGGGATTGAGTGGAGTGGGAGGCTTTCAAAACTGTTGCTTTCAGATGATGTTTCCAAGAGAGCAGGGCATTAAAATAGAGACCAAGATATCTAAAGTTTCTTAGCTGCTCAATAGGTTTGTTGTCAAGTGTCCACCTATGTCTAGTTCTTTTCCTCCCAAAGACGACTACTTTGGTTTTAGAGTAGTTAATGGACAAATGTTCTCTAGTACAAAAGTTACCCAGCTTAACCAAAAGTCTTCGCATACCGATTTGCGCTGTAGAAATAATTGCAATATCATCTGCATAAAGAAGGGCAGAGATCTTAGCATCTGCTATAGAAGGGGGGAAAATACTGGACCACTCAGTTCTTGGACAATATCATTAATATAGAAATTAAACAGAAAAGGGGCCAGAAGATAACCTTGCCTGACGCCTCTGTCCATGGGTATAGATTCTGACAAGAGCCTGTTTGCCCCCAGTCTTACCCTGAGATGAGTATTGGAGTGTAGCTGCTGGATTAAAGCTAAAAGTCTTCTATCTATGTTTGACAGAGAGATTTTTTGCCACAAACGGCCCCTATCTATCAGATCAAAGGCAGAACTAAAATCTACAAAGGTCACATAAAGTTCCTTCCTACCATGACAAACATGCTTCTGAATCAGGTGGGAAAGTACAAAGCATTGGTCCACTGTAGATTTCCCTTTTTGAAAACCAGCCTGTTCTTCAGCTATGACCGAATTTGTGACTGCCCAACGTACTAGATTGTCCAGGAGATACTTAGAATAAAGTTTGGAAACTATATTGAGGAGGCTTACAGGCCTAAAATTTTTAGGGTCAGTCTTAGAGCCTTTTTTGTGAATAGGGACAATTATACTGGAGCCCCAACTCGGGGGGATTTTCCCATATTGATTTATGTAAGTAAACATTTTAGCAAACACTCCACACCACCAAGAGGGGTTAGAATTAAACAATTCTCCTGGGAGCATATCTTCACCAGGCACTTTATTGCTAGGCAAAGAGCCGATCAGAATTTTAACTTCCTCAGGGGAGACTGGTTCCCAAGGAGGGTACTGGGGAAAATGGAGTAAGTTTGAATGTAGGGGTGACATGATGTTGATTCTGTCGCTAGTAAGGCTAAAGAGAGCAGAAAAGTGGGTTTGCCATTGAGAAGAGGTGATTTGGTTTTCTAAGGGATCTGCGTAGGGTCTGAGTCCCCTCGACACCAGGGACCAGAACTTAGCCGTATTTTTATCCATGGCAGCCAGCCCTAACTCTAGCCATGACCTCCTAAAATATGCATCCTTTTTTTGGCGGAGCAGATTTTATATTCTCTATTCCATGCAGTGGTTCTACCAGAGTCAAAACTATGCCATCTGTGAAAACTTTTAACTTATAGGCCTCTTTCTTAATGTTAAAACCTGGGCAATGCATTTGGGCAATCAGACTGAGATGGAAATAGGCAAACCAAACCGCAGACACTATTTCGGTGTCCTCTGATAGCATTGAGCCCAGTAGGATACTCAAAATACAAATTTCATCATTTGTGGGGAGAGTAGCACCCTTAAAGGAAAAGGAGGCACCCAATCAAATTTAATCTATGTGCAACCATTATTGTTCTATGCGGAAAACTAGGAAAGGGTTGATGAGGCAGGCTCAGCATGTTCTCCCTATGGACTGACTCTGAGCATGAGGGTAAACTGGGCAAGGGTGGACGGGACAGGGAGGAGGGATGTTTACAACTGCTCAGCCATGCTGTCCCTACACTGTTGTTTCATCTTCATCTGGGCAGTGAGGTACATACATACTAGAGATGGGCACGACTAGGGAAAATGACGTTTTTGAGTTGTCGTGTGTCGGAGGCAGCCCGTTTTGGCTCGTTTTCGTTTTTTGCGAAAATTCGCAAAAATTAGTCGGTTCGTTTTTTCGTTTTTTTGTTGTCGTTAGTACTGGTTTGGGGGGGTAGCGGGCTCCTGGAGGCAGTTGCAGGAGTCAGCCAGAGCCACAAGTGACGGACTGGCAGACTCTTTGCACGTGCTGCATTTCACGTACTTGCATGTAGTGCAATGCAAGTAGATCTGGCTTAGGGTTAAGATGGGTTAGCGCAAGGGCTAGGGTTAGGCTAGTGATGGGTGAGGTTAGGGCGAGTATTGGGGTGCACCTCTGGGTGCCTCTCTGACCCACTTAGAAGGACAGTGTACTGGCGTATGGGTTAGGCTTAGGCTTCGGGTTCGGGTTCGGGCTACGATTAGTGGGCTGTGTATGCCCGATTGGCACATCCCAGAAGTCTCTGTGGTCAACCTGGCCAAGTGGCCTTGCGATTGGTGGAAAATTTGCATGGTCCACTCTCATGGGCGAGCCCATCATTGCGAATGTGCAGGTGTAAAAAATAAAATAAAATGAAATAAAATAAAATCAACGGAGACTTTTTTTGCAAGAAAAACCCACTGCTGCTACTGTAAAAATTCAAGCATTTAAAATAGCTAATTTTCGCATGTTTCTGTGGTGCTTTGGTGGGGTTTTGGACCACGATTTAAAAATAATATTGCGGTCGGCATTTTGGATCCCCCCGCACAGCATGGCAAATGGAGACGCCCTCCCAGCCTGGTTCAGTCAGCAAAACCTGGCCATGCGATTGGTGGAATGGCTCTAAAACTTTGCATGGTCCACTCCCATGGGCGAGCCCATCTTTGCAAATGCGCAGGTGTAAAAAAATAAAATAAAATGAAATAAAATAAAATCAACGGAGACGGGTTTTTTGCAAGAAAAACCCACTGCTGCTACTGTAAAAATTCAAGCATTTAAAATAGCTAATTTTCACATGTTTCTGTGGTGCTTTGGTGGGGTTTTGGACCACGATTTAAAAAAAATATTGCGGTCGGCATTTTGGATCCCCCCGCCTGCACACCGCATGGCAAAGGCAGACGAGACGATCCCCCCCCCCGGCCTGGTACCAGCAGCGCAGCAGTAGCACTAGCCAAGGAGAGGGGGGCGAGGAAACCCCCACCCCCCAAAAAACACCCTTCTGGCCTGGTAGGTGCCCTCAGACAGTTTTCGCCTGCTTTTAGGGCCGGGAATCGGGGGGTTTTTTACTTTTAAAATTTTTTTTTCTGTGCCGCTTGGCATCGCGCGACGCAAGTAACGAGCACGTCAAATCAGACAAAATTGCTCGTTCGTCGGTTCGAGCTCGAAGTCTGGCGGAGTAATTCCCGTTACCGTTTCTGTAGAGTAACTGAACCGAGTAACGGAAATGGAAACGGGAATACCGCTAAGTCGTGTCCATCTCTAATACATACCAAACATGCTCCCCAGTAGAGAAGTTTGCACAGTTATGCTTTCTCTCCAGTACAGTGACAACCCTAATATGAATAGTGTTGGGATAATATTATGCAATCTCCATGGAACACTTTGCCAGAGGGCTGCTAGATAGATAGTCTACTCAAATCTGTTTTAGCAATGAGCAATTATTTGTCTGCAATGTGGTGAGGGAGGGAAATGGTCAAGAAGGGAAGTAGCTTTGTTTGAATACATGAGTGTTCTGCACTGTTAAAAAAAGAAAAAAAGAAATGCTGTGTCTCTGGAAAGTTTTTCACTAAGATTGCATGGGGTGAGTGCCACAAACTGCATTCAAACATGTTCAATCCTTCCTATTATAACAAGGAAGTTTGTCTTCTGCTGAGTATTTATATAAATACAGTATATGGTGATTAATGGTCTAATATGCACTCTTGCATTTTGTAGTATTCAACTCTCTTTTTTGGTTCAAAGTTGTTTTGAATTTAAGTAGGCACTAGAGATGGGCACGACTTAGCGGAATTCCCGTTTCCGTTTCCGTTACTCGTTTCCGTTACGGAACGGAAACGGTAACGGGAATTACTCCGCCAGAACTCGAACTCGAACCGACTAAAGAATAATTGGGTCTGATTTGTCGTGGTCATTCCTGGCATCGCAGCGATCCCGCGATACCAAGCGGCACAGAAAAAAAGTTTTTAAAAGTTTTAAAAAACCCGATTCCCGGCCATTCCAGCCAAAAAAGCAGACGGAAATATGCCTGCCTCTGAGAGTGCACCTACCAGAGGGGTGGTTTCTGTGGGGGGGGTGTCCCGGCCTCCCCCCCTCTCCTCCTGTCCTGTCCTGGGCTGCTCTGTGGGACTTGCCGCTGCAGGATCGCACCAGCAACGGCGGGGGGGAGTCTCGCCGCCAGCCGCCGCAAAAGCGGAAGCGGCACAGAAAAAAATTTTAAACTCCCCCCCCATTCCCGGCCCAAAAAAAAAAAGCAAGCCGAAAAAAGACCGGGCATGGGCCAGGAGTGCACCCACCAGAGGGGTGGTTTCTGGGGGGGGGGTCCCAGCCTCCCCCCCCTCTCCTGTCCTGGGCAGCCGGACTCGAGTCGCCACGCCATGCCATGCGGTGCGGGCGGGGGATCCAAAATGGGGCGGCGACTGCAATATTTTTTTTCGAAATCGTGGAGTGGTCCAAAAACACACAAGCACCACAGAAACATGCAAAAATTGCTATGCTGCTGCCAGAATTTTTACAGTAGCAGTGGGTTTTTCTTGCAACAAAATGTCTCCTCCGGCTCCCCTGTCCATTGATTTTATTTTATTTTATTTTATTTACACCTGTGCAATGATGGGCTGGCCAAGTGGCCATGTGGGAGTGGACCATGCAAATTTTTGGAGCCATCCACCAATCGCATGGCCACTTGGCCACTGAGACTTCTGGGATGTGCCAAAAAGCCCACTAAACCCTGCCCTAGCCCCCTAACCTTAACCCTAATCCTTGATTCCTTACCCATACGCCACAGTACACTGTCCTCTTAGTGGGTCAGAGAGGCACCCAGAGGTGCACCCCAATACTCACCCTGACCTCACCAGTAACTAGCCTAACCCTAGCCCTTGCGCTAACCCTGTTGCCTAAGCCAGATCTGTACTTGCATTGCACTACACGCAAGTACAATTCCCTTCTTAGTGAGACACAGTGGGTGCAGAGAGTCTGCCAGTCCGCCACTTGTGGCTCTGGGTGACTCCTGCAGGCTCGGCACGGCAGCATTTGTGTGCCATGCTGCAAACCATGCCCCTGAGTCCTGACCTGACTGATGCAGGGAAGGCACCCCAAAAAGAGGGGTGCCTCTGCCAGTCTGCTGTGTCTCTGCGTGCAACTTGGTATGCATATCCATATGGCTATGCATGCCCTTTTGCAGCAGCAGGTGAGGAGGAGACCCCCATGCCATGAGGGGTCTCCTGGAGCCTGCTTTCCCTTCCTAGCGGGTGAGGAGAGGAGGCACCCCCCCAAAAAAGAGGTGCCTCCAGGAGCCCGCTTCCCCTACAGTGGGCCAGAGGAGGCACCCACCCCAGAGAGGTGCCTCCAGGAGCCCGCTCCCCCCCCCAAACCAGTATAACGACAGACGAAAAAACAAAAAACGAAACAACTATTTTTTTGCGAAGTTTTGCAAAAAACGGAAATGAGCCGACACGGGCCGCCTCCGACACACGACAACTCGAAAACGTCATTTTCCCTAGTCGTGCCCATCTCTAGTAGGCACAAGAGAATGCTGGGGAGAGGTTTTCTACATGCATTAAAGCTGAGCGGCTACAGGTGGAATATCTGCAGTCCTTCCCCTCCCAAGCCCTGGAAATGAAAGAGACGAGACAACTTCAGTTTGGGATAAATTGGGCCACAACTTTATAACACATTTAACTTGTGTCATCTAGAATTCCTATAACCTGTTAAGGGGACCTGAATTGTAGTGCAAGGAGGTAATCCCGGGTATAATCCCTTGCCAACCAATGTGTGTTCAGGGATATTAGCCTGAGGCAAGATGCTGCCCACCTGTTCAGCATTGTGCCAGCTGGGTGAATCTGCTAGCCCTTCACAGCCCTCGAGGTGACCTAATATTAGCTTACTAACTTTGTTTAACTCCTCAAATTATGAATGACGTTAACTTTATTCAAGGGCTGTCTAGCACCTTAAGGGTGTAGGCAAGCCAGAACTGGGGTGATGTGGTCGTACCGACGCACACCCGCCACCAGCCTGGCTGCCGCATTTTGCACCCGCTACAGTCGCCGAAGGAGAGTCAAGGGCAGCCCCATTTAGAGAGCGTTGTAGTAATCTATTCTCGAGATCACCAGTGCTTGCACAACAGTTCTCAGGGAGTCCCCATTGAGGTATGGACGAATCTGGGCAATTTGTCGAATATGAAAAAAAGCATTCCTGGACACGGTGGCCACCTGGGCCTCCATGGTAAGAGCTGGGTCCAAGACCACGCCCAGATTCCGGGCACTGTCCGCCAGCTGTAGGGAAACGCCCTCCAGACTGGGGAGAGGGCCTCCATAGCTGGAAGGGGAGGTCCCAAAGAACATAACCTCGGTCTTCTCGGGGTTGAGTTTGAGTCTGTTGGCCCTGGTCCATGCCATGACTGCATCCAGGCATTGGTCGAGGGTCTCGACAGCCTCAACTGCAGAGGTGGAAAAGGAGAGATAGAGCTGCGTGTCATCAGCATACTGATAGCAGCAGACTCCAAATATCCTTATGACTTCTGCCAGCGGCCTCACATAGATGTTGAACAGCATGGGAGAGAGGGACGACCCCTGCGGAACCCCACAAGGGAGTATCCACAGGGCAGACAACTCCCCCCCCCATGCTGCACATGCTGGGGACAGCTCTCCAAGAAGGACCGGAACCAACTGAGAACAGTGCCTCCAATACCTGTCTCGGAGAGCCGGTCCAGCAGGATACCGTGGTTGATGGTATCGAAGGCCGCTGACAAATCCAGAAGGACCAACAAGGTAGAGCAACCCATGTCGGCCCCCTGGAGGAGGTCATCTTGCAGTGCAACCAAGACTGTTTCAGTCCCTCAACCCGGCCTGAACCCAGACTGGAATGGATCAAGGACCCGTTCTCCCTCCAGGAATGACTGAAGCCAGACTGCAGCCACCCTCTCAATAACCTTGCCCATAAAGGGAACATTGGCAATCAGACGGTAGTTAGCCAATTCGTCCGATGCCAAGCCAGTTTTTTTCAGAATGGGCTTCACCAGTGTCTCCTTCAGGCGAGAGGGAAAAATCCCTTCCCTGAAGGAGGCAGTGAAAATAATGGAAGCCCATTCAGGCATGCTCCCTCTGGCAGTTTTTATAAGCCAAGATGGGCAAGGATCAAAGGGGGTGGATGCAGGCCGGCAATGAGCAAGGGCCCTGGAGGCCTCAAGCGAGGAGACAGGCCCAAACTCAACCAATTGAGGAGACTGAGGGGGTGCTTTTTTACTTTATTCCATATCCAAAGTAGTGTTCTTCTTAATAAGTGATTATTAAATTGTTTGAAGGCTTCTGTTCTGTTGTACAATAGAAAGTTTAAGAGCCTTATGTTTGCCGATTCTATACATTCTTTTATCCAGATTAGGGAAGAGGCCCTATAATCAAGAGTCCAATTTGGTAATCCCAAACCTCTTCTTGATTTCAAATCTTGTAATGGTTTTAATTCTTGACTTCTTACCCTGCTATAGATATTTAGGTATGCACTTCTCAATCTCTTTAAAAATTGTTTCAAGATGATTGGGATAGTTTGAAACAGAAGCAGAAGTTTTGGCAGGATATTCATTTTAATTGTAGCGATCTTTCCCAGCAATGATAGTTGTAGATTTTCCAGGTTGGTTAAATCCTTTTTAATTTCTTCAATCAATTTCAAATAGTTGTCTTTCATGAGAGTGCTTGTCTTTTTTGTAAAGTTTATACCAAGATATTTTCAAAGTTCAAATCTTTATTACGGTCCTAGACCAGCAGAGGAAAACAAAATACAAATAAATAAAATATAATACAAACAGCCAACAGGCCCATCACAGACCAACACAAGGCCAAATCCAATGGTGCATCCCACTAAAGGCAATTTAACATTCTAATAAGTCAGAGTAGGGGATATAAAGGCAGGAAGAATAGATGTACAAGTTATTCCATGGAATCATTAAAGAGCATATATAGTACAGTACATCCATACAGACCTATGAAAGGAATATACCACACATAATGATAGATAAACGACATTAGACCACAGCAGACCTAAGGTCATATATTTATTACTTAGTATGAGTTAGTGGTGCTAATCATCATCCTGTGGACTGCTGCACAGAACCTGGCAACATTATATGTCATGGCAGAATTGGTGTCTGACAACAGCAAATAGGTGTAAAAGTGGCCTGAACGTCCTGGGTGTTCCAAGATATTTTATCTTTTTTTGCTTCTTGAAATTTTGTGTATTCTAAGAGGTCTCCAATCTCTTGCTTTTGCTGTATCATGCGCTGTGGCTCATGCTCTGTCCTCCAGGCCCTCCTAGGGATAATCGTGGACCATACCACATGGGTGCTTGGGAACCATTCCTGCCAAACGCCCAAATCACACACAATGTCATGTGAGAGGGCCTTGCTGATCCGCCAGCTTCTCCTGGGTGCAGTTGTAGGTCATGCCAAACTTGCACCTGGGCACAAGGCCCTCCAGGCGCCCAATTCAGCTAAGCCATCCAGTCCCCTTCTTTCTCCAAGGTCCAGTTGCAGTGCCCTGTACAGGAAGGCACACCATTGGATACACAGAGTGGTCCAGTGGAACAAAGTGGCACTAGCAGCCAAGCCAAAGGAGTGTGTGTCCAATCTGCAGCAGTGGTGGCCCAGCCCCAACAGCGCCTTGCTAGTGATTTTCCTGGTCTGCTGAGAACAAATGTGTGCTCCAATAGCCATCATAGAATCATAGAGTTGAACCTCAAGGCCCAATCCCCTTCCATGCAGGAACCCCCATCACAGTACTCCTGACAGATGGCCATCCACTGTCTGCTTAAAAACCTCCAAAGAATGAGACTCTACCACCCTCTGTGGCAGTACATTCCACTGCAAAACAGCTCTGTCATGAAATTCTCCCTAATGTTTAAATTATATCTCTTTTCCTGTAGTTTGAGACCATTGCCCCGAGTCCTAGTCTCTGAAGCCTCACTTGTGATTTTCTAAATTGATGCTTAGATGGCCTGTAACATTCACATGCCAAGATGTCTAAGCCGTGCCTCAGCTGATTGCATGCCCGCTACCAGTAGGACCAGAGCGTCTAGCAGAGAACCAGCTTGTTGTTTTTTAAGTATTTTTATTAATAAAGTTCTTCAGTTATGTATATTCAACTTCCTTAAATTTTACATTTTCCCCCTCATCATCCCCCCAGTCTATTATTTTCAGTTTTTTTCTCCCAGCCAGGGGCACAAAGTTTGAAGCTTCCACTGAACGTCTTTATTCTCTCCTTCTTCCATCCATCTTCAATACTCAGTCCATTTTCCCCACAGCATACCTTGATTGATAGTAAAAATTATATCTGATTGAACAATTTCAAACAGATCATTGTACCATTTCTTTTATGTCCATTTACTCTTATCTTTCCAGCCTGCTGCTATAATTGCTTTACCTGCTAACACCATTGCTCTTAATAATTCTACATGCTGCTTCTCTACTGTGTCTATTCCCATTATACTTATACACATTAACTCTGCATCTATTTTTGTATTTACTGGGAATCATTTTTAACAATGTTTCCCCCCAAAAAATTAACTTCAGGGCATTTCCAACACATATGAGAGTACCACCCTTTTATTTTCTTACAATGCCAACAGTTGGAATTTAGTTCTGAAAACATATTAGCTAACATGGCTGGGGTTCTATACCATTTGGTAAAAAAATTCAATTCTAATTCCTTAAATTTATACAATTTTATTTTGGTAATTCCATTCAGAAGTCTAACAGCTTTTTGCTTTGATATTTGCATTTCTGACTCCCATTTTTTTTTATAACTGCATAATTGCTTGTTCCTTATCTGCAATCATTTTCTTATATATTATACCTGCTAGCCCATTTTTATTTTGATTCATTGTTCTATAAATTTCTTTTATCGGTTCTTCTATACCTATATCCCTTTCTTCTATTTTTTAAATTTCTTATATAGGCCATCTATTTTTATCCAATATTGTGGACCTATTTCCTCTTCTAAAACTTGAATTGATTTTGGCGCTACTCCATTATATATATATTTTATTCTTCTGAATCCTTTTTGCCTTACTAGTTCCCACCATCCATGATCTGTACTGCCCTTTTCTAATGTTTCCAATGGTGCCCATCTAGTAGTAGTAGTAGTAGTAGTAGTAGTAGTAGTAGTAGTAGTAGTAGTAGTAGTAGTAGTAGTAGTAGTAGTAGTTATTTTAGCCAATTTGGTTGTCACGTCTTCCAAATTTGGAATGTATTTCTCCTAAGTCCCATATCTAATTTGTCTTCTTTGGTTGCCTTATTTGTAAATACACCAAATCTTCCTACCCCTTTATTTGCTTCATTTTAAAACCTAACCCATTTTGAATTCTCATCTTTTAGTTCTAAAAATGTTTTCACTTGAAAAGCTTCACAATAACTTACTATGTCTGGTGCACCCTACCCTAATTCTGAATTATGGCTATAAATTGGTTTTTTGGGGGATTTTTTTTTAAAAAAATTATAATCTTTGAGCTACCAAATATCCATTCCCTTATTTTTGCATTCCATGATTCTAATCTTTGTTTAGAAATTTCCAATGGTAACACCTGGAATAAATATATTAATTTTGGTAAGCAAAACATTTGTACGCTCCTAATTCTGGGTGTTATATTTAAAGACTCTCTTTTCCATCTTTTTTCTCTTGTTATTTTCTTCCAAACTTTATTATAATTTACCTACATTATCTTGTTGATATTCTGAAATATTTAGTCTCTTCACTCTCAATCCTATTTATTTATTTATTTATTTATTTATTTATTTATTTATTTATTTATTTATTTATT
>JAHTLZ010000074.1:19032165-19046785 GCA_023846285.1 Phrynocephalus versicolor | reverse complement strand
ATTTATTTATTTATTTATTTATTTATTTATTTATTTATTTATTTATTGTATTTCTATACTGCCCATCTTCCAACAGGAACTCTGGGCGGTGTACAAAAAAAAGCGAGTTAAATAGGGCAGTACAAAACAGGGGAAAAGGGAAAAACCACCAACAAGGGGCATCATGAGGCGGGGAAAGATAGAGAGAAGGGAAAAAAAGAAAAAAAAGAAATTTAATTAAACAACCTTGCCCAGGAAGGGAACAATGGCAACTGGACGATAGTGGGATAAATCATCCGACACCAAGCCGGGCTTTTTCAGTGTGGGCTTCACCACGGTATCCTTCAATCGGGAAGGGAAAATACCCTCCCTAAACGAGGCCGTGGCAATATCTGAAATCCACTCCGGCACGTTCCCTCCGGCCGATTTAACAAGCCAAGCTGGGCAAGGGTCAAAGGGGGTAGCAGCCAGCCGGCAGTAAGCCATAGCTCTGGAAGGCTCTGCTGAAAACACCGGCCCAAAATTCACCAGGCAAGGAGACAGAGGGGGTGAGGCCCCAGGGACATCAGGGGATGGACTAGAGCAGCCGAAGGGCAGATCAGAGCGGATGGCCTCAATTTTAGATCTAAAATAGGCTGCAAACTGCTCACTAGTGAACTCACTAGGAGGAGGCTCCAGCTCTCAAGCCCCGCACACAGAGCACACACACAGATAGAGTTCAGTTCGTTGCCAAAGTCTTTAGTGGAGAATCAAGCAAGTTCAAGTCCTTTGATAACAATCAAGGGGCAGATAAATAACAGAATCCAACTCACAGCAATTAGCAGTCCAAGTCAAAAACAGAATGTCTCATGGAAACCAGATGCCAAGCCAAAGGGAACAGATCAAGCCATTGTCCAGGAAACCAGTACGAAGTCAGAAAAGAGAGCAAAGGTCAGAAACAGACAGGAACGTGGTTGCAGGTTCAAATGACGCGTTGCTCCCACAGAGAGCTCAAGGTGAGCTTGCCAGCTTTATCCCAAAACAGGGAACACACCCTTACTTCTGGAAAGGCTTGTGCTAGTACTCAGGGCTTCCCGAACTGATTCCCCATCTAGCATCAAATACTCTTTCCCTAGTTCTTCTGGTAGCACGTCGTAGCAGAATCCTGCTCATGGCCCTTCTAGGAGGTGAAGATATGTTTTAAGCTGAGTCATCAGACCCAGCTGCTTGCTGATTTGAGCTGCAAGTCTCCTCCAGCAGCTCTTCACCATTTAACCCCTCAGAATCAGGTTCTGCAGCAGGCAGGGTCCTGACACCAGCTGACCAGGATTGGAGAGGTCCCGAACCACCCGGAACAACTCTGCCTGGCGGTTCGAGGCCTCACCAATTCTCAGGGAGACATAGGATGTTCTAGCATCCCTGACTGCGTGAACATAACGGCCGTCAGCTGATTAAGTGCAGCCCTACTCAATGTGTCCTCCAAATGACCTCCAGCCTTCTGCATTGTCTCATCTATTACGACTCAGCCGTATACCACTGTGAAGAGTGGTCTCCACAGTGCAGGAGGCGCCTAGGGGCAATCCGGTCTACGGCCCCGGTGGCAGCCTCATACCACCTATCCACCAGGGCTTCGGCCGGATCGTCTGCCAGACTGCCAGAAAGCTCCCTGAAGGCCTCTATGCACCTAGCAGGGTTCAAGAGCCTACGGGGTGGGCCCAAATGAAGGGCTGATGCTCCCCACGGGGGAGGATGGTGATTGACAGGGAAAATTTTAGCTGATGATGATCCGACCATGACACGGGTAGGGGTGAGATACCCCTAACCCTCAGACAAGAATCTGATGGCATGGAGGTAAAAACCAGGTCCAGGGTATGGCCTGCTCTATGAGTGGGGCAATCAACATGCTGAGATAGATTCATGGAATTCATGGGTTCCATGAATTCCAGAGCTGCACCAGAGAGTTCCTCCTTGGCATGCACATTGAAGTCCCCAAGCACCAGTAAGCAGGGGGACTTCAACAGGGCAGCTGAGATGAACTCCGAGATCTCTGGAAAGGATTGTGCTGGGTTGCAGGGAGCACGGTACACCAGCACAATACCAAACTTATCTTGCTGACCCACCGATAGATGCAGGCATTCAACTCCAGGACACACCAATGCCGCAGATCTGGTAACATGAAGAGATTCCCTGTAAATGATGGCCACCCCACCCCCTGACCCTCCGACCTGCCAGCCCACTGGACCTGAAATCTGGGGGGGGGCACAGTAGGGAGAGGGAATCGCCTCCCTCTGTGCCCACCCAGGTCTCAGTGATACAAGCCAGGTCGGCTCGCTCATCCACGATAGCATCGTGGATGATAGGTGTCTTATTATGAACTGACCTGGCATTAACCAGGAGGCAAGAAAAGCCAGAGGCGCTGGCGGAATAGCACCCAGGTACGTGTCGGAGAGCAGGGGGATCAGAACGGGGGACAGGCATCAACTGCCTGACCCGAGTTCTTCTTACCCGACTAATCCCCCCGCTCATGGTGTATCAAGGAGATTAAAATTCTCCACCATCTGTTTGCCAAAGTAGTGCATTTGTCATGGCCCTCTGCTCTTCAGTAAGTTTTAGAAAATTAACTTGTTCAAGGTATTGGTATATGAGGTCTTTATTAATATCTTCCTGCTTAAACAAGATCTGGTAGAAGGCCTCTATAATTCTTTGGATTTGAATCTGGTCCATCTGATTTTTCCCATTTTTATCTTTAAGTGTTGTAATAAGTCTTTGGGATTGTATCTTTTTTAATTTATAGGCAGGCCACCTACCTGGTTTGTTGGCATTTTCAACATAATTCAGTTTTGCCAATTTAATCTTATGAGCAATGTCTGCTGATAAGATCAGGTTAAGTTCATGTCTGCAGTTAGATAGGTCCTTGTTCAATTGGTCATTCCATGGATCTAATATCAATTCCCTTTCAAGCTTTTTCATCATATTAAGAATTGGTGTAGTTTTTTTCTTCCTCTTTTTATTTTCCTTTGCCATATATTGAATAATAAAGCCTTTAAAGTAAGGCTTTGAGGCATCCCATACATCTTTGGTTAAGTACATTTCAAAATATGTATTCCAGTCCAGAGGGCAGAGTTTACTTTCCAGTGTCTAGGTTTGTTAGAGGCTTTCAAAGTCCACAAAATAGCATTGTGATTGGAGATTGTTCTAGGTAATACTCCTATATATCTTGGATTTATTAATAAATCAGAGGAGGCTCAACACATATCAAAACAAGAGAAGGAGGCATGACGCCTCGAATAAAAAGTAAATCCATTTTAATAGGTTTTCCTTCTCTAAATATCTTGTAATTCTAGAATATTAGAAATGTCTAGGAAGGATTTTGGCAGGGTATTAGCTGAGGACCTAATCTTTTTCCTTTTAAATATTTTTCTATCCAGAAGTGAGGTGTGCATTGCATTGAAGTCACCCAAAATGATTAATTGGTGATTTTCAAACTGTAAACATTTCTGGGCCAGTTCTTCAAAAAAGACTCATCTTCTATGATTATCATTCGGAGCATATATACCAACAATAATTGTTTTCTTTGTTGGCACATTTGCTTGTACAAAGATCCATCTACCTATCTGATATTTTTCCAAGAGTGTTGGTTGTAATTCTGGTTTAATATATAAGACTACCCCATTTTGTTTCTTTTCTTTGTTTGAAGCAGATAATAAAATTCCCAGTTTATTTTGTACTAGATATTTCTCATGTTTTTCCAATATGTGAGTTTCTTGCAAGCAGATGGTATCATAGTTTTCTTTTTGAAGAGTAAAAAAGTTTCTTTCTTTTATGGGGAGAATTTAGCTCATTAAGATTCCACGTTAAATCTTTTGAGCCATCTTTGATTTCCTTCCGACAGTGTCTTCTTTCAGATTTGGGTCTGAGTTGCCTTTTGGCCTTGGCGCCTCCCACTGTGCCAAGTTCTAAGTCTTGTTTGGGGGGGGTGTTTGGAGGCCTGTTGGGTCAGGGTATCTTTGATGGCAGCTTGGTTACCAGTAGCACTCTCATCTTCAGTGGGGAATGATAACGAAGATGATGGAGTGTATCCCAGCTTCCCAGCATTCTTCTCTGCAAAGGCTTTAGCTTTCTTAAAGGAGGCCAGTCTCAGTGTTTTTCTTTCCCATTGGAAAATTAGACCCTCTGGGTAAATCCACCTGTACTTTATGTTGAGCTTGAGGAGAAGTCTAGTCAAAAAGGAGTAATCTTTCCATAGTTGAAGAACTGCCCAGGAGACAGTGATCTAGTGTGTTCCTATTTGCATGGAAACCATTTTGTTCTGGCCCTAGTATCTTTTGGGAATCCATCCATTTTGTCAATTTATCCACCAGATGGCTTGCGTACAGCTTTCCTGTGATGGATAACAGGCTGATAGGGCGATAATTTTCTGGTAGGTATGGCTTCCCTTTTTTATGGATCGGTACTACAACTGCTTTTGTCCAAGCTACAGGGATCCTCCCAGTTTTATCTGTCAGAGTAAACAGGGTTGATAAGGGCAGGGACCACCAGTCTAAGTATGTTTTAAAAGTTTTAGGTGGAAGTCCATCGAGACCTGGTGATTTATTAAGCTTCAGTTTACCAATTAATGCTTTGATATCCTCTACAATTACTGGGGGCCAAGCTGGTAGGTCAGTTGTTATTAAGTCAGTGAGAACATTTACAGGAACAGTTGGGTCATAGAATATATTGAAGAAATACTCCTCCCATATCTGGGCTGGTATCGAACAATCCGATAATCCTATATTAGTTGTCATGATACCGGTAACCAGGGTCCAGAATTGTCTGCTGTTATTTGATCGGACAGCATTAGCCAGTAGGTCCCACCTTCCCTTTTGCCACTCCTGTTTCTTATAGGCTAATGTCAGCTTATACTGCTTTTTTAGCTCAAAGTATTCATTTGGAAGTACATTCATTTGGTTCTTTCGATAAGACTGGTACAAAGCATTGAGCTGATTTTTCAGAAGATAACATTCCCTGTCATACCATGGCTTGGTTTTGTTTTTAGGTCTGTTGTTTCTGCCTACTGATAGACCTGCTGATGTCTGTTGCTCTAATATGTTGTTAACTGTAGAAGTCATTTCCCCATAATAATAAATAGCATCAGTCACGTTTGATGTATTAGATAATTTCTTCCCCAGATTTGCTAGTTCTCCGATGTCTTTCACCTCTTGGTCTTGTATGGCTTTCAGAATGGAATCCTGCATGAACACAGGAAAGTATAAACTTGAACTTATTGTATTAAAGAGTTTAGGAACTCACTGGAAAACAACATAAACACAAAGCATGACAGCATAACAGCATAATATACAAAGAATACAAAGAGGCATAACCTGACTCACAACAGGTTGAGCAGGGTGACCTACTGGAGGGTCCCAGTACCCCATCCAGCTGCAGGGACCCATCTATTTCACAGATGCTATCTGTGGTCTCCTGCTGTAACATAGCAATGCAGGCAAACATGAGCTCCAAAGTGTATTTCTGGCCCTCCCTTTTGGGCTCTTGTCTGTCTCTTGGCCTTTGTCTCTGCCCTTGTCCAATATTTTGGATCTTTCTTTATCCATCTGGCTGAGCTCATTCCAAATGGCTTCAAAGTCCATGAATTCCCCCGCCTCAGAGGAGTGATTTGGGGGGGGGGAGGAGCTACAGGGCCTTTCCACCCAATGGGTTAAAAATGTGAGTTATACCGCTATCTGATTATTAATCATCATCATCGTAGAACTGCAGAACTGGAGGGAACCCTATGGATCATCTAGTCCAAACCCTGTAAAGGAGGCAATCAAACTCCCAACCTCTTGCTCTGAAGGCAGATGCCTAAACCACTGAGCTATTTAATAGCTCCCCTCCCCTTGGAGGTTCACTGTCCTCTTTTGGCGGGCATTCCATGTCTAGTAGGAGCACTGGAATACCTTTGCACTTACCTAATTAGAAGCCCAATAAAATAATGTATTAGTCACCGAAGCAAATTAAATAATCAGTGAGTAGATGGCTTAGATGTGGTTTATTACAGTTTGGGAAACCTGCACTGTGCAATCTCCCAATTAATAAATTAAATCAGTTGGATACAATAAGGTTTGTATGTGGGGTAGGTCATAACCAATGAAAACGCTAATCAGTTAGCTGCAGTAACTTAATTTTGTTTATTAATACGGTGCTGTGCAATTAATAAACCCTTCTCAAAAATTAATGTCTTCAATGCCTTAATTTTTGCCATTGATTAATTCTGGTTTAGATAAGCAATTTGGTTTTTAACAATGAATTACTAAATCAACTATTGAAATCCCCTAAAACCCACTCTTAAAAATGATTAGGTAAAAGTAAGCCAATTAATTGAAGCATGAGTGTTGATACAAGTATGAGTGTTGCTACAGAGTAGGGGCAGGCAACGTGGCATGGGACACATGGCAGCAGGGAAACAATTAAATTGCAGCAATCCTTGACTCAAGCCAAACAATTTTCCCTAATGCCCCTGTGAAAGTGAGAGAGCAGCTTAAAAGTCCCTCAAGACTCGCAATTGCAACTGAACCCTAGTGAGGATCAAGGATTGAATGAGCTAAGGGATGTGCCAAACCAATGCCCTTAATCCCGAAGGAATGCACTGGGAAGTAACCCTTAAATCCCTGGGCTGGAATCAAAAGCGACTCTCCAGCCTGTGGGAAGCAATTATGGGCTAACGCTGAGCTTAGGGGTCTGCAGAACCAAGAAACCACACGGACACATTAGCTCTTGGAGGGGAAAATGGCCACAGCTTTTATTGGCATTGAGACACTGCAGTACTCTGGCCAGGCATTGGGTCGGATCCTTTTCCATCGGGGGACCCGCCTGCCCCCCGATGCGCAGGTAATGCCTCCAGGTGGCAGCACCCTTGATCTCGGCTTCGGACCTCCCCATGGGCGTAAACTCCTTCGGGGTTTCCTCGCTTAGCCACGCAGAGCGCTGACTGATGTCCCACCCGAGCCGGGACATTACTTGCTCTCTCCCATGGGTCCGCTGACCGACCTGTCGCTCCCAAGCTGCGCAGGCTCCGTCCTGCTGCCGCATCAGCCTGGATCTGGCCCCAATGCCTCCAATCCGCCACTAGAGACGAGCTATGCTCGACTCCCGCCAGAATACTGCAGCTCTAACCACCTGCCAATTGCGGCCTTGATATTTGCAAGCCACCGCTCTGTGCCGGCGCCTGACAGGTGCACACTGTTTGCCTGGAAGAATTCCTTGTTCCTGAAAGAGATGTCCTGGTGAGAGATGATCTGCCCACCCCATTGCAGCACTAGCTTCCCCGTGGCTGTGGTGACTTTTTTGCGGGCCCTCTCTACCCCCCTTGGGGATCTAGCGCCTCTCCAAGACCTCCTCTGCAGCAGGTCTGACCAGAAGATGGCCATGTTCGGGAAGGAGTCATGCAAGAATTCTAGGGCGGCTTTCATGCTGATGATGAGATCTACTGCCTTCTGTTCTGTAAGGTCGTTCTCGCCCAGCTGCACTATTAGGACATGGGGGGGGGGCTGTTCCCTGATGCTTCTCCAGATGGTTGGCAGGAACTGGTTCCAACGCATCCCCCTTTTACCCAGCCATGAGATTTTGGCTTGAGCGAAGCCCAGGTGTTCTCCAGCTGGGGATCTGGCTGCCTGGTTCCAGGCCCAGTGCACAATGCTGTGCCCGACAATCCATACTTGTCTTGTGGAGCCTGTGACGGGAACTAGAACAAAAACGATGTCAAATTGGATGTACCCACACTGCGTATGTATCCTTGATAAGCATTTGACTTCCATCTGCCTATCGCCTGGATTTTATGGGGGGGGACCCCAACTGCCGCGGCCTGGGATGCTATCCCAATGCAGAAGGAATTAGTGCCAAAGTCTGTGGGGGGGAACCCGCTTTGCCCAAAGCCCTCCTGAGAACCCCAGCAAACTGGTACCTCGTTAGTGGGTGACCGTTCTCGTGGATCAGCAGGGGGGCAACGTTTTTTGGTCTCACCTCCAAGAAGGCCCTCAGTGCTCGCACCGGGCATGGGACAGGCCCATTTTGAGCACGCAGCCTAATGCTTGCACCAGTACCCGCCTGATCCGTTTTGGACGAGCTGAGGAATAAATGCACCTGGTCGTCCTCCATACTGACGTCGGAGAGGCGTATGGCTCTGTTGTTCACGTGGCTGCGTGAATCGGCTAACAGCTCGCCCACCCTGAATGCGCCATAAAACGCTAAGGTGAAGGCTGCTTGGAATAGCGTGGTTTCATAACTGCCCCAGCACACTCTCTTTAGTTGCTTTAGGACTGCTTCTAGAATGTCTAGGGTGAGTGGCTTCCTTCTGTCTGGGGTTCTGGGGACCTGTCTTCCCCACCCTTTTAGTGCCCGTCTGACAAGTGGGCTTTTGCCCGGGTCCCAGTTGCTGTTGAATTCGTTAAAGAATGACAGAGCTGCTAGGTGGACCCTTAGGGCCCTGACAGACTTTCCCTCGCGACGTAGCATGTGTAAGTATTTCAGTATTGTTAGCTCAGTGAGGGGGGTGTCAGCTGGGATGCCCAGCTGTAAGGTGAAGCCTTGGAAAGATTCCCAGGCCTTGTGGTATGCTTTTAGGGTGGCGGGTGCGATGGAGTTGAGGGCGCCCTGGATCACGTCTTGTTCCCAAGATTCCATAGCTCGTCGGGGAACAGGTCCAGCTCGTTGTTTGCTTGAGGGGCCAGATGCCGGAACCTGTCGAGCTGGAAGCGAGATAATGCATCCGCAATCCCGTTAACCAGCCCGGGAACAAACTTAGCAGAGAAGTGGATGTTACCCTGTAGGCATATGAGTACTAGCCTGCGTACCAAGCCCATGACCCGCTCAGATCTAGAAGATTGGCGGTTAATAATGGCTACTACTGCTTGGTTGTCACACCAGAAGCGGACACTTTTATCCCGAAGCTGGTTTTGCCAGATCATGACTGCGACTACTATGGGGAATAACTCCAAGAATGTCATATCCCTAAGGATGTCTGTGCCTTGCCAGTGCTCTGGCCATTTGCGGGCACACCAGCGTCCCTCGAAGTATACGCCAAAGCCTATGGCCCCCGCTGCGTCCGAGTGAACTTGGAGAGAGTCGCCTAAGTGGCATGGTAGCCGCCATATAACCGTGCCGTTAAAACTTTCCAGGAATTCTTGCCATATCCTGAGGTCTTGCTTTAAGCTTTTTGTGAGCCTCAGGTGGTGATGGGGGGCAGTGATCCCTGCAGTGGCGCGTGCTAGCCTAGCGCAGAATGCTCTGCCTGGGGCGACTACACGGCATGCGAAGTTGAGGTGTCCTAGGAGTGACTGCAGATCCCTCAGTGTGACTTTGGTTTTTTGTAGTGTAGTGGCAATGTGGTTTTAAGGGCTATAATCTTGTATGGGGGAAGATGGGACACGCCTGCTCCCGTGTCTATTTCGATCCCCAGGTATATAATTTTAGGTGTTGGGCCCTCGGTTTTTTCCTTTGCTAAAGGTACCCCAAGCTTGTCTGCTAGGTTCTGAAACATATGGAGCAAGTCCGGGCATTCCTGCATGCCGCCTCTGCCAATCAAAAGGAAATCATCTAAATAATGAGTAATGGCCCCGCCCCGGGCCCTCTGCCGGGCGGCCCACTTGATGAATGAGCTGAAGGTTTCAAATGCCGCACAAGCAATGGAGCAGCCGAAGGGCATGGCCTTGTCCACGTACCATTTGCCCTCGAACCTGCTGCCCAGCAGGGCAAAATCGTGTGGGTGAACCGGGAGCAGGCGGAAGGCAGATTGGATGTCACACTTAGCTAGCAGAGCACCTTTTCCGTGGACCCTGACTAGGTTGATGGCCTGGTCAAAGCTATTATATTTCACTGACGTGAGGTCTGGGGGGATTGCATCATTTACTGATGCCCCCCTGGGATATGACAGGTGGTGAATTAGCCGAAATTCCCCAGGTGTCTTTTTGGGGACTACCCCAAGCGGGGATACTCTAAAATCTGGTAGTGGGGGGCTGTCAAAAGGGCCTGCCATTCTGCCTGCCATAATTTCTTTGTTAATTTTTTGCCTAACTATAGCAGGGAATTCCTTTGCCGATTTCAGGTTAGGGGCATCAAATGGGGTACGTTGGCCAGTGTAACGGATCCTGAAGCCTTTATTAAAGCCCTCCCACAGATAGAGTGCCTCCTTTCTTTTGGGATAGGCTAATAGTAATGGTGCCATTGCTGATATTCGAATGGGGGTATCTGCCAGCTCCCTGAGGAGGCTCATTGTTATTTGCGGCCTGTTGAGTTTGGCTGGGATGGGGTGGTGGCTGCAACCTCGTTGGGGATATTTGGTTTAGATGGGGGCCTACTCCCCCGAAAGGGCTGCTGGGCGTTTTGCTTATGGCATGCCACCCTGGGATGCGAGCCCGCACAAATGTCACATTCATGGTCAAATTTGCATTTAGCTCTTGCGCACTTGCCAACTTGGAACTCCCAGCATGTCCTTTTTGAAGGTTCCTTTCTGTGCCAGCGGGGTTTTTTACTGCCCTCCTGCCTGCCTTTCGCATGAGGCGTGACCTTCCACATCCAGATTTTACTATGCACCAGGTCCCATCTGGTGTTGGCGCTATTGGATGCGCGCTTCCTGAATGCCTCGTCATATGCCAAGGCGGCCGCATCCCCGGCCTTCCTCCGGGCGCAGAGCACATTTTTTAGGTGATTATTCAGGTGCCATGCCCTCTTGGGGTAAGCCGCCTGCACTATGCCTACATATTCTGTGAAACCCTCCAGCCAGTTGCCAAACATCCTCTCCCCTGTTTGGGATTTGGGCTTCTTCCTCTTATAACCCCCTTTTATTTTCCCTTCGTCCTCCTCGGGTTTCAACAATGTGAAAACATCAATGTAAAACCCCTGGAGGATGGCCTTACGTACCCTCCTGCTGATGTGTAGCCCGGGAGGGTCCTCGTCATCCGTAAAGGATGATTTTTGCTGGCTTGCATGGCCTTGTGCCCTTTCCCACCCTTTTGCCCTTAGGTATTTTTCCCTCTTGCGGGTGGCCCACCTCGGGAGGCCTGGCACCTCCGTAGCCTCCCCCCAGTAGTCCCTGACCCTTTCCTCCTCATCGGAGGAAGACTCACTCGTTGACGAGTCAGTGGAGGAGTAATCTCTCCGGCTCCTTCTGCCCCCGGGTCGTGCAGTTGCCCGCCGTTTTCTCTTGCGCGATGGGCTCCTTTCCCTCTCCGAGGAGGACTGTCTATCCGTGCTCTATTCGACGGGCCTTGGGGCGGGTGTCTCGGCCTGCTGTGAGGAAGCTGATGTGGATGGGGTGTTGTTGCCGGGGCTTAACTGTGCAATGCTTACCAGGTGAC
The DNA here is from genome assembly GCA_023846285.1 of Phrynocephalus versicolor. Classification (NCBI taxonomy): domain Eukaryota; kingdom Metazoa; phylum Chordata; class Lepidosauria; order Squamata; family Agamidae; genus Phrynocephalus; species Phrynocephalus versicolor. The sequence continues at coordinate 19,035,497 of JAHTLZ010000074.1, read as the reverse complement.
TGGAAATCAGCGCTAGGGCTTGCCCAAGGTTCTGCAGGGTGTTGACTTGAGGGATTTGCGCACTAATGGCTTGCGCCAAATCCGCTATCTGGCTGGTCATACCTTCCACGGGAGGGGGTGCACCTCCCTGGTTGTTGCTGGGGGTGGCCTGTAACTGTTGGTTGGGTTGAAGGCTAGGGTCCCCATGAGTGTCGCCGCTGGCTAGGGTCTGGTGGCGGGGTTGTTGGCCTGAGCCCCCCGGGCATCCCCCAATGTTGTTGCCAACGGCTTGAATATGCTGATTGGGCTGGTGGCCTGGGGCCCCTGGGTCACCCCTGTTGTTGTTGTCGGTGGCTTGGGACGACTGGTTAGGTTGGGGGGCTGGGCCCCCTGGACTGCCCCCACTGTTGTTGCCAACGGACTGGGTCGGCTGGTTGGTCTGGTGAGCAGTGCACCCCGAGCAGGCTGTGGGTGTGCACTTTCTGGTGTTGCGCCTGGGGGCCATGCTATGGGTTGAGGCTGGAACTGTTGGGGTCCTTGGGGAGGGGGGCGTGCAGAGACCTACGCCTGGGGGGGCTGGTGCCCGGGACCCCTGGGTTTACGCCCGGTTTCCCAAGGGCCAGAGGGCGCTGCTGAAGCTTGCCGCCAGCCGGGTGCCTGCCAGAGTTCCCCAGACCCCAGACCCTCGCGTTTCCTCGGGGTTGTACAACCTGGCGGAGCGCCGATGCGCCCCGCTGCTGCCCAGGCGTCTCTCTGGCTACCAGCCCTCAGCTGGTGAGGGAGGTGCAGGTCCTGTTCCCAGCTCCTGGCTGTGCAGGGGAGGAGGAGCTCCCGGGCTCCGGTTGCGGCGCTTCTGGTGCTCTTCCAATATTCCGATAAACAGCTGGGGAGCGCTGGTGCTGCGCCAGCTCTGGGCTCCCGGGCTGAACTCGGAGGGAGCCTCCCAGCTCCTGAACCTCCTAGCCCGACCGCAGTTTGGGTGGGCTGAATAGGGGCTCCTCTGTGAGCGGCTGCTGCAAGGGTGCTCCGAGACCCCGACAGACAGTTGGCGGGGGCTGGCGCTGAGCCAGCTCCTGACTCCCGGCTGGGAGAGCTCCGGGGCTTCTCCGGGGCTTTGGCTCTTGCCCCGCTAAGAGAAGAGAAAAGAGAAAAAAAGAAGAAGGAAACAAGCCCCGACAGCCAGCTGGGGAGTGCTGGTGCTGAGCCAGCTCCCGACTCTCAGCTCAGCTGAGGGAGATTCCCTCTGGTGAGAGGCTCCTGCAGCGCTCAGAATCAGCAGCTGAACGCTGCTCAGCCGAGAGGCAAATGGCGCTTCCCGGCAGCCTCTCACCCCTTTTAAATTTCGCGCCTGGGCGGCGCGAGCGCATGCGTGGGTGCACAGACCCCGGATGCTCGCCCGTGCCTGCGAGAGGGGAGCGCGAGCCGGGGTAGGCTAGGGCGCCCCACGTGACCCAAGGACCGGATTCCCAGGGCAGCACGTGGGCGGCGCCATCTTACAGCCGAGCCCAGCAGACCCGCACCGCTGCCGCCCATAACTCAGGACCCGGTAAGTCGGGTCCGGTTAATTAATTGGGAGCCTAGGGGAACACATTGAGGTTTATTCAGGGCTCTGCAGGATGCGCCTAGCAGTCCAAGCCAAGGTGGGGTAGGCAAGCACTCATTAAAATTAACCACAACTCCCTTGAGAGGATAGTCAGTAAAGCGGGAGAGATCACCAACTGGCAACATCAATGATCCCAGCAATTAAGTCATAACACCCCTGCACAAATAAACATTACCTGGGGAGCCCAGTGAAACCAGGCTAGCAATTTGATGGTTGGAAGGAGGTCCAGGGATCCCAAAAGAATTGGCCAGGCATAGAGTTTGCATCACGGGGTACCACTGTGCCCTGCTGATGAACTGGCCTGAGAAAGTGGCCAGGTGAGTCCTGGGCCAAACGCAATCCTGCTGACCTCTTTGCTTGTTCTGAAAGAGGCTGAGGGGGTTGGCAAAGTCCCCATTATATAGAACTTCAACCCACCCCATCTCCAGGTCTCTCAAGACCCATGAAGCACCCATCTCACGCCTTTGCCTGCGGAAGGGCAATGTGGCCCTGGTCCCAGACAGAGCTGATGGGGGAGCCAGCTCTTCTTTTCATCTTACAGTGCCAAAGGCCTTTGATCATCTTGTATCTCTTATCTATAGTTAAAAAGGTTGAAATGCACAGGTTCCGAATGCAGGAAATAAGCAGCTTCTATCTGTATGTGGATGATGCCCTTGCGGAATCATTGGGATTTGGGAGTTCAAGAAGAACTACACAGAACGGTGTTTGTAGTGAGTATTGATGAAGGGCTTTCCTGCCAAAATGACGGGGGGGGGGGATCTTCCAGAACCAAACAGCCCCAAAAAACTCACAAGAGCTTTGTTTGTATGCATGAGTCTTCTAGGATCTTAGCAGCCATTAAGAGAGAGTTCATCTGCAAATTCCTCCAGTGACTCCAAGAAACCTTGACCGGAATCACATGGCATGTGTTCAGAAGGCCACCATTTAATCCATGTCATTGCATCCAATGAGTACTGGTAATGGGCATTGGTGCCCTCTCCAATCTATAAGGCTTCCTTTCCCATAACCAAGTAATTCTCCCTTCGATTAAGCTGGACGTCAGTGCATGAATATTTTATAACTAAGGTGATTTTATTTATTTATATATTTTTATATTTCGATGCTGCAACCTATTGTCCCAATTGGGTCCTTGGGCAGTTTACATAGAAAACACTACATGTTCAATACAGCCAACAAATGAGAAACATGTGAATTAAAAAAACAAACAAACCAATAATGATTAAAATACCTGCATGGGAAACAGAGCCCTCTGTATCATGGAGAAAAACATCAAATAGAGTCATGTCTTGACCTTAACTGGTCTACAGGAGCCGTTTAGGTAGAGATCATCGGCAAATTCCTCCAGGGACTCCAAGAAAACTTGAGGGGAATCACATGGCACATGTTCAGAAGGCCCGCTTTCTATCCATGCCTTTGCATCCAATGGGTCATATCTGCCCGCACCAGCCAGCAGTCTGGCAGCTGCATTCTGTAGCCCACCAAAGACTCCGAACAAGATTCAAGGGCAACCCCAGGTAGAGAGCATTGCAATAATCAATCCTCGCGATCACGAGCGCCTGCACAAATGTTCTCAGGGACATCTCATCCAGGTATGGGCCAATGTGGGCTATCTGCCTGAGACGGAAAAAGGCAGTCCTAGAAACAGCCATCACCTGGATAACACATGAATAAAAATAATAATCAAATCATTTATGATTAAAATACCTGCATGGGAACCAAAGCTCTCTGTATCATGAAGAAAGATATCCGA